>OX382265.1:17637497-18237497 GCA_947507595.1 Pyralis farinalis | reverse complement strand
TCCATCATCATAATACTCATGACATATTTTACTATGCCAGGGAGAAGCTTAACCAAAATCTTAGTAAATTTGGTAAATATTTCTGTTAAAAACTGTTAGATCTTTGATATCCCCCGTCATGATGCACCTGCCAATACGTCTTAACATGCCAAAACTTCACTAAGAAGCGTGAAAGTTTTGTTCAGTTGTGTATATCTTGTGTCTATTTGGTAAGAGGTGTGGTGCGAGGAGGGCAGGTCACGCGATGCATGCTTACTTGTGCGCTATTGGTCCGTCAGTCAACCTTATCACTGCTGAATCAGAAGAGAAATTTTATGTCCTGCAAAATGGCACAACCGAAAGTGTTGGCACAGGCGTTGTGCTTATCCTACGATACTAAAACCCATTCTAATACCCTGATGATAATTTGGGGCTATACTCAGCAAGAAATCTTAAAAGAAAAGTTATAGATCGCCTTCTCCGTCCAGCACTTGTAAAAGTGATGTAAGTAATTGCATTCATCTGAATATTTATAATTGCAATCCATATACTGAAGCTGATCTCCCCGCTTTGATTAGTTGAAAATTTTGTGTGTGTGTGTGTGTGTGGTGGGCACTAAAATCATACTAAACTGTTATTTCAGAGGAAAGCATCGGCTTGATAATGCTATCAGTTGTAATTTGAATCTGTTATACAAGACATACAAGTCGAGATAACAAAGTCAAAAAGAATCAGATTGGTTTAACTGCTTTCTTGGTGATGTGATGATGAAGTTCAATGTAGAACATATGGTGTGGCACCATTTTCCTTCTCTATATTTCATCAATAAATAAAGAAATGTTTCTAGATAAAAGTGAGAACTCTAAAAGTTTTTCATATGATTCCTTTATGTATTCATTAATTTTAGACATGTTAAGGTTATTGTTATTTCCTGTTTTTAGATTTCTAAATATATAAATATCTAAACAATTGTGCTTCTGAAGAAACAGTTGGAGGGAGGAGTGTATTTTTAAAATAAATATAGTAATGTTAGCTCATCCAAAATGAACATACTAATTCAATCTCAACCATTTGTACATTGGAAAACTTTCCTCGGACATTAAAGAAAAACAAGGACAAACAGAGTTGTTCGTTCGGCCCACCGCCCGGGTCATGCGGCGCCTCATCCATTCTCACTGGACCAAATCCAACAAAAAACACTTACCGGATACTATACCACCACCAACACAATTATGATAAATCAACAGCCTCTAATTCCAATTTTATCAGAAATAAACAGTAACACCTCAGAATACAGAATAAACCAGAAGGAGCGTACAGCCAATAATACATGCCGTCCGCTGTGTCCAGAAACGATTCTCAATCCCTCGCACTCCTCATACTTCCCACCCGTACAGTGTTGCTAGCTCAGTGAGAGTTCGCCTCTTTTAGGGTAAATTAAAAGTGTTATATTAATAGTAAAGATGTTATATTAATATACTGTAATGCATAAAAAAATGCTTTAGTAAAATAAAACACAAGTAATTTACATAAAATATGTTATTACTTAGGTACATTTTGTTGTACTCATTTTTTATAATATTGCCGTTTTGATTCTGAGGTATTCAATACATTTTTACGTTTCGACAAATGAAGAAGTCTTGCTCTTTGCTTTTATAATTTCATCAGTGGGGACCTGAAATTCCACATATAATAATTAGAATAGTTTTACACAAAACATCTTTGTAAAAAAAACTACTATTTACACAATTTCATATATGCAGACTATATACCAAAAACATTAGTTAATAATATTTCAATCATTATTATTAAGTCAATAATTATTATTTATTTCAGGCAATATTTATATTAAAAGATCTCAAATAATGTAAACATAGGTTCATATCATAAATACCTTAAAATTAAATAAATGTGTTTACATATTTTATATTAATCAAACAATTTTTTAATTACTTAACATGCATTTATTATTTATTTCATCAATGTCAACTTTATAAAAAAAGTAGGGAAAAGAAACCAGTAAAACTGGCAACATGAACAAAATGGACTCGCCCAAATTGTTTACCACTATTAACGAGTAAAAGAAATTAATTATTTAAATAAAATGAGATGTAAATGCGCTAGTTACACATGAAATGTGATCCCATCTTGTTTTTTTATGCTTCTAACTGCATTCTTGCAAGTGGGAACCGCACAAGACGGCATTGTTTAATAAAAACTATCGAGATTTTTTTACGCGTAAGAGACACGGTGGCCAAATATATACTAGTCGTCCAAATGTTAAACTACTCTCTTTGAGAGTAGTTTGTATGGCTTCAGTTTTGGGCGTGTTTGCGGTTTCTGGTTTATTCTGTATTCTGGCAGTAACACGTATATCACGCACTCAACCAAAAGCCAAGTGCATATTGCAGTTCACGTATGAGAATTGTACAGCAATGTGCAGGTAAACTAGCTTTTCGACGTAGATCGAAGTCGGAAGTCATAGCACGCTTAGTTTGTATATTTTTGCTTACCTATTTTAGTCTATGAATGAAGGACTGCATATACGTGGCTAAATAGGGAAATATCTACCGGTTATGCCATTTTATTAACAGAAATATCATCGACTCAGCAAAATATTAGTCACGCTGATGAAAGTCAATTGTATGGAGATAGGCCGATAAATTGAATGTGAACAAAATAAAGATGGATTTTAAAAAAGAGCAGTAACACAAACGCATAATACGTTAAATAATGATTATAAAGTGTTAGAATCAGTGGATCAGATTGTATATCTAGGATGCACTTTACAGGGATGGAAGGTACAGCGCTGATATGGAACGATGAGTGATTACTGGAATACTATGAATAGAGCGTAAAACTTAAGCTATAGAGCACAGCTCCTTAATAATGCAGTATTAATCCCAACAGTACCCAGTGGAAATGAAAGCTATGTATAATAGAAAAATCATGAAAGTAGATGATATAAGAAAGTATGTTGATCTGAAAGAGAGTATTCAAGTTCTGATAAGAAGAGGCACAATGACGAAACAGATATATAACATACGACTCACTTACCATGAACAATTTAGTCATCTCATCAAGTTTTATCAGATCGTCGTGTTATGTAATGTAAGCCATAGACACCGGCGAGCGTACTTGGAAAGAGCTACATAAGTCAAAGAAGCAAGTGATGTGTGTAGGGACCGAGTAATGTGGTTTAATTTTAGTTACTTTAATACATACATACATACATATAATCACGCCTCTATCCCGTAGGGGTAGGCAGAGACCACTTCTTTCCACTTGCTACGATTTTTTACATACTTGTTTCGCTTCGTCCATTTTCATTATTCCCTTCATACATGCTCTTCGGTTTAGGGTACTCTTGACCTGGCCTTTTTTCAGGACGTCCCTGATTTGGTCTCGAAACGTCCGCCTAGGTCTACCCCTTCCAACACTTTCATTCACACTCGCCTTATACGCTTTTTTCGTCAATCGTTCCTCATTCATTCTCTCGACATGGCCAAACCATCTCAGCATACCTTTCTCAATTTTTGTCACCACATCTTCTTTCAGACCACAATGTTTCCTTATCTCACTATTTCTTATCCTGTCACTCAGTTTAACTTCTATCACACTTCTTAACGCTCTCATCTCAACTGCATTTATTCTGCTTTCATGTTTCTTCTGCCATACCCAACTTTCACTTCCGTACATGAGTGTCGGAACCAACACCCCCTCATGCACAGCCAAACGAGCCTTGTTAGACACCTTCTGACTGCTCATAAAGGAGTGCAAAGCTGCATTCACCATGTTTCCTGCATTCACTCTTCTTTCACTATCACTCTCACACTTTCTATCTCTTGTAAACTTTGAACCCAGATACACAAACTCATTCACCTGTTCAATTTGTTCATCTCCAATCACGATATTGCAGTCTGTCACTGCCTCATCTCTTTCAAACACCATCACTTTCGTCTTCTTTACATTCATCTTCATTCCCTTTCTAACAAAAGCTCCACTCATAGCAGTTACCATCTCCTGCAACTCCTCGGCCGAAGACGCAAGTAATACTTGGTCATGAGCATAGAGAAAACATTTGACGAGTAACTCATTAATTCTCAACCCACTTTCATTCTCTTTTAAATCTGTCAAGCAATTGTCCATGAACAGATTAAACAGCCACGGTGACGCTACACATCCCCTTTTTCGATATTAAACCATTCAGTGTATGCCCCGTTTATCCTTACACAAGCACTATAATCCCTATAAAGAGCTTGCAATGCTCGTATGAAGATACTGCTCACACTGTTCACGGACAATGCTGACCACAATTCATTCCTCACCACTCTATCATAGGCCTTTTCTAGATCCACGAATGCGCAATAGACCTTCTTGTTTTTAGCCAAACACTTTTCGGCTATGCACCGCAAGGAAAAGACCTGATCCGTACATCCCATTCCCTTTCTAAATCCCGCTTGTGCATCCCATACTTTTTCGTCTGTTTCATTCACAACCCTTTCAATCAACACTTTCGCATACAATTTACCGACGACGCTGAGAAGGCTTATACCGCGGTAGTTTATGCAGTCCTGCCGTGACCCTTTTCCCTTATACAATGGCTTGTATGTTACTTTAATATGTTAATTTAATCCAGTCCTTTATATCTAGCCCACAAGTAATTCTACACGAACACATAGACAAGTGTGCCACATTGTTTCCATCATGAACGGATTTCAAAAAGGAGCATAATATTTATCATGATGCGATGAAAATGAGCACAATACGTCAAATATATACAAAAACATGCCTGAAGGTTCTCAACGTGAACGGATGCATTATGTCAGCAAAGCATATAGCCGGCCGCCGGTTTTAGGGCTCCTGACATCACCTTCCTTGAGCAAAAGAGCAAAAAGCAAATAATACTATAGCAATATTTAATTGCAATACAGTGGATAAAACATAATAACCAGTTTGAACACAAATTTTTCTTACATTCTGAAAAAATAAATAACAACCTGAATATTGTACTTGATTGATGAATTGTTTGTAATATAGATGTATTGTTAAACTTATTGAATCCTTTTGAAGATTTATCTTTAATTAATATTTTTGATTACATTTGAGTACATGCTACTTAATTTTTTTTTTTCATATACAATTTGTGCGAATTGACTACCATAAAATTGTTCAGTTAGCGATTCACAAGTAAATTTCGTTTAAAAATATATGTAGGAATAAAATTTATTTGAGTCTGTACCACTAAGTTTGAATTTGAACCCATATTTTATATCAAATATTAATTGTCAAATGTATTGTGTAATGAGAAGTGTAAGGAGCAAAAATGTATGTTGAAAATATTTCTGAGCAACGTGACGTACTTGAGACGTCATGAAATGAAAAAGATCAATAACAACATTTCTAAATATTTTTATTTATTTATTTTGAGTTATGGATTCACTCACGTTAATTTTAAGCATTATTACAGAAACCTGAATATCCATCCCATTCTATTGGAATTGGAATTAAACCATGACATCAGTATTTTAATCTTGGTGGCAATCGAACTAAACTACTCGTACTATTAATGTAATGTAAAATCTTATGTTGGCAAACTTATTCTTTTGAATTTTTGTTAATACTTTGACATTGCAACTGGAGACTTAAGTCAGGGGTGTTTTTAAGTTCCAATTTACAGGCAGTTTTAATACAAAATACTTTGGTGCATACAGATGACTAGAATGGGCTACTACTGGGGACGGAATGGCAAAAGTAGACTAAATTAAATTGCCTTTCTAACTTACATTTGTGAAATTATATTGATGTACAAGAGATTAACAATATATATGTATATAAATATATATTACATTATTATCAATTTACTTTACAGAGAGTAGAGGCAGTGGAAGAAGCATTTAGTTGTTTCTTAGTTCATAAACCAGACCAAGAAAATGAAAGATTGTCCATGTATCAGAAGAAGCTCTGTGGAGTCATGACTACATTGAGCGTAGACTCACAGGAGTCTGCCATACGGCAGTACCTGGCCCTGACAGCAGTCCTGACAAATAGATACAAGATGAAGCAGCTTCTGACATTATTAGAAAATTTAGTAAATACAAATATTTTACAAGCAAGGTTAGTTTCATGAACAGTTTGGGCATTGCTTTACACTGACAGGGAACTCTTCATGAAAGGTGTGACGACGTGTGTGCTCTATATAGATGATAATAATAACTTTTAAGAGCACTTTCTAATATATTGTATAGTAATATATACATAGTATAAATAATTAGTTCTTCATTTATAATGGTTATGAGCTTTTTATGATATCCTGTTATTTTCTCTTTATTTTTTTTCAGAATGTTGTGCGATTGCATATTGACTAGTGAGAAACTTATATACCAAAATGCTGACTATTGGATAGAGTGCTTTAATTTAATCCGGAGAGTTATCGGTGGCGTAGACTACAAAGGTGTTCGAGAGATCATGAAGGTATTTATTGATAATTTTAGGGTCCAATATATACATAAAATAACACACTATTCTATTTTCACGAACTGAAATATTTGCAGGGTTGCAGGGAGAAAGCAAACACATTGCCAGTGAGATTAAATTCAAGTACAATGCCTCAATTGAAAGCATTATACAATGTTATTGAGTATATATTTGACCGTAATGCTTCACTGCTGCCTGCCTACTTCATAGTGACTGAAATTCAAAAGGATTACCCAGATAATAACCACTGGCCGCATTGGCAGCTGGCCAAGTTATTGACCAGTTTTGTTGAGAGTTTCAAACCATGTGCACAAATGGTATCTATAATTGGGCATTCTCACATGTTGCCTGTTGTTGAATTTTCGGGATATGCTGACCATCTCATTAATCCTTGGCGTTTAGATCCAACAACATTAAAATTTTCCCTAAAAGGAAATTTGCCTTATGATGATGAACTCTTAAAGCCCCAAATAGCATTGTTAAGGCATGTTCTCCAACAGCCCTATTCTAGAGATATGATGTGTTCGATGTTAGGTCTCCAAAAGCAACATAAGCAACGATGTATTGCACTAGAAGATCAGCTTGTTGAGCTGATGATTTTACCAATGGAAAGAAATGAACAAGAAAACGAGGAGGACGAAATGTCTTCAACCCATTGGTGTTGGTTACATTTGTCATCACAAGTTATTTATCTAATATTGATTGGATTTGCCTCGTTTCCAAATATAGTAATGGGACTCCACAACAAGTTAATTGGCCATGACATGAAGAAAGGTCGAGATCACCTTATGTGGGTTCTTCTTCAATTCATATCGGGGAGTATACAAAGGAATCCACTGTCAAATTTTTTGCCAATTATAAAGTTACATGAACTGCTGTATCCTGAAAAGGAGCCCCTACCGGTCCCAGATTGTGCAAAAGCACATTGCACACACCAGATGGCGGTGGTATGCATCTGGATGCACCTGCTGAAAAAAGCTGAAACAGAGCACAAAACAATGACGATGCCACAGAACTTGAAAGTTCAATATGAGTGAGTTCGTATAAATACTTACACAGTTAATAATTTGTACTATTATTTGAACTAATTCACGGTGTCACGACTTAATTTAACATTTTATAACAAATCTAACTTTTAGGGAATAGCAATTTGAAACAATATTACTTATTTATGAAGTAAAACGCGGAGAAATTAATTTATTTCCTCAATAATAATATAAAACTTTCTTACCCATACCGATCATAATAATAATGTTTAAAAATTAGAATTACCTACATTCGACAAAACGACTACATAATTGCCATATCAATAAATCTAAAAAATAATGAGGGTTTTAGTATAACGACACGCAACGCTGTGGCATTGTTTGAAAAATTAACAACATTTATTATTTTTATTTTCATAATGGGTAATAACTGAGTTAATAAGTTCACATTAATTTGAAATTAGCTACGTTAAAAGATATCTTTGTCATAGTTGACATAATAATTACTTTCAGAGAATAAACATCTTTTTTCGTGAGTAGTTTCGAATGATAATTAGGAATGTGAATTTTATATTCTTGTTCAATAATTAGTCACGAGAAGTGAAAATCCTTCTTCTTATCCTTCGTAGTTAATAGTTCGTAGTTGCAAGTCGTATAGAGTCGGTACTATATTTACGGTCTCATTCTATGTGCTCTTTATAGAGAATTTCTTTATAGAGACAGAAAATAGAAAAAAATTGCCTTGTATTTGCGTTGCGCAAAACTTGTGGCGTAACACTTGTAGATCACGTTCGCAATTAATGACGATGTAAGGAACAGAGTTCGTTTGAAAGAGAGTTTTGTTCTTATTTCTAGCGCTATCCCGTTTCCTAATATATTAGTATTGACGGGGTTCGCTAACTATGCCTAAGGATTTGATGAAGATACTCAGTCACTCAGACCTCCACTACGCAAAGGGAAAACCTGACTTTTCTTAGGTTTGGTCACACGTCGAAATATAATTTCTGTGTCGTGCTACTTTTCTGACGATGCTTTCCATAACCGCCGAGGAAGTGATAATTACAATATTTATTCGAGCCGGGCACTAGTCTGTTAATAGGTCGATTATTTATCCACAGGGCTATTACTGTTTTTAAAAGAGCATTGGTTTGAAAGAGAGTATCGTTGTTACAAAATAACTACCTAAATTGCACTCAACCGATAGGCTGTCATAATGTGCGTATTATAATCGAAATGCTATTTTTTACCTACGTATTTTGGTATTTAACTACAGAATATATCATTTAATATTTCATTTAGACTTTATGTGTCACAGTATTTTATGTCTTATAGTTGTAATATGAAATATGTTTATAACACCTGTATTTAGTGAAATTAAGTAGTGACGTTCATGTGCGTCGTCTGCGTGTAAAATATAACATTTACGTACTTAACTTCATATATTTACTATATACATAAACTTAAGTATACTTGCCTAAAATATATTTCTAATTTTATACGCTAATAAAAATAAAACGTTAATACCTACTCGCCATGGCGTCACACCAGATCGATATCAGACTAATAAATACCTAGTCTTGCCATAAATACTAAAACAAAGAAAAAAAAATTCTATTTCAAATAATATTTATTACTTTTACAGTGTGTTAGTTTAATACATAAACATAAAACAATTTAAAATATAAAAAGCTTATTCGAAGTGGTCTCCATTGGCTGCCATACAGTCCTTTAAACGTTGAGGCCAGTTATCAATAGAAGCACGCACTCTTTCCATAGGAAAATTCTTTACTGCCAATCGTACGGATTGTTTTAGGAACTCCAAATATCATGGCGTTTAGAGCAAGTCGTATTCTCTAAAACTGACCATAAATCATCCATCCAATCCAGCGGATTAAGATCGGGACTAGACGACGGCCAGTCTTCAGCTCTGATGAAGTCCGAAACGTTTGTTTCCAACCAAGACTGCGTAGACCGAGCTTTATGACCCGGCGCCGAGTCTTGCTGGAAGGACCATTCTTGGTTATTGAACATGGTGTTGTTAAGGGGCTTCACTACCTTCTCAAGAATGGTATCTTGATACACTTGTGCCGATGTTTTGATACCTTTTTCACAAAAGTATGGATCAGTCACTCCTTCATAGCTAATACC
The DNA here is from genome assembly GCA_947507595.1 of Pyralis farinalis. Taxonomy (NCBI): domain Eukaryota; kingdom Metazoa; phylum Arthropoda; class Insecta; order Lepidoptera; family Pyralidae; genus Pyralis; species Pyralis farinalis. Next base: position 18,227,907 of record OX382265.1, on the reverse strand, counting down.
CCACCAAACCATCACTGAAGTCGGATAGTGCCCACATTGCACTCTGTCGACTAATTGGGAAGCAGAAATAAAGGGAAGGAAGGGAAGGGAAAGGAAAGGAAAGGGAAGAATTCATTTTGTTTTTTAAAATGTTGCTCAATTCCCTCCTCCCTTTGCATACCGCTTCAGTGGTTGTTCGATTTTACCACCATACCTATTCTATTTTAAATTATCAGTTAAGAAATGACCAGTACGTCTCTTATAGGCTGCAAGTCCTAAGTCGGCTTTTAAAATACGCGACATGGTTCTAGGTGACGTCCTGAAAAAAGGCCAGGTCAAGATTACCCTAAACCGAAGAGCATGTATGAAGGGAATAATGAGAGTGGACGAAGCGAAACAAGTATGTAAGGATCGTAGCAAGTGGAAAGAAGTGGTCTCTGCCTACCCCTACGGGATAGAGGCGTGATTATATGTATGTATGTATGTTCTAGGTGCTATCTTCATCTCCCGAGATAAAATCTTTTGCTTTCGGACAGGTATTCTTCGAATTCTTTCCCTTACTGCTTTGACCACCTTTTTCGTACGAACACTATGTGGACGGCCAGATCTTTTTCTGTCACAAATAGAGGTCTCATTGTACCTATTAATAGCCCGGTACACAAGCATTTTACTAATACCAAGCGTATGGAGAGTTTTAAAAATTGCATTTGGCTCCATAACTACTTTGTGTAATGCAATCACAGCGATTCGGTTCTTTTTATCACCCCACTCCATTTTAATATCGCAAAATATTGTACAATGTATTGGCGCCAAAATGAGAAAACTCAATTAACAATCATATAAAAATGACAGATTTCAAATTCAAATGTAATATTTTGTTTATTTTTACTTGTAACAGTATTTATGGCCAGACTAAGTAGTTGCCGTGCGTGGTATAGGTCTAATAACATTGATAGTTTCAATACATAACCGAGTAAACCACCGACGGCGGCGGATGATGTCCGGTTTTCCGTGATTGACGAATAAATAATAATTTTATATAATGTTATGTACATTTCGGTAAGTATCTGTTGGTGACGAGAAAAATGATAATTGATTGAGCAGTCAGAACCCGTTATATACGTTCTCCCATACATTTCGCGGTCGTATTCGACCACCCGGGTTTCGAAGGGTTAAGCAGCCACATTCTAACGTATGTAGTACATGTAACCAGCGCAGGGCACTTTTTACCATCGCACCGCATAACCCAGTGAGAAACGTAGTAGTAGCGTACGGACAGTGTGCGCTTGTGTGCGTGTGTGTATAATGAAGCTACCCTACAAACAATTTTAGGTCCAGACGACGTTTTGGTCTCAAGTTTAGATTGAATAGTCATATCAACGTTGTCATAAAGTTTACTCGACGGGAAACGGGTCTGTTTTATTTGACTCTAAATCGGGATACGATTATATAGTATAAACAGACTTATAATGCACAGATATATACCTAATCAAAGGAACAAAACCCTTTAATATGACATTTAAAAGACAAACAGCTGTTTTACTACTCATTATACTTTTGGGGTGTTTCCTTCAGCTTGGAAGAATGCCTACATAAACCCTTTGCCTAAAAAGTCAAATCCTTGTTCTTATTAAGATTATCTACCGATTTCTATTCTCCCTTTTCGTAACAAAGTCCTGGAACGTCTTGTCCAAGAACAGCTTAACTACTTTATTTTCAAAAACAATATCCTCAATCCATTCCAGTCGGGTCTTCACCCAGGTCATGGTGCGGCTGGTGCTCTCGTAAAAATCACGGACGATATCCGTTTCGTAATGGACTCATCGCAACTCACTATTTTGTGTTTGCTAGACTTTAACAACGCGTTCAACACGTTTGCCGATTTCGGTACACTCTTAAAGCGACTACGTTCTCTTAACATATCCCCTATAATAATTGACTGGTTTCAATCTTACCTTTATGGGCGTCAGCAGCGTGTTCGCCTCGAAGATCAGCTTTCCTCTTGGTGTCCTACAACTGCTGGCGTACCCCAGGGCGGCGTGTTATCGCCTCTGTTATTTTCACTCTTTATAAATTACATTATTTGAAATCTTCGCTTCTTCATTCAGATGCCATCTAGCTATCTTTATGCAGATGACTTGCTGATTTATTCACTTACTTTAGCGGATAATCTGCCTAATGCGATCACTGAAGTATATGAAAACCTTGCGCGTATAAATGAAAGGAGTAATTCTTATAGCCTTATGGTTAACAATGGTAAGTCCCAGGCCATTATTATAGGCAGCATCCGTCTTATTTCTGAAATCGATTGGTTAACTGTCTCTCGAATAATATTTAATAATGTTCATGTTCCTTATAGCGAGAGTGTCAAAAACCTTGGCATTTATTTTGACAGAACCTTTTCTTGGTCGGTGCAAATAGCCCACGTTAGCAGGAATCTGTTTGCAGCTACTGGCTCCTTTCAACGGTTGCGTATTTTTTTCCCTATCGATACCAAAATTTCACTTGCACAATCCTTGCTCCTTCCAGGGCTGGACTATGCTAATTCTTGTTACCTTAGCCTCACTGAAGACCAATTAAACAAACTTGAGCGCCTTAAAAATCTCTGTATTCTATTTATATTTGAGTTTCGCAAATATGATTATGTTTCTGTACTTCGCACTCAGCTCAAGTGGCTCCCTATCAGATTACGTCGTAACCAGCACAATGTCTCTCTTCATTACTCAATTCTTTTCAGTCCTACTTCGCCCAGCTACTTGAAGTCAGTGAGATCGTTGTGATCGCAATACACGCAGTATTCTTTCCGTTCGTCAAATAACACCATCTCATTTTTCACAATTAAGTCCTTCTCGGTACGAGCTGTGCAACTCTAGAATGTCATGCCAATTTTTGTAGGCAGTGCACAATCCTTAGTCTCCTTTAAAAATATGGAAAAATCTCACTATCACTATATGTAACTATAGTACTACATATATATATATATATATATATACACATATATATACATGTATGTATATCTTCACGCCAGGTCCATATATGCATACGTTGTACATACACATTTAATATATAAATATGAAAATTATACTGTCATAAATGCGCCACTTACTTACTTTTTACATATTATTGTTTTTTCGTGTCGTATGATTGTCTGGAAGAGATCGCTTTAGCGATTAGACCGCCTATTGTACATTTGGTTTTTTTACGTGTGTTCTGTATGTATTTGTTATTGGTGAAATAAAGAGAATATATGACGAATAAGTTTGTTGGGTAGTATGAAGACAAAGAGGTCGAAGAGGATAGACAAATAGCACTGAGTGCCATAATATACAGGAATACTGTTTTGTACTTTCAATCACTACTATTTAAAACTATTACTACTAGTAGCAATTTCTTTTCCTAATAGTGCTTATCCCCAAAAAATAGTAATATATTTTATATAATATAAGCACATACATATGTTTTGCAGGTAATTCCGGATAAAAGTTGCCCGACAATCTCAACTTCCTTGCAAACTGCTTAGATATTGAATATCATTATATAATTAGGTTTATGTGGCTCACTTCGTACATGGTTTCAAATTTAATCCCGTCTCAAACTAGCTACCAATCTCAAAATATAATCTTTACGCCAAGTCCCTTAAGGCAAAGATAATCATGTGCCGTATGGGTCGGTTCTTACACACCTCAATTGTTTCTTTAACATTCATAGTTCTCATGCTCGCCCGGTTTCGAACTCCTGATATCACCTTCTGATAAAACACGACCGCTTTAGTTATGGTAATAATATAAATAGCAAGTATAATTCTTCCACCTTCGCGTTGTATATCAGTTTTGTAATTCTTTCCTCCTATTCTATACTCTAATAAAGATAATAATTTTCATGATATAATAACGCTGCATTATTTTTATATATCTACAGGTTCCTACAGCATCTCATGACTTCAAATAGCACTCCAACATTAGTAGGATCGGAGTACCGCATAGCGTTGTTGTGTAATGCTTATTCCACGAATCAAGATTATTACGCTCGACCAATGGGCATCATTATCGATACATTGTTTGGCAATCAAAGCAAATCATTGCCAAATGGGAATCCTACGACACCGTTGCCGACTGTACCTCTATCTATGTGTATCTTGGACAGTCTGACGTTGCACTGCAAGATGTCACTGATACATTCCATAGTAACTCATGTGGCTAAACTCGCGCAAAATAAAACCAATATGCCTGGGAGCACGATGATGGCACCAGCTCTTGTCGAAACATACAGTCGTTTGCTGGTATATACAGAAATTGAATCACTGGGAATAAAAGGATTTATAAGTGAGTGGTAAAGTTCTTTTCATTAGTTTCATAGAAAACATGTTTTCTGGTCTTGCGGTCAAACAGTGAACGGTGTTAACCACTTACCATCAGGTGACCCACAGGCTCGTTTGCCCCCGTCTAGTATATAAAAAAATATCTTTATAAACACTAGATTAGATGAAAAAATTGTTATAGTGAATCCATTCAACTGACGTTTAACTTGTCTTTCACTCGTTTTGAGACTTGCAATGAAAACATCTATGTTGCACATTTAAATACCATGCGTGCTTAATGAATAGGGGTCGGTACCCGAAGCGGGCACACCGACCTACTGCCAGTTCAACACTGTTGACTACAAGTCTGGACTCAAACAGCGATTAATTTATGAAAACCGTCGTATTCATTTGTATTCGTTCTTATTGTTTATGGATAATTTGGTTACATATCTCCTTGTTTCACAGACCAGCTCCTGCCGACAGTGTTCAAATCACATGCGTGGGGTATTCTGCACAACTTGCTTGACATGTTTTCGTATCGGATACACCACATTCAACCGCACTATAGAGTGACGCTGCTATCGAACATACACTCACTAGCGGCATACCCACAAGCGAACCAGACGCAATTGCAACTGTGGTAATAATATACATATTAAATTGTAAAGAAAGCTCGACGGCGTCGTTCCGCGTGTCAATCTAACCGAACACGCAGCTTAAGCAACGTCGACCGCAACCTGCCCATGGATGGGTTTATCTATCTCGAGTTTCTCCGTGCTTCGGAGGGCATGTTAAGCCGGCGGTCCCGGTTATTATCGATAGATGACAGTAAGTCAGTGGTCCTCGGGCGGCTTGAAAACACTGGCCTTCGCCAATCCGCATTTGAGTAGCGTGATGGTGTATGCTCTAAACCCATTCGGTTGAAGGGAGACCCGTATCCCTGCAGTGGGATGAGCAAGCGTTGATGTGGTGTGGTAAATAGCAAATATTTAACATTGGTAAAACTTGCTAGAACGATGATTCATTCTTCCAAAAGGAATCGTGTGAGGAACGGGCTTATAGTATAATGTGTTCTTTAATCATTATCAGCGAAAGATTAAAGTATTAACTGTTCGAAACATGCCTATATTTTCAAATTATTAAAAAAAAGTTACGTTTTTCATGTTGCTAAATATTGTATTATTTTTATATTAAGTTGCTTTCGAGTCCAAACCAACTGTTGTTGTTAATGTGGAAGGATGAGGGGAAGAAAGGGGATATGATCCAACAAATTTAAAATTTCAACAAAATTTCATTCGTTTATTTGATCTCTTCACAGCAACAGAAACGTTCTTTTAAATGCGCCTTTTTGTGCGTAAAGATATAAAGACATTCAAATGATTGTTTATAACACATTTTCAATTAGAGGCCTACATTTACATAAATGAAAAAATAAATGTCCAATTAGGAACAAACGATGTAAATTTTGTGCATAGAAATAAATGCATACATGTTACAGGAGTATTGTTCGTAAAAAGTGTATGCAGGGATGAAATGTATGCGGAGCTGACTTATTAATATTATATTTACTAGAAACTTACTAAATTAAATTAGGAATTTATTAAGTTGAAAGTAATGAAATTTTGTGAATTAGGTCAGCAAATTAGAGATTATGGGTAGGTGGAGAAATTTAAGAGCAGGGTGCTGCTTGTTTATGCTGTTACACAGTATTTTACGCAAACTCATTTTAATATTAATAAGATATTATTTAGCTCACCCGCATATTACATTTATTCAGACAACGTTGGGCTAGTTAGATTAGTACATAAATGAAAAAATAATAAATGTATCTGTTTGCGCTTAAATTTGGCTATATATTTTCCAGTTTTGAAAGTACTGCGCTTCGTCTGATCACAAGTTTGGGTAGCTCTGGAGTTCAGCTTCAAATGTCAAGAGTAGTCTCTGAGCCCAAATCGCTAGTCTCATCTGAGAGTGAAGAGCTCAACAGAGTTTTAGTGCTTACACTGGCACGTGGTATCTACATGGCAGGCGCAGGTAATTAACCGATAAGTTGATCTAGGTTCCCAGGATCTTTTAGAAGTTACAGGAGGTGTTACACTGAATTTTTGAGCCTACTTTATCTACTTGTAGTGCTAACTGACAACAAACGAGTCCTTTGCGAAAAATAAGATAGCTCGACCAGTTGTGATTAGTCAATCAATTGCAATATTTGTTTATACGGCTGGTTTGTTTACTTGCAAATGACGTCACGCGTTCCGAGATCTATGCGCCAGTTGCGGGGTATTTTTAAATAACTATACTTTAAACGTAATTTTTGCTCTTTTAAAGGTTTATTTATTTAAAAAGTACATTTGTCACCACTTTTATGGTGATAAATATCTATTATATTTGTTATCTGATCCCATATTCTCTGTGACTTGCTGTAGAGCCATGTTCCTGCAAACGAATGCGGTTCTTATGTAGCTTCTTAAAAGGTAGTGACGTGTTGCCGTATTTCACATCAGGCTTACTAGTGCTTTCCTTGGTTTGCAAATCGTTATGAAAGGAGTTGGTTACAAAACTAAGATGGCGCACGCTGCATCGCTGATGCATTGCAGCGCTACTGCGTAGTAGTATTGACACTATAATTGTCGCGCTCTAAGCAACATACTCGTGGTAAAGCGCTTCGTTACGTAACGCGTTGCGGCGCCAGTCTGTCTGGCTTCCCTTTCTCTCACGCATACGACAGCTTTAATTATATGTAGATTAGTTTAAGTTATCACTTCTGTCGGGCGTTCCGAGACGCACACATTTTTTTTGTACTAGTTATTTCGTTATATAACTTTGATGAGGAACGACATACAAGCATTTGGCCCACCTGAGTGGCTGATATACAGTGTACATTAGCCTATGAACGCGTGCTATACAGGAAGTATCCCACGCATTGCCACTCTTACTGTTAACACAGCCACTCATCAGAAGCTTACTGGTAAGCCCAAACACTCACAGGATCACCACAACGCTCTAGGATTGATCGATTGATTGATCTGAGAGGCAGATACTTCCCCAGTCACGTTGCTTTGATGCGCTCTATCTACCTCTTAAAATACTCAATCCGAGTTTTGGAGTTATACTAGCTATTGCTAACTACTCCGCCATCGAACTGTCAAAAGTTCACGAGATTATTTATAGACATAGCTTAATAATTATTGATAGGCTCGTTAAAGAAGAGAAGAATTTAAAGCTGTTAATAAAACATCGTGAGGAAACCCGTAAGTCTACTAAATTATATTTAGAAAGACGAGTGACCTAATCTAATCTGGTTTTCCCTCTTGGTTGTGGAGGTCCGACGGCAGTCGATCCATGTAAAAGACAGATCATCGCCAAATCCCTAGGCTTAGGCAGCGGATCACGCTAATCCTAATGGATTAGGAAACGGGATAACACTCAGAAAAAGAAGACGCCTCAAAAAAGAAGCGAGCGAGGTGTGTAAGGGACGGACGAAGGGACTAGCTTGAGCTTATAGATAGATAGCTGCGTGAAAGATCTCGTGATAATATTTATAGTGTGACGTGTATGGGATGTTTCATATGTGCAGGAAGCGATGGCGCCGCAGTCAAAGAGCTGCTCACAACTATAATGACGAACACGCCGCACATGTGGTCGCAACATACTCTACAGTGCTTCCCGCCAGTGCTCGTTGAGTTCTTCTCACAGGTGATAAAATGCTTTCTATACTGAGCTTTATCTATATAACTTGTAATGATGATGATCATGAATTACTTCGATGAATTACTCATAAGTAGTTATATATATATATACATATATACATATATATATATATAATATATGTATAAGTTATATCGACTTACTTAAGCTCCGTACAATAAAAGATATAATTTATTTTGGAGAAACGACACAGTCCGCGACTATGTCGTGCCAATGTTTAGAAGGAAGCTATGACTTCTATTGATCAACATTGTACAAACTGCTACTACACTAAAGGAAGAAGAATCTTTTCCCAGACGTTCTTGAGTTCAGAAATCTCTGTGTAAGCTTGGGGTCGCTATAAATTTTAACAGTTCGTCTCTGAATCGAAAGCCCAGGCTGGTACACAAGTGCTTCTGCTCAAAGGTGTCCTGTTCCATATGCGTCTGATTTGAACATATTTTTTTTTATACCACTAAGGTGGCAATCAAGCATACGGCCTGCCTGATGTGAAACAGTCACCGTAGCCTATGGACATTTGCAACACCAGGGGCGTCACTCATGCGTTGCCGACCCTCTAAACACCTCTTCACGTATTTTATAATTTATAATATAATTTATAATTAAAAACGAAATGTAATCAAAAAAGTTAAGAATGCTCGACATCTCAAGACCCTGGTAGCGTATACTCGTGCCTCGAGAAAAAAAAAGACCGAGAAATCGGCAATCGTACTTTGTATTATCTGCAGAGTCAATGATAGCTTCATCTGAATGTGCGTACACTGATAGATAGCAAACAATGTTATCATGATATGGATAAGAGAAGGTTGGACCCTGTAAGAGTAATCTTGCAGAGTCCTCCTCTTTTTTATTTCTCTTATCCTCGCTTCCACAATTCGAACCTACAGAAAAAATATAGTTTATTTTAAGATTTTATAATGTATCATAATTCTGCCACGCGCGATGTCTATTTGTTCTGCAATAACAGTAGTCGTTTCGTATCACGGTAAAAGGCGAGATCATCCAAATGAATGCCCTATTTTTAAGAGCTTTGTGCTGTGACGCAAATGCAAATACAAGAATTATAATATTATAATATTTGGCCATACATAAATACCAAGTACTTGTTCCATCTGGTTTACCACATCTCGGGTTAATCTTACCTATATTATAGTCAGATAACGAAGTTCGACGCGCTGCAGTAGACATATTGGTTTCAAGATTCCCTTAATTTATTTATCTGTCTTATTTGTATATCTGTTTAGGTGCTAGATAGCATAATCATTCAATTAATAATCACACCAAGCCGCTTACAGCAGAGGAAACCGAGCGCTACATGATTTACGCACTAACACGCATAGCTATTCGTGTACGCTCGCCAATTCTTCGGCTCTTGATAAAACACGACCAATTTAGATAAATGAGGATAGCCCTGCCTTTAATTGCTTTTGTATTAAGTTGCCATAAATAATAGTCACAATACACAATAGATGGTAGGTACACAATGGTGTACTTTATCTTAGGTTAGATATGCATGAAGTCTCCCACGTGCTGAACCTTGCTGTATAACACATAGTCTATATTCTTGATATGTAACGTTCATGTAATTTCAGAACCCAGCGCCCAAAGAGAGCAAGCAAGTACTAAAAAAATCTGTGGATGAAGAGTACCGAAAGTGGACTTCGATGGCAAATGACAACGACATCATATCGCACTTCTCCGTGCCCGGCACGCCGCTGTTCCTGTGTCTTCTCTGGAAGATGATCTTTGAAACCAACAGAATCAACCCTATTGCTTTCAAGTAAGTTGTCTTTTTCAGAGAGTTTGTCAATACGACAAAAATATTATTTACTATTGGGCCGTCGCGGGCATTTACAGAACGCACGGCGGGGTAATATGATGATACGAAAGTTTGCAAAGCGTACAAATCTTTCTACACATGTAGCCAGTGAATCAACAGTATTCAAAGGGCACGTCAAAGCATCAAAAAAATTCAAAGGTCGTCCTGCGTGTCTAATAACACAATGGCACTGATGGGGCTGCCATCAGGGACCACGATATCAGGGATGTTAGCTGAAAATGTGGTCGACAACTTTTATAGTATTATGCGTAAAAGGGTTGCCTTTCTGATACAGTGGGTACGTGGCAGCGCCTTCAGCCTCTTGACTACAGTCGCTGAAAGATTGAACGGACCTATGTTTCAGTGTTACAGTGAAATATATGCGCCATTACCCGCTAATGGAATAAATAGATATCAAAAATGATGAATATTGTTATTTGTATTAATACCTTATTTTTTATTTTCTTGTTTGTCTGGGAATGTACTCATTAATGACTATTTATTATCATAATTTTGACATCAGAAATCTGAATTTATTAATAATAATACATATATATATATATATACAATACAATAAATTAAATTAAATTTCAGCTTTCAAAATTTCGGAAATGACATTTAAAAAGATTTTTTTCACGTCTTATATAATTACACTAGAGCCCGCTTCGTTTACGTGCTCCGCGTCACACGCCCTTAAACGACATAGACGACGACGACGTTGTGAGTTTACACAATGCTTTAATCGTGTTATGAGGTGAAAGAAGGAAGAAAGTGTTAATCCGTATCACTCGCATGTTATATTCTACTGTTTGCTTACTCTATAAGTCTCGGACAGTATTCGCGAAAGTGACGTCTACCTACGGCTACTTGATAATTGGTTTCGTACTGCAAACTCATTTTATCACAATTACAATGTTGTCTATATCAGTCACCAATTTCAGAGATTATATTACTAGTTATTTCTTTGCAATATGTCCCACACAAATATATTCCTTTTTTTACACCCACTTAGGTTGAATGTTCATCTATCTATATATGTTCATGGCAACCTTGTCATGAACATATGTATATATACTTGTCGGGTAGGCAAAGAAAAACATGCGTCCCATTTTTTAGTTGTTCTTTACGACTTTAGCGTCCATAGCTTTTTTCGTGTACGCTCGCTGATTTTTGTGCCTCCTGGACACCTGATAAAACACGACCTATTTGGCTGTGGTTGGTGAAACTTCTCGCTGTGGTACTCTGTCGACTCTCTGGATGAGTAGGTCTTCGACTACTACAATCCTTTACATTCACGTTGTTCCTTTACATTTCTCTTTCATTACATTATAAACAATTAGGTTTTGCATTCTACTTACAAACTAGAACCAACTGAGCATTCGTCTTATATATAATACTAGAAACCCGCCCCGGCTTCGCACGGCTTCTTTACAGAAAATATAAAATAGCCTTGGTTACTCCGAGGAGATGTAATTTTCGGTAAAATAAAGTATTAAAATGGATATAGGTGATAATGTTATCTTTAACATATAGGCATAATGCCATCGCGGACTTTTCTGTAGGCATATATAAGATACACAATTCCACCATACATTGAAACACTACATAAACTTTCGGACCCCATCGGCTCGGACGCGAGGCGCGGGGTCACGGGGCGCCCCCCGCGGCCCGGTCGATTCACGGCGACACGAAATTAATTTCGTTGCGCATTATTTTGATTTTGCTATATCTCCTAGGGTATTAATTTGATTTGTATGGTGTAAAGGGAAAAAATAATCTTCATGAAATGCTCAAACCAACTAACGTATTTAAAATGATAAGGATTTCGTATTAGTGTAAATAGCTTTCCAATTACCGCTTTATAGTTGCCCATTTTTTTAAGTATTAAAATTGATATTATATATTATATTTAAGAGATAGACATATGCCATCGCAGACTTTTCTATAGACCTATATAAGATACACAATTCCACCATACATTATTTTATTATAGCTCAAAGGGCTTAGGCACCGTTTTCGTTAATAGCTCCCAGACGGTTCATTTTTTTCGGACACCTCCAACAAATGTCGTTAATGTATACAATAACTTAACAAATTATATACTGAAACCTTCCTCGAGAACCACTCTATCCATTGGTGAAAACAGCATGAAAATCGGTGCAGTAGTTTTTGAGTTTATCGCGATCAGACAGACGCGGCGGAGGACTTTGTTTTATTATATGTAGTGATAATACTCGTAGATAGAAATTTTCACTGAATGGCCTATGGCCGCTATAGCCAAATAAATTAAATAAACAAAATACGTGTTTCAAATTCTGCGTTATTTCTTCACGTTGTTACGGCACCCTTCGAGTCACACTTGGCCGGATTTTTAAATAATTCTTGTTGATGTTATAGGATTCTGGAGCGCATAGGTGCTCGTGCGTTGTCAGCACACCTGCGCAAATTCTGCGACTACCTCGTGTTCGAGGTAACCAACCCGGCCGGAGGGCACATCAACAAGTGCGTTGATGCCATCAACGACATCATCTGGAAGTACAACATCGTCACCATTGATAGACTCGTCCTGTGTTTGGTAAGTTGTATAAAAATTCGTAAACTAATTATATCTGTATATAAATCTATATATTTTTATTATGGAGTCATCTCGTTAAATTTACCCGATTCCGGAGTTGGTCCCAGAGTTGTTTATTTTGGCGTTGAAGGTGATTTAGTCACGATGTATTTTTGTTTCTCTTTTCTTATGTTCCAATGCATCGAGGAGTTATGATTCCAGATCCCCATAATAGCTGACCTGTATGCATTGTTGCAACCTGAATGGCATGAAATATATTTTAAGATCTATATATTCAATTAATTAGATTTCATTTAATAGGATATTAGCTTGAAGAGTTTTGATCTAAATATTTAAATAGCCATTTTCGCGAACGGCTTCGAGTTATAATAAAACTTCTATCCAATGGAGAATATGCTTAGTCACATAAAATATTTATGAAATCTGATTCAATTAACATATGGGAGTCACTGTATGGCTTATCCGACACAAAATAGTGTCAAGTGTTAAGAATTAGCTGGATGAGAAAATTTTTCGGTAATCAGCCATATATTCTTCTTGAACAATTTGTGAAAACTAGTTCACATCGTGAAACATCTTCGAGAATGCGTAGATAACTGTGTACCGGACGCACTCCATCGCCTGAGTCCATCCTCTCATATTGCATCTCTATTTGGGGTGATGATAAATCTTGAAAGGACACAAAGATACTTAAAACAATGTTTCGCAAACCAGTATTGTATCCCCCATCCCTGTATCAAGAAGCGAATGTCTTAAACACTTAAGACATTCGCTTCTTTATAAAAAAAAAGCGCAAAGCTTTACATTCTAAAATTTGGTTCTGACACTCACTGCCAAGTCATAAAATCCCCTCACTAAACTGCCTCAAAGACGAGTCTTCGGGATATACACACCCCTTGTCAACACTGCCCTCGGCCATCGCTTCACTTTGTTTGCATCCCCTTTTATTTGTAATAAAATCTGCAAATTGTGTAATATTACAGAAACTTCTCTTGCAATTGCTAAATTCTGGATACGCTCATTGATTTTACTATGGACGTACAATTATTCAGTGGAATTCCTACACATTATAAAGTAATGTAAAACTTTTATATAATGTAAAACTTTAATATAATAAAATACTTACATTGTTTTTGTCTCTTTTAATTTTATAATTTATCTTATTTAGCAGTTGTCATTTTATATACACCTTTATACCATACTTTACTATAAGTTTTCAATTTAAAACAATTTTATAACAGGCTTACTCTTTTTTTTTCTTGATTAAGGAATAATGGTTACCACAGGACAGGCATTATTGCCTAATGTGGGACCACTGATAAATCAGATATTACATACCTAGTTATAAGACCTTGCATAATTATATTTAAGCAATATGTATCGTAGAATAATTTCCCTGTTTATTTAAATGAAATATTTTGATTCCTTTTTTTTTTATTCATAATGTATAAACAAATTACTTATCTAATTGTTGAAAAAAAGTATACCTGTCTGAAAATGGCTTCGAAACCCGGGTGGTCATATATGACCGCGAAATGTATGGGAAAACGTATATAACGGGTTCTGACTGGTCAAGTATTGTTAAAGTTTTTATTACTTTAGGTATCTTTTATATAAGGAGTGCTAAATTGTATACACTATGTGACTGTTTTCTTCTACTCTATATTACTTTTCCAGAATAACAATACTTTTTTGATAGATTAGATATGTCATGGTTGTATATTATTTCACACTAGGTTTTGAGAATGGAAATTTACTAGGGATTGGGAAATGATATTTATCGATAACGTTTAATGTACGTCTATAGATTCAAAACTACAATATAGATAGAAACCCTAATTTATACCATTATAAATTAATGTAATCCAGTATTATATATCGATGTTAACTCTTCAATAACTTGTGTATATAACTTTCCTAGTTTACAGAAAAATGTGCATTTATTGCCGCCTTGAAAACCGATAAAAGATTTGGTCTTTTTTTTAAATTGAGGAACAGAACAATCAATCCTGTTGAGGCCCACGTGGCTGAATTCCGCCATGCGCGTTACGGCGCCAAGTATATAACGGGCCTCAAGGCGCTAGGATCAGCCACCCGAATTTTTCGAAACCACAATCTCACAGCAGCTCTCGAAACACTCGCTGTGTGAGCAAGTTGAATTTCCATCAACATTTTGCGTCTGTCATTACGATCGTTTGCGGAGGATTTCTCACAGCAGCTCTCGAAACACTCGCTGTGTGAGCAAGTTGAATTTCCATCAACATTTTGCGTCTGTCATTACGATCGTTTGCGGAGGATTTCTCACAGCAGCTCTCGAAATACTCGCTGTGTGAGCAAGTTGAATTTCCATCAACATTTTGCGTCTGTCATTACGATCGTTTGCGGAGGATTTCTCACAGCATCTCTCGAAACACTCGCTGTGTGAGCAAGTTGAATTTCCATCAACATTTTGCGTCTGTCATACGATCGTTTGCGGAGGATTTCAAGAGAATTAATCATGATAACTATGTGAAATTTTATCTTTATGCCATTATATTCTCTATATTTATCAGAGTCTTCCAATCATTTTTGTTCCATAGACTCCTTGCCTTTATATTTTCTGCTCTCCATAGATCTCTGCCTAACTAATGTTCGAATCTAATGAACCCCTTGTACTTATTGCAATCGACCCCATTTTTGGGAAGCACGACGTTAGATAATGCGACCATTTAAGGAAATTTTAAATACTTACCTTCATTACTAAAATACTCCAATACCAAGAATTATAAACGTAAATTACATTCATAGACTACGCATTGTAGACTGCGTATTTGACACTGAATTAATTTTTGTCAAAATCTTTTAAAATCTAATATAACGTAACGTTACTCCGGGAGCGAGGTCAGTGTACCCCGGTTTGAGTAACGCTAAAGCATGTGTGTAATTTTAAACCTTATCTCTTTAAATTGTTATAATAATAGGGGTAAAGTATGAAATTGCCGTTTTATAGTAATAGATACTTTGAATTGACATTAAACTTCATGGTGTGAGATTTTCGGGTGAAACTTTTTTCACATGATCCCTTTGAGGCTTTTCTTTTAATAAATGTGCAACATTTGATTTTCGAATTTCAATTGTTTTTTTTATTCAGCTTAGACGGGAAAGATGGATACTTCGAAAATCCGAGTAATTTTTGAATACGATTTCCGAAGCGTAACTAACGCGGCAGGAACGGCTCGCAATATCAATGCAGCGTTTGGAGAGGACACTGCTAATGAACGCACCGTGCGTTTTTCGTTTAAACGCTTTCGTAATGGAAACTTCTGTAGAGGACTCGCTTCGTCTAAGAACGACCGGAACAATACTAACATTTTATAATTCACTTACCCACACCGAGATAAATGTTATAATATTTATAAAATATTGTTCTCATGTAAGTGACAATTATATTAATGAGAAATAAGGTTGTATAAACCGAATGGAAACTTCGATTTGAAGAACGAACCACGGTGAAGACCGCCCACACAGGTGATTAACGCTGAATTGAAGGAGATACCGGAAGCCGATCCGAGTCGAACTACCCATGAATTAGCGGCATGGTTTAACGTTACTTTACCTACACTATTGACTCATTTGCATCAAATCACTAAGATAAAAAATATGAAAAATGGGTCCCTAATGATTTGACTGATCTGCAGAAAGAAAAGCGTGTTGAAACTTGTGTTGCCTTGTTGAATCGTTGAAGTGACGTTACATTATTCTCTTATTATCATAGGTTATCCGTCGGTTAATGCATTGTGCATAGACATTTTATTTGCATTTATGTACTTAGTCTGGCCATAAATACTGTTACAATTAAAAGTTAACAAAATATTACATTTGAATTTGGAATCTGTCATTTTTTATGATTGTTCATTGAGTTTTCTCATTTTGACGCCAACACATTGTACAATATTTTGCGTGTGGGGTGATAAAGAGAACCGAATCTCTGTGATTGCATTACACAAAGTAGGTATGGAGCAAAATGCAATTTTTAAAACTCTCCATACGCTTGGTATTAGTAAAATGTTTGTGTACCGGGCTATTATAGGTACAATGAGACCTCCTCTGTTTGTGATAGAAAAGATCTGACCGTCCACGTAGTGTTCGTACGAAAAAGGTGGTCAAAGCAGTAAGGGACAGAATTCGAAGAAATCCTATCCGAAAGCAAAAGATTTTATCTCGGGAGATGAAGATAGCACCTAGAACCATGTCGCGAATTTTAAAAGATGACTTAGGACTTGCAGCCTATAAGAGACGTACTGGTCATTTCTTAACTCATAATTTAAAAAAGAATAGGGTGGTAAAATCGAAACAACTACTGAAGCGGTACGCAAAGGGAGGTCACAAAAAAATTTTGTTTACAGATGAGAAAATTTTTATCATCGAAGAAAGTTACAACAAACAAAATGATAAGGTGTATGCCCACAGTTGTGAAGAAGCGAGCGCGCGTATTCCGAGGGTCCAGCGAGAGCATTATCCTTCATCAATCATGATTTGGCTTGGAGTCTCATATTTAGGCTTAACTGAGGTGTTTTTCTGTGAAAAAGGTGTGAAAACCAGTGCCGTGGTTTACCAAAATACCGTCCAAACAAACATAGTAGAACCACTTTCTCAAACAATGTTCAAAAACAGACACGGGATATTCCAACAGGACTCTGCACCAGCCTATAAGGCACGAAGCACACAAAACTGATTGACCGCCCGTGGAATTGACTTCATCGGGCATGAAGACTGGCCCTCTTCTAGTCCAGATTTAAACCCACTGGACTACAAGATATGGCAACATTTGGAAGAGAAAGTCTGCGCTAAACCTCGTCATAATTTGGAGTCTCTCCGAGCATCTCTGGTTAAAGCAGCGGCAGAAATAGATATAAATGTGGTGCGTGCTGCGATCCATGATTGGCCGCGTCGATTAAGGGCATGTATTCAAAATAGAGGAGGGCATTTCGCAAATAAAATTTTATTGTACATTTAATTACCTTTCATTTCATATATAACTTTCACATAATTATCAAAAAGTGTATTATTAATTACATCAAAAGTTTTTCACAGAACTTATGACCTAGGTATATTGCGATTAGCGGGGGGTATCACGAGCCACAAAAATTCCACTTTGTTGCGTTTTTCTCGATTATCTCGAAAAATATCGATCATACGATAAAAATTACCAGGACCAAAGTTGTACAGAATTAAATTTGCAATAATTTGGTCATTTTTGTGAAAGAGTTAAAAGTAAGGGAGATATTGCGTAAAAACACACCAGCGGAAATTGGTTGACATTTTGAATTTAGACTACTAATGACCCCCCTAAAGATTAGTGTAATAAAATTTCTCTAACCCGACTGGGCTACTTATCGCGAAACCAAAGTCAAGAAAGAATGCAATGTAAACAAAACATTTCCGACAAGCGGCGAGTGCGACTAGTACGGGAATCAGCTGTAAGCTGTAGACGAAGGGTCACGGAAATTGCCGAATACCCTCAAAACCGTGAACCGTAAGAGACCGACTAGTCGGCCTCTTTACAACCGACTAATCCGCTAGTTGGCCAAAATCATGTCGGCACATCTCTAATAAAAATCTTTCAAAGCCTCCTTGAAAGATAACCGACGACTTAACGTGCTCTTCGAAGAACGGATAAACTCTAGATGACCATATATTTTTTTATACAACGTCGGGGGACATACAAGCCATACGGCCTAACTGATGTAAAGCGGTTACCGTAGCCTATGAACGCCAGCAACAAATTAAGTATCACTTGCGCAATGCCACCTCTGCTGCTTACTGGTGACCTCACTCACATGCAGTAACACAACAACCCTCTAGGGAGATGTTTTGGGCTGAAATTTACTGTGAGGTGGCGGTACTTCCGTAGACGGCCTGCTTTGGTGCGCGCTACCTCTTAATAAGTGCTAGACCAAGACAAACAGATATGTTCATGCACACAAATGTTTGTCCTGTGTGGGAATCGAACCCACGAGCGTTGGTGTCAATGTAACGTAGCAGCGCATTTCAATACCACGCCACCGAGCTCGTCAAAAACCACCACCATGTACAATACCAATAAACAGGCTGCGGAAAACTTGACAATTCTAGATTCGATTAGTTTGCCACGCGTAGCGATGCATCGAGCTTCTCAATATTCGGAAATATTTTCATGCACTTTCTTCTATCAGCGTATCGCTTGTAGACCATATTCGCAATGATGATGTTAGAAACAGAGTTGGTCTGAAAGAGAGCGTCGGTGTTAAAATAAGAGGAGGCACGCTCCGTTGGTTCGTACATGTAGAACGAATGCAGAATGAAAGGATGACGAAGCAGATGTACAATGCAAAAATGGAAGGATGTAGGAGCCGAGGAAGGCCATGACTTACCTACCATGACCAAATGGGTCGTGTTCTATCAGAAGGTCAGGAGCCCTAAAAACCGGCGAGCGTGCATGAGAAGAGCAATGAATTTTAAAGAAGCGAGTGAGGTATGTAAGGCTTGAGTCACGTGGCGCTCGGTTCTCTCTACCTACCCCGCAAGGGATTTGGCGTGAAGTTATAGATAGATAGATTCTTCTGTCACTCTACTCGTCATAAATATTTTTTTCTGTTATTGACATTAATATTCAGACCTACTGGAAATTATTAACATTGGTTTAACATCAAAGCAATTTTTTTTGAAAGAGTTTTAACATTAATCTTTTCTCTTAAAATGTTTTTGTTTCGACTGTAGAATAAACAGAATTTAATTTATATGTCCTTTATATAATTCCTTTCAATGCCACATAGGAAAACGTGTTAACAGGACTTTGCAAGCGCTGCGTTGTTAATTACTTATAGGCATTTTCTTTCTGAAAGTCATGACTACCTTATTCGCGGACAAAATCTTTACTATATTCATATTTTTTTATATCATTAATGTGACAAACGTGCATACGGCTTGCCTTATGGTAAACAGTCACCGTAGCCTATGGACATTTGCAACACCTGGGGCGTCACTCATGCGTTGCCGATCCTTTCAAAATTTCACACCGCATGCTGTACTCTCTTGGAAAAACCTCGCCTAGGAGCTCATTTCATAACTTGAGAGTTCTCAGTAGAAAAAATATCTGGAACCGCACAGTACACGACCATTGCGGTTCCAGCGTGGGAGGATGAAATCCTCGCCGCCGGCGAGCGGTGCGGTCACAAAAAGTAGCTGTCAGCATCATATCGAACAATTTTTCAGAAAACAACCTGTTGTACAGTAGGTAGAACACACAAAGAGAGGCAAAATCGCTCCTAAACTTAAGGGTTTTGCCATGTGTAAGCTTAGGATCGTCGACAATTCTCACCGTTCATCTCTTAATCGAATCAATATATTTATCAGTAATATTGTATAAATTTAAATTTAAGGTGCTCCGACCAAACCCTGATGCCAACGAGAGTCAAGTTTGTCTTTACATCATTCAACTCTTGCTGCTAAAGGGTTCTGAGCTCAGAAACCGAGCGCAGGACTTCGTCAAGGAAAACTCACCCGAACACTGGAAACAAAATAATTGGTAAGATGTTTTCTTTTGTACCAATATCACCAAGCCACCCAAGCATGTTACCTCTTGCGTAAAATGGCAAACGTTGCGCCTATATAACTCTATTTATCTTTAAACCAGCTCCCTTACGAGAAAAAGTCTCGATCCTTGCACATCTCACTCGCTTCTTTAACATACATAGCTTCTTAGCTTATTAGGGCTACAGACATCGCGTTCTGATAAAATGCAACCAGTTTTGGCAGTTGGTGAGTTTTGATCTTTCTCGGTTTTTACATTTTTCCACTTTTGCTTTGTATAATTAATAATATTATAAGTAAAAATTAATATAAATAATTTGCTATCTTTTTCGTCTGGTATTAATTTTACATGTCTGAACAACAGAACATGTCTTCCGAGCATGTCTATAACAAAAAAATGCTCTAACGATAATTGCATTCCATTTAACTTGGCGATCAAATGACATAACATACAATTGAAAATGTTATACGATCTAATGTCATTCGTTATAACGAATATTTCCTTTAATTTTCATTTTAACTAATATTTACACGATTTTTTTCTTGTAATAATTAACGTTTATAATTAACAATAACAGTACAAAGAAAATAATTATTTTCTAGGAATATTAAAGATCTAAGTACCAGGAAATAGTAAATATGGCTCATGTTAGGTTAGAACAGTGTTCATATAAATACCAAATTAACTTAATTTTACCAAATTGTTCATTTATAATATTAAGATTAATAAAAGGAATCTTTTAAAATAAACCCGCATAAGTAATAAGAAAATAAAGTAATAATAATGGCGATTGTCGTGACCCTGTGGTGGTGGCGGGTGTACTATCTTATCGTATATATCTGATTGTTACTTTCGGCAGGCGGTGGCTCGCCACTTACTGAATGGACCCCCGAAATGCCAGAGAAAGTCGGCTAAGGGCTACACCGGTGTGAGTGACTCAGGGGTGTCGAGAGGTGTGCTGCGCTTTCTCCGAAGTTACTCGCGGCGTTATGCCCTTTAATACTTCCACCCCTGGAGCATATCACCTGATAGAGCAAAATGCTCTATCGACTCCGCTCTGGACGGCCAATGAAGGCTATCCAGAGCTGAGAATCCTGTAGGCCTTCTTGACTTTCCACTCCGATCGACGAAGACACACCGGAGATGAAGGCCCTGATCGACTCTCTGGAACACTCTGGTACCCGTGGCGTTGTTACGCACCAACAGCCCGCCACAAGCTGCCCTGCGGGGTGTAATAATAATGGGATTTGTCGTGACCACGTGGTTGTGGCGGGTGTACTACGTTATATCAATATTTCTAAGGGCCTCTACACGTTGGATTCATATCCCGCACAATAATCCCTCTATCAAAGGGCCGGTATTAGTACCTGTGAGTTTGGAAGAAAACAATGACATGTAACAACAACAACTTGTTATCACAACTTTATATAGAAAGAGGCTCACTAATGTGACACATATTTAAAATAAGGGTTAAACGGTACCGAAACGTAAATATTAAATCCTTATGGAGACACTCTGTGAGTCTATGTTATGTCATAGATTCTATTTTGTACACTTGATGAAGATTTATGTAAATATATGATCAACTAGCTTAAGTAGGAAAAATAAAATAAAGTTTAAAGTTTAGAATAAAGTTTATAAAATCATTAAAAATCGAAAATACATTCCGTACCTGTAAGAGGACCCTTAAATTTTTCAACAAGCATATAATAACGTTTTTAACTGTAGCTGTGCTAAATTATAAAAATTTAAAAGTTAAATTATAAGAGCTTTCCTCCCAAACATGAAATAATGTCAGGTTTGAGTGAAACATGTTTACAACTCTCACACTTTCCTAAACGAATTATGTGGTGCAGGCAATGTACAGAACCATCTTCACGCGAGTCTGACCCGAACTTGACCAGCCTTGTTTCAATATTTCATATTAACGTACATTCAACGCCTAATATTATGTTTTCCATTAGGTACGACAAACATTTGGCGTTTCACAGAAAATACCCCGAGAAGTTTGCCCCTGAAGAGGCAAGTAGTGCATACGGCGGGCCTATTCCCGTCTATCTCAGCAACGTCTGCCTCAGGTTCATTCCTGTGTTGGATATCGTAGTGCACAGACATCTGGAGATACCACAGGTTAGCAAAAATCTGGAGCAGTTACTGGAACATCTTGGCTACTTATATAAATTCCATGGTAAGTTTAGCAGTATTACCTGTTTTACATATTTTTTCTTGATATTATTATTACCCTTTACAGACATGTTGGTCTTCCCTAAAGCTTTCCATTTTATACTTTTCACATAAATCTATTTCCGGGAGCTCGTTTGAGGTAATCGGTCTATCTAGAGAACTATGTTTCCTCATTCTCATTGATGACGAGCTCGGTGGCGCAGTGGTGAGACGCGTTGTTACGCTACTTTGACATCAACGCTCGTGGGTTCGACTCCCACACAGTACAAACATTTGTGTGCATGAACCTGTCTGTTTGTCTTGGTCTGGGTATTTTCTATGTATAATAAGTATGTATTTACAAAAAAAAAAAGTATTTACGTGTGTTTATAAGTTGTCTAGTACCCATAACACAAGCTTCGCTTACTTTGGGGCTAGATGGCGTTGTGTAATTTGTCCGACAATATTTATATTTATTTATTCAATCATCATCATCGTTCCTGCCCGTATTCGTTCACTGCAGGACATGCCTCCCCTCTAGATAGTCAATCGCCAATTTTGAGCTACCTGCATCCATCGACTTCTGCCCAGCGGTTGTCGGTTCTACGAACTATGTGCAATGCCACTTCATTAGCTTATCCTTTGAGTTGTGTCAGTTACTCTAGTTCTATTGCGGATCTCCGCATTTCCGATTTTATCACGCAGAGAAACCACGAGCATAGCCCTTTCCATAGCACGCTGAACGACCTTGAGCTTCTTCATATGGCCTGCAGTGATTGGCCTTGTCCCGTACGCGAATTTGTCTTCGTCTGGGTGTTTTAAAAGAATATGGCACATTAAAGTAGCTCGTCCCGGGAAGTACCTCCACCTCACAGAAAACTGCTGCCAAATGACAACTCTCGGGAGAGTTGTTGTGTTTCTGCTAAGAAGTTGCTGTGCTAGCAGCAGAGTTGGCATCGCACTTAATGTATTGCTAGTTTTAATAGGCTACGGAAACCGCTTTCCATCATATACTGGCCGTATACTGTAAGCCTCCCGACGCTGTATAAAAATAAATCTTGTCTCTTCAACGTATAGGCAGTCTTCAACAATCGGGGCATTTATGCGGTTTAGGATGGCGAATTATTCCAATTGCAGTGCTACATAAATCGATGTGGTAAACGATCTCTTTAATAGCTATTAACCACTACATTTTTTTTTTATATGAAACCTCTGGAGGTATGCAAGCATATGATCCACTCGATGTAAAGCGGATTCCGTAGCCTATGCACGTTTGCAATACATGAATTTTCACTCACACGTTGCCACCCCAGCTGATAACACAGCAATTTGTTAGGAGCTTGCTGGTAACGCAACAACCGTCCGGGGAGTTGTTGTTTGGATGCAATTTTCTGTGAGATGGAGATAATTCTCGATTATAACAGATTAATATTTTTTACATGACTTTTGTATTATTAAAAATTTTATTAATTACTAACGATTATTCGACTATGTGTATGCCAAATACCACAAAAAAAGTCATTTTTTCGGTTTATTCAATTTTCCTGCCATTTTTTCCATTGCAGTGTACCTTTTTTTCACAACTAATTGAAAGTAGACGTAACAACGAGTTAGTGTGACAAATTTGAACTCTGTAGGTTGCGTAGTTTTAGGTAGGATTTTCGTTGAAAAATTCATTTTTTTTTGAAAAAATTGAATGTAAAAAAACCTTAAATATTTTCTTTTAAAAAAATTACTACATCTTTATAATACCAAAAGGTATCTTAGCAAAGTTTGGGCTCAATTGATTTCTTTTTATCGAAAAAAAAAAAATAAAACAAATAATCGGTTTTTTCAATTTTACTTTCAAAAAATTTTGAGGTTAGGGTAAAAATGGTTAATACAAAAGTTGTAGATCTTTTTATTATCTACAACTTTTACATTTAACTTTTTCGATAGGTAGAATAGAAGTTTAGCCAGAAATCGCGAAAAACTGATTTCAATCCCTAAAAAGCCACCCCATTCCACCCCGGATAGCAGCAGACTGTTCTATTTATTTTTCCCTCTTTTAGAATATCTTATTCTACAATATCCCGGTGTCGGATTGCTGTAACGAATTTTTTTTTTATTTCAATTTTCTCCTATTATTACTGGCCTAAACGGTCATTAAGTAACATGGAGATAAGTAGGAACATATACGAACCGCGCTAGTACGTTTGCGTTCTGAAATATAAATTGAAAAATAAAAGCGGGCTTCTACAGCCGCATTTTATTTTTAAACAATTATGCAGCTTTACTTTCGTAATTCTTTTCTACGGCTCGCCAGTATTGGAATCATCATCGTCACTCACAGAAAACTGCTAACAATTAATAAATTAATTGGAATTTGAATAGATTATTAATTTAATATAATATTTATCTGTACGTTTAAAAGAATTGTGCGCCGCCAGATGCTAAAAATGTACTTCAGCCGAGGGAGACTATGTTAAAAAACTGGATGTGGTTATGTCGTTAGTTATAATGAAATTATATAATGGAGAGAAATGATCTCAAATTGGTGGTGCTTAATTCTTTGATTCTTTAGCTATCAACTTGTAGTACTTGTGTAAATTTTTGACTTACAAGATATATAATGTAGAATTCTAGATACTATAACAAACTGTATTCTCCCGATTTTATTATCATCAGTTTTCTGAACAATTCACGTTAAAAAGCATATACAATACATAAGCAGGCCTAATAACTTGATCGGGCGTCACGGAACCTGTAAATCTTTAATATAGGCTCTGTAGGCTTTTCTTTGTACATCTCGACATTACACAACCAGAGAGTTCACGGCAGAATACTTGTCTGAAACTCCTTGGTCCCGCTTCGTATACTCGCATGATCACAACTATCTCTACCCCCTGCACAACCGGCGGGCTGTATGCATCCTGAGAAAATATCCACAGAACACAATAGCAGCGCACACGATGGTCGTATCTCCGTTTAATCGAATCAATGTCTTAACCATAATTTCAGATCGTCCAGTAACATTTTTATACAACACGCTACATTACTACGAATCAAAGCTCCGCGACAAGCCGTTGCTGAAGAGAAAGTTGGTGAATGCAGTGTTGGGGTCTCTGAAAGATGTGCGGCCACCCGGCTGGGCCACCACAGAGGCTTTTCAGGCCTACCTTGGCAAGACAGACACTGATGCGACCGGCTGGACGCCTGACCTCAACTACTACTTGAGTTTAGTCAACCGTATGGTGGACAGTATCCTTTACATACAAAAATTGCATTACTCTGAATGATGTCCTTACTCTTCTTCCTAGCGTTAGCGAATATAGTATGACTATGGCTAACTTTACGGATCTAGCGAAGAGTCTTTTAAAATTTTTAACAAACCTCTCGAAAATAATTCAAAGAATTCTTTTGTCCTTTCTAGACTTACGGCAGTCTAGTACTGAACGGTTTCATAGTCGGGCTACTACATTATTTAATAAATTTATATAGACATGAAGGAAATGGCGACAGGTCACAGAAACTACTTGCGACTGCCGCCTGTATCGCTACCACTTAAACTGAACGAAAAATACAAAAATGTTAAATACCAGTCCCCTAGCATAGATCAGAATATACGATCTGTTAAAAAAAAGAGAGATAAAAGATAATGTTTACCAATGATCAGGAGAACTTGAATAATTAAAGAATGTACCAATGTAAAAATCAAATAACAACTCCTTGGGTTTGTGAACTCAAAAGCCACCAGTAAGCAGCAACTAAGGCCTTTCTGTGTTAGCAGTAGAGGTGGCATCGCGCGAGTGACACTTAATGTGTTGCAAGCGTTCATAGGCTACGATAATCGTTTTACATCAAATGGACCGAATGCTTGTATAAAATAAAAATTGAGATGAATAATACAAGTGCCCTTTTTAGAGTTCCGTACCCTAAGGGTAAAACGAAACCCTATTACTGAGGCTCCGCTGTCCGTCCGTCCGTCTGTCACCAGGCTGTATCTCATGAACCGTGATAGTTAGACAGTTGAAATTTTCACAGATGATGTATTTCTGTTGCCGCTATAACAACAAATACTAAAAAATAGAATAAAATAAATATTTAAGGGGGCTCCCATACAACAAACGTGATATTTTTTGCTCATTTTTGCTCGATATTGATAACGACAACAGATAGACGCTTGAAATATTCACAGAATATTTAGTTATATATTCACTTTAAGAATAAATAATTAAATTAAAATAAAACAAATATTTAAGGGGGGCTCCCATACAACAAACATGTTTTTTTTTTTGCCGTTGTTATAGATAATGGTACGGAATCCTTCGTGTGCGAGTCCGACTCGCACTTGGCCGATTTTTTATTTATATAATGTGCAGGTAATAAATAATTGGCATTGCATTAAAATTAAAATGAATCATACCCGCGACTTGTTGTTGTGAATCCACCGCTGAAGGAGCAACGGCTATAATTATATAAACCGAATAACTATGCTAATATATAAACCGAAAGAGTTTGTTTCGTTTCAACGCGCTAATAAATAGTACTTGTTTTTAAAATAACAGTTTAACATGTAGATGCAATAGGGAATATGCATGAAATTTATTTTTCGTTTTAAATCACATAATTATCATATAAAAAGTAAAACAAAAAACATTTTTTTGTCGTTTAGTTTTCTGTAGTATTTTTTTTTTGGTTTAGTTTAGGTGTTATAAATTATAAAATATCAAACAATTGTCTTATTTTAAACATGTTTTACTATGACAGCGTCAATGTGAATGCTTGAATTGTGGAAATACAGCTAATATTTAGATAAAATCCATTTCTTCTTAATTTTCAAAGTTTGTGACGTCATCTACCGCGGCCTCTTAGAGCCCTAACTCACCGAGACGCCATGGCGACGTCGCCGGTTACGTAGCCATGGTTACCTCTGGCTACCTTCGGTTGCCAAATGGAGTAGCCAGAGACAGTTGTCTCAGTTCTCGTATCGACAATGGACGCTACGTGCTTAGAAGAAATCACACTTATTTATTATGTGCATCGAAAAAGAATAATAATCTGAAATTGCAGTATTCCATATACATGGACGATTTTGAATTTCGACAATAATTCTTTCTGTATCAAAACTCATTTTTTTCACAAAACACGTGTGCGCTGTGCGTCCGTCTTGGCGACCGATTTGACACCGAGTGAGTGAGACGCAGCTTACTCGTGTACATTTTATTGGCGACGTCGCCAGCGTGCCAGGTATCCAGTCTCCACATAGTGAGCCGTTGATTGTGGCTACGCTTCTTTTTGGCAATGTTGCCAAACCGTTGCCAAATTAGTTAACTGCCATAAATTTCAATATGAATTGTTTGGATACGTCGCCATGGCATCTCGGTCAGTTAGAGCCCTTAGTATGAAGCGTTATCAAGTCACGTGATGAAATGCCACTTTCAAAAAGTATTATCTCGCAAACTAATTATCGTAGAAAAAAATTACTTTGTGATCTTCCTGTCTCTATCTCCTCTTTTAAAATGTGCCCTAAATTTTTTCATGCATATTCCCTATTGTTTATCTTACTACCAGATTCATACATTTTACTTCTTTTAAAAAGACTTTGTTTATGTCCACGCGTACGTACAAGACACTATAATGTTAATATTATTTTCCCTTGATCCATTGAAAAGATACATGTGAATGTTATATCTACTTTAATCCATTATATGAGATTACCATATAAAAGAGTATATTTGTAAACACGTGGATTCGAAAAATCCAATATTTAGATTCAACAAAAGGAACCTTAGAAACCGGCGAGCGTGCAGAAGAAGAGCAATGAATGTTAGAGAAGCAAGTGAGGTTTGTAAGGATCAAGTCATGTGGCGTTCGGTTCTCTCTACCTCGCAAGGGATTTGGCGTGAAGTTGTAGATAGATAGAATTAATTATATAATTGTAAGTAAGTAGTTTTAAGAAGTGTTTAGGATGCGTTCAAGAAATGTTAGAAATTATTGTAGAAACGTTCTAGGGATGAAATAAAATGTATACATTTTATTTATACAAATAGATGATTTGATCTAAAGAGGAATTATGAAAGTAGCGCTGGTAATACAAACGAACTTAATATATATGCGTTACAATAAATGAAATAATGTCCTGAACAAAGCGACAGCTATGACAGGCAACTCGCATTTCCCGAATACTGACTGGAGATTCAACGAGTACCCGAATCCTTCAGCACATTCGCTGTACGTCACTTGTGTTGAACTCATGTCGCTGCCTTTAGCACCGAATTTTGTCGCCAACAGCTTGCTCGATGTCGTCACCAAAGGATTCGTAGTCATCCCTGCGATGAAAATTCAACTTTGGATCAATGCAATAGGGCTTATTATGGCTGCCCTCCCTGATCCCTATTGGACTGTATTGCACGAACGAATTTTGGAATTAATCACCAATAATGAGATGTCTGAATGGACCTATCCATATACTCCGTTCCAATTGTTCAATTTGACAATCACGAACGAGGCAATGCTGGAGAACAAGTACAGCTTGACGTTGGCTATGGCTCACGCCGTGTGGTACCACGCCGGTGCTGGACAGATCATGCAAGTTCCACAGTAAGTATAAATAAGTTTTATTTCATCGATAAGCTGATAGGCTCTAATCTAGTTTTCCTCTTTTTCATCCTATCCTTACTATTATATATTTATATCACAACATTTTCCTTGTTTTCATCGCTTTGTCAAATATTTACATTGAACGTAATAATAAATCACGATGATGTATTTCTGTTGCCGCTATAACAACAAATACTTAAAAAATAGAATAACTTAAATATTTAAGGGGGCTCCCATACAACAAACGCGATTTTTTTTGCTCGATATTGATAACGACAACAGGTAGACGCTTGAAATATTCACAGAATATTTAGGTATATATTCACTTTAAGAATAAATAATTAAATTAAAACAAAATAAATATTTAAGGGGGGCTCCCATACAACAAACGTGATTTTTTTGCCATTTTTATAGATAGTGGTACGGAACCCTTCGTGCGCGAGTCCGACTCGCACTTGGCCGATTTTTTTATTACATTCCACGTGTTGTGAACGCTCTCGGTGATGCTTTTACTTTAAATTACATCTCGATGCAATAACAATAAACATGGTTTCTACTCGATGCAACAGGAATTACTGGTCGATAGGTAGATAGTTTGGTATATGTATATACAACTGGAGTTCTTTTGAGTTGACTCTTTTGTATGTCTAAGCGTAAATCTGTTTGCATCCCTTTCTCTACTGGCATCCGAGCACACCTGATTTTGTTTAGGTTTCTTATAGAAAATTAACGTTTTTTTTTCAGCTAAATTGCAAACAACCCCCGACACCTAATAAGTTAAACTTTAGTGAAAGTGAACTAAGTGAATAAGTTGTTTACTAAGATGTTTGTTAAGATGTTGCGTGCGTTGCCTTAATGGAAAAATTGATAGTATCGATTAAGAATAAAATTTGTCTTGACGTACCCTAAAACTTTCCGAAATATTCAATAAGCAGAACTTTTATAAATCGAACGTGTGTATTCCCTTACGATTTTTTTTTTCTCCGCCGAGCAAATGATGTATGTACATAAATCTGAAAACACGAATTTAGTGGTACATGCCTCCGATACGATCCAGGGACCTTCGGGCTATCACATCTCATATCGATAAATAATCTACACATGAGATCGTAACTGACTAAAATAGGTTAACATGTAATACACGTTATGTCATTATTAATATGTACAGCTAAGTGCAGCTCAAGCTTTACACTTTGACCATTGTACCGTTCTTATGCCGTTCGTAATAAGAGTTACAATCGTACAGCGTGGTCTACTCTTAGCTGTACATCAATCCCAATTTCGTGTTTTCGGATTTATGTAAATATTGGTATCACTAACTCGGCTGTGAAGGAAGATATCGTGAGGAAATCCGCACGTACAAGAAATTATATTTCGAAAGACGTGTGACCTTATCAAAGAAAGGCTTAGTTTTGCTTCTGGTTTATGGAGATCTGACGGCATTCAGATCTCCACGATCCATGTCAAAATCGGTATCTTGGTGAAATCCTGAGGCTTAGGTAGTGGACTCCGCCGATCCTATTAGATTAGAAAACG
The DNA here is from genome assembly GCA_947507595.1 of Pyralis farinalis. Taxonomy (NCBI): domain Eukaryota; kingdom Metazoa; phylum Arthropoda; class Insecta; order Lepidoptera; family Pyralidae; genus Pyralis; species Pyralis farinalis. The sequence continues at coordinate 18,197,693 of OX382265.1, read as the reverse complement.
GGAAAACGCTATGAAGAAAATGTTACTTAATTATTTGTTATTTGTGAATTCATAGATTCGTGAAAGAGAAACTGGCGCCGGAGATTAGAACGGAGATCCAGCTGATATTCCTGTGCCACCTGGTGGGGCCGTTCTTGCAGCGGTTCAATTCGGACATGTCGCGGGCTGTCATGGACATCACTATCACGCTGTACGAGCTGCTCGCGCACATCGACAAAGCTCAACCACATCTCCAGTATATTGATCCTATATGCGATCTATTGTATCCTTTCGCTACTTTCAAATATAATCAAATATATGTTCATTTTTTACTAGCCCAGCGTAGTTGACTACCCATGCTATTTTATCTTCAATGCTCGTGGATTGCACTTCCACATAAGGCTAACATTTGTGTGCATGAACATGTCATTTCGCCTTGGTCTGTATATAGAGAGGATAGAGGTAGGTCGTAACAATGTTGTCCGACTGGGCAAGTACCTACATGTCACAGAAAACCATAGCGGAATATCAACTCCCTGGAAGGTTTGTTGTGTTCCAGCGATTGTGTGAAGTTACCAGTGAGCTTCTAAGGAACCGCTGTGCAGTTAGCAGAGATGGCAACGAGCAAGCAACGCTTCCTGTATTGCAGGCGTTCATTGACTACGGAGCGATTGTACTATTGGCAATCATGCGATAATAATTAAATATCTATCTATGTATAACTTCACGCAAAATTCCTTGCAGAGTAGACAGAGGGAACCGAAGGCCACATGACGCAGTTCTCACACACGTCACTCGCTTCTGTAACATTCATAGCTCTTCTCATGCACGTACACGTACCTACACTGGTTTCTAGGGCTCCTCAAATCACCATCTGATAAAACACGATGAATTTGATCATGGTAGCTTCCTCAGCTCCTATATCCTTTTACTTTAGCGTTGAGTATGTGTTTCGTAATTCATATTTTCTGTATGTTCGAATCAACGGATTTGTAGTATATACAATAATATATAGTGAGTAGTTACTTCTTTGACACTAACGGGCTCGGGTCGAATGCCAAATAAGACATAAATTTGTTTGCATGTCTGTTCGTCGTAATCTGGGTGTATTTTTATGAACATTGCTATCCTCCAGGGAGTTGTTATTGACTGCGATAAATATATATTGTAAAGTGGAGGTACTTTCGCAGTTCGATTGCTATTTAATTATAACTGTGCCCTCCTTCTATTACGCCAAAATCTCTTTTATTAGCCACCAGGTTGCACCACGTGAAGGAAGGTAGATGAGTGCCAAAACTCTCACCCGTTTAATTTCCTTAATGCGCGCTGCAGATATCACATAAAATACATGTTCGTCGGCGATACTCTGAAGAATGAAGTAGAAAGCGTGATTCGTAAGTTGAGGCCGGCGCTGCAGATGCGACTTCGCTTCATCACCCACCTCAACGTGGAGCAGATCAACACCGCCTAGCAGAGCGACTACTACAGCTATACGCCGTCTAGCTCCAGTTCTAGCTCCGAGTGACACGGCCACGCTGTAGATGAATCACTAGATCAGCTCTTGGATTCATTGTTGTAGTGCTACAATATACAGAAACTGAAAAAACCCACGCAAGTAACGCTCCTTATTTCTGGACTGACTACCAAAACATAACTTTATAGGTTACGCTTTCGAAAGAAAAGAAAAACAAATCGACCATAAAGTTTAGAAACGGAAATAAAATTATACATTAATTGTATCCCTATCTCCATACAGAAGCAGTGTTCTTCAGTGTTCCCATAAGAAAGCTATTTTTGAGTAGGCACTGTTTTCTTAATGCTGTTCTACTCTTTTTGGTCGCATTGTATTTCGTTCATAGGGCAGGAAATTTCCTACCCGCTTACTAGAAACAATAGCTAAGAATCGTAACTATATAATATCAATTTTAAAATCGAGCATTTATGTACAGGTAAATACTACTAAAGGCTATTAATACCGCCGGACTGGCATTGCTTGGCTATTGCCCTACAAAATAATGGCTGTTATATAGTTCAAATTCAGTGATGTATGGCTAATTATTTCCACAACTACCTTCACTTATCGCTCCAGTGTAGATTGATCTGGTCGTTCATTATAACTTATGGGGATAAATCAGGTCGTCTATTATAATTTGTTAAGATAGATCACTTCGATTATTATATTTGTGGAGGTAGAAAAGTTGTTAATTTATAGAAACTAATCGCGTTATTCACTGTTAATTGTGTCTTTGCCTTTAGATTGGGATTACTGCGTGTAGGAGCATTATATATCCAAAAGATATACCAACATCGCGGCAAAGTGACAAGTTTAGTTAACGATCTGCAGAATTTGACTTGTATTCCCTGATTGTCACTGTCATTTTTTTTTACATTTTTAGAGTATTTTATAATCCATAATTACAGGATTGTGAAATACTCTAAAAATATAAAAATAGTCACGCCGAACCGGACAGGGCTCTGCAATGTAAGAATTTTCCTCCCAAAACGGGCAGTGTCCAGAAGAATCGATATCTACGCCTGGTTCTTGACCCAACTGCCTAATGAGAGGACTTTTCGGGTCAGTTCACATAAATAAATAAATAAATAAAATGCTCTGGCAACAAATATGCGGCCCGAAACAACTAACTACGTCAAACATCTACGGGGATAATATCGTCTATGGGGATAATTATCCTTGGAACTTCATTCAACTTCTAAGACAATATTTAATACTTAATTTGCAGCGCGCATCTCTAATTTACCATTGAAATTATGTCCATATAAGTCGAAAAATTAATATATGAGAAACTATGGCCTGTGATTCATGATCACATTGACCCAAATAGTATGTAGGGCTGATTAGCATCGCAATGGTGTGGTTATAAGTCCTAATTGATATGAACAACGTATTGTTGTTGATTGTGTATGTGATGATTAATTTTTGTGTATTTTTCGTAATTTCGGTTACAACTTGATAAACACACTGACCCTTTTTCGGTACACTATTGTACTAAAATAACTCAATAAGTGGTATTATTAGTGTGACATACATAAATATAAGAAGAAAACAACACTTTTTATGATAAACTCGTTTCCGAATGGTAACTATGAAAAGATAAGGTATTCCAAATAAAAATCAATATTGTTCCAACACTTTATTTGATACGCTATACTGTATAAAGGGTGAAATAACAGCAAAGATATAAACACAACATGCCGCCTAACGCATTTTGTTTTTACTGCAAGTTATGATCCAACATAACATCGCGCCTGTTTGAGGTGGGAGTCGGCGGAGAGCACAGACTAGTTGCTGCGAACTTGACAAACATATCTTGCCTCATTCACCTCTAATAATGTTTTCATGCATAAGCGTCTATTAACATATGAATTCATCTTTCGTTCAAGCTCGATTTGGGTTCGGAGAAATCTTTTTTTCTGGTTGCTTACTCATGAATCAAATATTAAATACACTACGTAGTGAGGTGAAACTACAAGAGATTTTATTAATTTATTTATACAGTGACTTTATATTGTTTTGAAAAATAAACCCTTTGAATTGTATGTAAACTGACTACACTAAAACCTGTAGTGTTTAGATATTTAATAGAATTTATTTGTTATCTTTACCAATATTAAGTCTCGGACTAATTTAAATACTCGAAATATTGTCAAATAACTAATTTAAATAATAACGCTGAGAAATTATTCATTCTATTGTGTATAATCAGGAAGTATAATGTTGTGTTTAATTTGTCTAAAATAATGGATTAGACAGATGTGTGATCAGAATATTTTTACGGGAACTTATGACAGTTGACATGAGACTGATAGATTAATGGCGACGGAGTATTGATACAAAGTGAACGAGTTATGGTACATTTCTTTTTGTGTAATTTGAGTATTACACCATTTTGTCAGTAGCCCTCTACAATTTATTATGTCAATATTACTGGGTTAGTTAATCGGAAACTAGCCGATTACCTATTGCGTATATTCGAATGCGATTATATGTAACGGCTAAAGGTAGGCGTGAAAATAAACTTTAGTAGTTCTTGTTTAGTTGCTCCCTAAATTTAAAATCATCGCCAGTATCATAATCGAGACACCGTCTAGAATATAGTGGGAGTGTAAGTGACTCACTTTCGTCTTTCCAATCAAAGCCACCTCACCTGCACGTGATGCACTCTGCTAATTAACAAACTAGGCTCTGGAGAAAGAAGGTTAGGGTGCAACAAGGAAGCCCGATCTGTAATACCTCCATCTCACAGAAGACCTAGCCTAGGGAGCCTAGTTTGTTAATTAGCAGAGTGCATCACGTGCAGGTGAGGTGGCTTTGACTGGAAAGACGAAAGTGAGTCACTTACACTCCCACTATATTCTAGACGGTGTCTCGATTATGATACTGGCGATGATTTTAAATTTAGGGAGCAACTAAACAAGAACTACTAAAGTTTATTTTCACGCCTACCTTTAGCCGTTACATACCAGCTGAATAACAGCTGCCTGGACGGTTGTCGTTTTCCTGCGAGTGAATGACGTTATCAATAAGCTCGCTGTGCTAACAGCGGGGGTGGTAACGCACGAACGATACTCGTTTATTACAATCGTTCATAGGCAACAGTGACCACTTTTGACCCCTGGCGTTGTAAAAAATCACTAGCTGGAAAGTTTGTTTGCCATCGTAGTTGTGTGAAAAAAAAACCTTAAATTAAAATTCTGAATTAAAATAAACAAAATATAAATTTATAACGAAATTTGTCGAGTCACAGTGAGTGAAGGTGGGAACGAAGCGAATAATTCTTTCTAACCTATATGGCTCATGTTGATTAATGGATCATTACGCTCATTCGCTTCGCTCGCTTGCTTGGCCACAATTTGGTTTCGTCAGATGTACTTTTTGTAATGTATGTTAATTTTAGCCGGTAAACTTATGTTCATAATTTAACACTCTCCTTTGATATTTTCATATGCATAATGTAGATTAAGTAACATCTATATCACCTATATAAGACACTGAGACAATAAATGAATACGGTAACGCAATTGTATATATTAGTAAATACGCGTCCAATTGGTTACTCTCGAAACCAATTCAAACATTGGAGTTGGAATTAAACCCTTGAATCACGGTTGTACTGATGTTAGATAATTCTACAATTGTATAAGATTACAGATTAAGAAACCTGTAACCTTATTATACGCTTACGGCTTCACAACTAAACGGTGAAAAGCAATAGATCTAACCGAATTCTGTATAAATTATTTAGTCAATTAAGTAAAAACGGTTTATACTTCATTATTACGTTTTACGTCGTCTAACTGCCCTGTATAAATTTGTGAACAAAGCAAACAAATGTATGTACTGCACTGAAATTTTATAGCAAATGTATTATTTTGAATATTGTTTCTAAGTATAATATTAAACTTTCATGGTTGTCACATGACTGCAGTAAAAGCGGCACTTTCTTGATTAGTTGTTATACGTAGGTCACACTATAAGTTTTGCGTAACTTAAAAAAAACAACATGTTATAACCAAAATATTATGTTTATTGCTTTTCAAAATACTCTCCTTTACATTTTAAACATTTTTTCATGCGATCGAACCATTTTTTAAAACAGGAGGACCACAGATCTTGAGGCAGGTTTTCTACGTGCTGATTGAACGCTATCACTGCCTCTTCGGAGTTGGTAAATGTGAAACCTCTCATCAAATCTTTGATTTTGGGGAAAATACAGAAATCACAGGGTGCTAGGTCGGGGCTATGCGCAGGATGGGTAACGAGTTGTACTTTTTCGGAAGTTAAAAATGACTTTGTTTTGTTGGGCGTGTGTGAAGAAGCGTTGTCATGATGTAGGAGAACGCGGCTTTTTGGTCGTCTTTCGCGAACTTTTTCTAACACCCAGGGTGTTAGAAAAAGTTCGAGTAAACAAATGGTAGAATACCACTCGGCATTAACACTCTTTTGATCTTTAAGTGGAATTGTGCAGATGGTACCCTTAGCTGAGAAAAAAAACGCGATCATTTTTTTTACCAACGTTTCTCGGCTGCCTCACTTTTGTTGGCCTGTTCTCATTTTCAAACACCCATTCACAAGATTGCTGGTTTTTTACGGGTTCAAAACAATAAATCCACTTTTCGTCTCCTGTGACAATGTCATACACAGCATTAGAATGTCCGTGATCGTACTTCAGTAGCATCTGTGAGCACCATTCCACGCGAGCCCGCATCTGCTCCGCTGTCAGTTCATGAGGGATCCAACGACAACAAAGTTTCCGAACTTTCAATTCTTCGTGTAAAATTTTCTGAATTTGGCTCATACCAATCCCCAATAGTTCTCGAATTGTCTCATAGGTAATCCGCGGGTTTTCTTCAATTAGCCGCTTAACAGTAGCCACATTATTTACGTTGACGGCAGTTGAAGGCCGTTCGTTCTAAAATCATTTCGACTCAATTCCATTTTCGTTGCGTACGTAGAATTTTGATGTGTGATAAAAAACAATTGGCAAATGATTTCCCGCCAATTGTTTTTTTTTATTATTAAGTAGGTTGCAACGTTTCAAAAAATATAACATTCGAAATTCAAATAGTTCCGATTAGCTAGATGTGCAAAACTTTTAGTGTGCCCCATGTATATCGTCATCTCGTATCTAGTCCCGTTTTTATAGTAGTTATGATTCTAATGATATATGTGATGATATGATATTTTAAACTAGAATTATGGTAATAATGTTTTTACAAAATTGCACTAATAATACGATAACACGCCGTCTCTCGCTCGTGCATTAAAAAGCAAATTACGTCCGACACTTGTAGTCAGATTTTGATTTTTGCGGTCGGTAATGAAAAGTTCGACCGAATCAGAAAGGACACGTGTGTTCTTTTTATTGAACGAAGTCACTGACAAGTCACAATTTCGTTTTTGTACCTATTGTACCTGTAAACAAACACGTAAAAACAGAGTTTTATGTGCTCGGACATTCACAAGTTTGAAGTGTAGAGCTTATTTATTTATATTTTATTCATATCAGATTGACACAGTACTTGTGTATGACGTAATGTATACTTACTGTATAATATAATTTTGATAACACTACATTTTTACATTATGTAATTGCGTAGTTGTTTAATGTTATGAAAAATAATGCCATAAAGTCAGTTCCTCCATTTGTAGTGCTTGAAATTTTAGCAATTATTATTTAACTGATAACAGTTATATGATAACCCAAGGGTGAAACACTACAGTGTCTGGTAGATGATATAAAGAAAGTATTAAATGTTTCAATCATACATTGTTTCGATTGCCAATAACTTTCACTATAAGGGTATTGCTAATTTTTAAAAATCTGACTAAATTCTGTTTTAAAATAATCCCCGTAATAAAAATATCTAAACTGACGACTCTGTCTTTGCCGGCATCCATTGACTTGACTTAATTGGCCACAAATAGCGACACGTGGCAAAGTAAGTAAAAAATGTTCTCCCCTCCTGTTTATGAGATACCCTATGAATCAATTTCTACACAATAAATGGGTCAAATACTACACAGGTTATCCACGGTCTGTGTCAACTTCTGTATCTCATGTCGATTACAAGCTAGTGAGTCTATGACGATTTTTTCATGAACATAATCTTATTTAGTAAATATGATCAAGTCGGTATGAACATGATAAACTGTTTAGTAACAATGAAGTTGAAAAAACCTTTTTCATGTATAAACATGTATGGTGATGCGATCAAATTGATATAAACTTTTTTTTCACTAATAAACTGGTTTAGTCAATTTGAGCAAGCCAGTATGAACAATTTGGTGAAATAGGAATAAGCGTGAACATTTTCAGTGGGTGCTGAATTTGTTTCCACGATTTGCATGGATCCCTTCAGATGTATATTACCATACACTGAACCTGCTCTCAAAAACGGCATTAGTTAGGATCCTAATTTTATATTTGTCTCGAATTTTATATGTCAATGTAAATATAATACATTATTATAACTAATTGATGTATATATTTTAATTTTTGACATTAACTTTACATTGACTTTTAAATAGTTGAGTGTCAAAGGTTTATTGCAAGTAAAGAAACATCACAAGTGGTAAAAAGTACATAATTAAGTAAGCACATAATATTATTTATGAACAGTAAATGTAGACTTATAATCATTATCATTGCTAGTTATACCATTATTAATCCACGAATTTGTTTATTTTAATTACTATTTATATTTAACTAAGCTTAGATCAAGATGTAAGCGGTTAATACGATTATTTCCCTAATTACGGACAAATGCGTCGAGTCACAGTAAATGTAAATAACAATAGCAATAACTTATATTTATCACCGCGTAGTCACGATTTTAACCAAGTCTTATAAACTAAGTTTTTATCACTAGACATATGTTTTACACTATATCCATTGCTATAGTTATATTACAGGCCTACCGCTCGACTGAGATACTTCGTGAAGTAGCCGTGCAGCGTGTAAAGGGTGTGGAAAGGCGCCCGCTTTACGGGCTCAACACCCGTCCCGCACCGCGCAGTTACGAATTCCGCAACTTGCGAACTTTCTCAGACGGACACGGTACGCCTTTAGTAATAAGGTTCATCAATTAATAATAATATTTAAATTATAAGATGTAACATTATTCATTTTAGGATTAAGTAAAGTACACGAACAAGTAAATTTTACTACGATGATGTCACATCGAAATAACTGTTCCGAAGATTTTAATCCAGTGGCTATAATTTTTTCCTATACACTTTTTTCGCGTTTCTACAACCATACTGGAAAATATTATAGTAATAAAATTGCTTGTTTTCGTGCACTGTACTCGGTTATAATTAATAAATTAATAATGAAATCTTCCTAGATATACAATTGGATTGTAAATAAAACATATCCACATATTTTGTTAAAACTTGTCACTAAGTGTGCCAAAGTAGTTAACTGGTTTCAAATTGCTTGATGTACGAATTATATTTTCTATTTATAATTTTTATGTAATCAATTTTTATTCAATACATTTTTATTTTGCAAATGATCGTCACTGTAAAATAGGCGACAAAACGTGTTTTCTGTTTCTTTTTATCATCTTCAGTCAGTGAACGATCTTCAATGTCTAGTGTATAAATCCTATAGTGTAAAGTATAATAGGTAGGTACAAGGCAATATTATATGTTATTTGTAACTCCGTTTAAGTTGTATTATGAATATGGTTGTGTTTTCGAGCTTTTTTTGTATTACTTTGTATTTAGTACCAAATCCATCACATAATATTACTTAGAATAAAATACGTTACGTCAAATCTCGTAAGTATGCTCTTAACGGTAACTAGGTTCAATCGGATGGCCGTTTGTATTGTTACAGGTAGACTTCACGATGTCATTTGCTCCGCGTATCCGTACGTCGTATGCGCGCATACACAGCTTTTACGCTTTATTACCATCGCGTATACATATTACCTCAATGCGAGCAATATTTAAATGCTGACTTAGTATACTATAGTTTCATTCATTCATAGTTATACATTGTGAACTATTATCACTCATTTTTTTTGTCAATAAATGGTTACTGTGACAGTTTATATAAATAACCGTAGTAACAAAATAACAGTAACACAGTCACATATACCTATATAATATAACTATGTAATTATAAGTATTTCTAAAATGGAAATGTATCTCGATTGGCGGTCAACTCTTCATCTAATATCCATATAACAGAAGCTACGTGACGGGTAAATGTTTCTATACATAATATATTTAAAGTGGAAATTGAATTCCATAAATAGTTTAGAGGTCGTGGTTTTAAACCCCCCAGAAGGTGAACTTCTCAGTTTTAAAAATGTATGTTTATAAAATTTCTGGCAAGTCATGCCTAAACAATCCATCCCCTGACATTTTCCACAGACTTTTACTGCATTTTAACAAAATTTGTCAAATTGTTGCCTCACAAACTTACGATGTCTGTTGCTCTGTTGGCAAGTAGTTACTGTATGTAAGGACGCTTGCAACCAAAGGCATGTATTGTGCGATTACTTGTGCTGTTGGTAATAACTTAATTAATGAGTATCAATAAATACAAACCAATTTACATAGAAGAAATAATGTTATAAAGTATATTGTTGTATACATACAATTACTTATTTTAGATAATGATGTATGTATTGGGCATGCCTCAGTCTCTCATATCCCGATCTAATGTATATAAATGCGCGATATGCTATTTTTAATGGAGGATTATTTCCTAAGCGCTATTATTGTCGTCTAACAGTTAGATAATGAATGGATATGTAATTTTATTGTGATTTATTAAATAATAAATACAAGTGGATTTTAATTTGTGTAATTTAATTACCTAACATTCATTACCTTCTTTGTTTAATCTTTAATGAGGTTTTTGAAAAAGAACATATTATAGAACTAATTTGCGCCATCTTTGGGCATAACTAACTTAACATTAGTAGTGTTGAAACCAATCTCACCCGTACGTTGTGCACCAAACAAATCCGCCGGGAGAAGTAACGGCCAATCATATTATATTTGGATAACGATTTTTTAATCATGATGATGATGATGAACGATGTGCTGCTTACAACTACTCTTTGTAGGATTCTTACAAAGAAGTATACAACCCGACTGATGATAAGCGTATGGACACTCTCAACACCAGGGCCGTGCCTTGTGCGTTGCTGAAACTGAAAAATCTCTCCGTACTTTATTTTGAAGAACCTGGTGTCTATAGCCCCTCGAAAATGCTCGACAGGAAATATTCATTCCATAACTTGAGAGTTCTCGGAAGAAGGGTTTTCTGGAACGAGTACGCGACGATTGAATTTCCAATGTATTCTCCGTCTACAGCAAGCGGTGCGGTTCTAGAAGGTGGCTGTTGGCAGCAACTCTTCGGAATACAACTTATTGTACTACTAGTAGAACACACAAAAGAATTCTTACATATATAAAAACATAAGCCCAATCATCATCATCAGCATTAATACCGTGTGTAAGCTTAGAATCATTGACAATTCTCACAGTTGTACTAAAGTACTGCAGAGCCAAGCAGTGCTCAGACCTGAAGCACTGCTTGGCTCTGTTGACACCGAGTTTGATTCGTGGACGCTAGTTGACTACCTGTTTCCCTAGAAATCTAAACACGTAGAATCCCAATATTCTTGGTAAACGGTATACAATCCTCCAGGTAGTTGTTATTTGACTGCGGTTTCCTGTGACGTGGAGTTACTTCCCCAGATGGGCCGCTTCAATACTCCGTACCTATAGAGAACCGATCACAGGTTCTAACATTCTGGCCAAGCAATTGTAAACTACCAAATTTGCATTCACAATCCTTTTATATTATATATTCAAGCGAGAATGTTGTGTCCCGATTTGCGAAAAAAGAAGCAACTATTTTCTTCCCAACGCATCGGCTTTTCTTATGTTCCTTGACAAATCTTTACAAGGAAATGGCCACTCGGCCGATTTGCTGTTTCGCTCCAATTCAAAGCAGTACCTACGGTAGTTCTTACGGTATCAATATTAGATTCGGTAACGACAGTTGCTGTGAGACCTACACGTGTATCGTCGTGAAGGTAATTTGGTGGTACGTCCACGTCGAAACTCACTTTCTACACTCACTGACGCGTATAATATTCGGTATCATCACGAAACTTCATGAACAATTCAACCACTTTTCCATTTTTACAAACTCGGTGGCACAGTGGTTAGTAATGCTACTTTGGCATCAACGCTCGTGGGTTCGATTCCCACGCGGAACAAACGTATGTTTATTTTGGTCCAGCTGTTTTTAAGAAAGGTAGGATGTATCAAAGCAGCTCGTTTGGACAAGTACCTCGACGTCACAGAAACTGCAGACAAAAACACCCTGATGGGTTGTGTCTGCGTTTGGTCCTCAATAAGCTCCCAAGAAGTTGCTGTGTTTGCAGCAGAGGTGGCATCGCGCAAGTGATACTTGATGTTTTACATCACGTGGGCCGTATGCTTGTATGCCTCGCGACGTAGTAGGTATAAAAAAAGAAAATTTAATTTAATACACAGTGCTATGCAGTCCCAAACCTTTGCGTAGTTTGGGACTGCATAGCACTGTGTTATGCAGTCCCAAACCTTTCCTTAGTTTGGGACTGCATAGCACTGTGTATTTTTTTACAAAGAATAAATAAAAGGCGCTCATAAAATCTTTTCATTTAGATCAGTTTAGAATATACATATATAACCACTGACAAAAGTGAACAGATACTTATTTATATATATCTTTCTATATTTCACTGTATCGATAAAAACAATTATGATGATTTTAGAAATAGAGTTGGTCTAAAAGAGAGCGTCTGTGTTAAAATAAGAGGCATGCTCCGTTGGTTCGGACATGTGGAAAGAAAGAATTACGAAACATGTATACAAAGGAAAAATGGAAGGATGTAGGAGCCGAGGAAATACAAGACAGACAGACCTACCATGACCAAATTGATCGTGTTCTATCAGAAGTTGATGTCACGAGCCTTTGCAACCGGTGAGTGTGCATAAGAAGAGCAATGAATATTAAAGAAGTGAGTAAGGTGTGTAAGGATTGAGTGTTATAATATATATAGAGTAGATCGAGTAATGTAGCGCTCGAATCTCTCTGCCTTCCCCACAAGGGATTTAGCGTAAAGTTGTAGATGTAGGTAAAAACAATTAACATAGTGGGTATTAACTATTCCAATCATAAACTGTTTTTATGTCTAGATTCAACGCATTTGTAGAAAATCGCATGGCAGACCTATTAAATTTGTTGAAGTCTTAACTAAAGACAAACTTTCCCAATGTACTATCCCGTCCTGCCTCCTTGCATCCTTACATCTTTATCCCTGAAACCGTACAAAGTTATCATCCTTCCGACTTATATTGATACCGAAGAGAAACTAATACCAATACAAAATATTCAACACTTGTTTAAGTGCGCAGGAGGCATAATAAATAATTTTGTTTAGTTTATTATATTACAGTACAGCCATATAAAATTTTCGTCAGGAGTTAACCCTCTTGTTTAAATAAAATGAAAAATTGTCAAGAAGGACTCGGACTCGCTCACCTTAGGTTTTGTACAGTTCAGACATAAAAAAGTTTGAAGAATTATGGGATAATAATTTTCTTCTCAGTGTGAGTTAAGCTCCTCTGAAGTCGTTGTGTTAGCAGCGGGTATGGTAACGTGCGAGAGATAAACGGCAATCGGCAACCGCTTTACACCAGGTGGTCCGCATTCCTAGCGTTCTACATAAAAAAAAAGAATATAAATAATTTGAAATTACGCGCTTCTGCTGTGTTTCCGTAAATCCCAAATCAAGAATATTTACATTATAGTAATACTCTCATTGAATGCAGTAAAACTATAGTAAATCACTATCTGAAACCTATTACTTTATTTTAATAAATGTAATAATTTTATTTTTAATCTAAACTATTCAAATTATGACCATAAATGGTTACGTTTATGACGCTCAGTGGCCGCCATTTTGTAGTGAAAATGCCATGCAATGGCTGGTTGCTTAGCAACCACGTAGGTACTCAGTTGACTAGCGGTCGGGGTTCCCTACTTAAAGTTTTACCCCTAAATTAAGGGGGAAAATACAACAATTAACACGATTTCGGTATTAGAACTTTCTTACTTTATTAAAAAAAAAAAACTCAATCAGATTACTTAAAGATTTAATATTATGATATGATTCGTACAAATAAATTTTAATGACATCTAGTAATAAATCTTTAATTTATAGAGATACGTAGCAAAATTTAATTGTGTGGCGCCGAGTAGTTACCGCCATACATCATGTCGTATTTATTTCCTACACTACAATCATGTGTTACAATATTTAAGTTCCATTACGTATAATTTGCAGCGACGTACATATGTACATAAAATATAAATATTTTATGTACATATGTACGTGTCGCTGCAAATTTTCGTGGTATTTCTAATTTAAAACTATCGTTTAGGGATAATTTTCTTTAGGAGTTGGTAACCCTGGTAGCGGCATCGCAAAGGGCGGATGCGGCACAACCCGCACAACAGCGGCAGCTCAGTTGTAGTTAAAGTCACTCATTCCAAAAGCACTCAGTAAATTGTTAACGCTCATAGCGTACTCTGGTGTAGCGGTGGTGAACTAATCTACATTTTAACAAAGCCTAGCCCGCGCATCTACTGTGTCTCATCTTGTGCGTGTTTTAAATATTTTTTGAACTTAGAGACTACAATTTTATAGTTCATCATGGCCACAGAAATTACGAATAACATACCCGAAAATACGGAAAAAGAAAAAGAGCTGAAGGAAGATGCGCCGGCAGATAATGGGCAAACCAAAGAAGAGGCGCCGGCCGCCGGCGAAAAAACTGAAGAAAAAGCGGAACCTGAGAAAAAAGTAGAACCTGCTCCGCCTAAACCAACTGTCCACAAAGCTAATTTTGAAAAAGATATCGTGTATTTGTATCAATTTTCGCGAACTCCTTTGTTACCGTCGACTTCTCCATACTGCTTGAAAGTTGAAACATGGCTCCGTCTCGCTGGCATCAAGTACGAGGTAAGTGCATATTTTTTTAAGTACAAAAGTACTGCACCGATATATTGTCCGTTGTATTAACTTTGCTTGCGTGATTGTTCTAAATTTAAACAATTTAGTGTTGACTTTTGTGCATTCACTTGCTAAGCTGTTAATAAAATTGTACTTATAAAACTTTTATAAAAAGACTTCGTACTTAACGAAGGTTTCTATAGTTTCCCCTTTTAGTTTAATATTTGGTTCGTTAATGATTTTCTATATTTCATTTTATTATTTCACTTCTTCCAAACAATTTATAGTAATGCAATCGCGAAATTTGCTATGCGAATTACATACTAGTTTTATTTTAAACATTTTCAGCTTTCTCGTTACATTTAAATAAGAAAATGCTGCACTTTTAATGAATGTACCACGCTTGTATGACTTTTGATAATATCTAAAATGTATAATGCAAAAATAAAAAACTATTTTTTTCAAAGGTGTTCAAGAATTGAAAACAATAGCCCCCTAATCCTATCCCTTCCTCAACCTTTAGGAAATTGCACAAAATTATATTTTCATTTTTACACAGTAAAAAACATTGTTAATAGTAATTGATGAGATCATTAATGGTATATTACAATTTAGTTTACAAACTTATGAAATTTAATTTATGTATAACTGCTTTTATGAAATTCCACTTACCAAGATATCAAAAACTTAATGCAGATAAATGCAGAAACCAGTGTCAAGTAGCTTGCTGCCACACCGGCTTGCACCACATTGCTTATTTACTTGCATGCATTTGTAAATACTTGGTTACTCGGTGGGTAGTCTACCAAACACTCCTTTTCCCTCATTTTCTCTATGGAAATCCCTCATGAGGGATTATGAGGAATATAGTCAAGGTAGTCTATGAAGAATACATTAACTATATTCTGTGCACTTCCCTGCACATTCCTTGCACAATCTGATGCTTGTGTCTATTGAAGCTCTGAAGACTTTTTGTACATATCTTACACATACTGCTATGCACATTTTCCCTATACACTCCCTGCTTGGGTATGCATATTCCTCGACCCATTCCCTTTCTCACACCCCTAGCAAACATCTTTGTTCATAGCCCCACCAACACCTCTAGCACATCTCCCGCACAATCCTGATGAAACTCCCATTTACAATTCAGCCTTTTCAGTGTAGACATGGAAAAATAGATATAATAACATTTTAAGTATTGAAAAAAAAAATGATAGATGCATGCAGTTATAACTGCAATCTCACTTACAGTCATGTAAACTGTGAGTTGAGTATTTTTAACAAAAGCCCATAAACCCGTAATAAAACAATATACATAAACTCAAACAAACTTCACATCAACCACTATCACAAACCACACAATACAGAAATACACATGAATAATATTAAACCAAACCATATACTCCAAAATAAAACCTCAAATAAATAAATAAAATTGATGCCAAATGCGAAGTACAAATTTTTAGAATCGAATTGAATGTGTTGCCACTTATTGTTTTTATTTTAACAATTACATTTAATTATATTTAACCATTAAGTAAATACCAAAATATTTACAGTACAGTCAATCAGGGTAACTTAAGCCTTCAATATAAAATTGGCCCAAAATTTCAAATGCATATTATATATTTTTTTTTGCTATGATTTTATGTATTTCAAACTAGATTTGTAAATATCGATTCTAATATATCTTCGTAAATGCTCAGATTCTGCCAAATAATTGACATCTACCATTGTTGAGACGTCAGTTGCTTTTTTCTGTGGTGTGAATAGAGCGGTTTGTTACGAAAGCGCCAAAAAGTTGTCTGCTGTGTTGTCATTTGAATACTTAAGGAGGCAAGTGTTATTTTAAAGTGTCTCATATGTGTCTATCATTTCTTTCAAAAATTATGAGAGTTAATTAGCTAATTCCCATGATATTGCCATAAATATTGAACAGGTAAATTATTACCGGTGAATAAGGGTAACTTGAGCCCGGGCCAAAGTTCAAAATTCTCAAAATATTGGGAGGAGATATATTCGATAAGTGTGAAAAAAGGGCAGAGGAAGGAGATGAAGACACATGAAGAAGAATGTGGTTTGGATATAGCACAGGAAGATTTT
The DNA here is from genome assembly GCA_947507595.1 of Pyralis farinalis. Lineage (NCBI taxonomy): Eukaryota > Metazoa > Arthropoda > Insecta > Lepidoptera > Pyralidae > Pyralis > Pyralis farinalis. Next base: position 18,181,052 of record OX382265.1, on the reverse strand, counting down.
TTTTCTATAGAGACATACGAAGTACATGACGGTAGACTGGACCTTCAGATGATTGGCTATAATGTGGTAAAGGCCATGGCTCAGTTTTGTATAATGAATGATATAAATATCATACGAATGCTGAATGACACTAATATTCAAAGAAAGAAATGTATTTTATTATATAAGACGACTTCCTGGCCATGGAATGGAATAGAATTTTTTCAAAGTTTAACCCCATGATATGTAGGATTAAATAAAATTTTAATTATTTTGATACCTTTTTCATTATCTTAGCTATATGGTAAGTCAGTAAATAAGTTAAAAACGCATTGTTGACCAAAAAAATAAGATTGAATAAAAACTGTGTTGATTTTCCTATGGCAACAATTTATTTACCCATTTTAGTACTAATAAATGAAAACAAATGTATACATTATTATTGGCTATGGCTCTCAGCTGTAGTTTTTATGGTAAATATGCAGGCCAATGTTAGCAAAATGCTTTAAATAAAATAAAATAAGCAAAAACAACCTACAATTGGGACCTGGGCCAATCCAACCCCAACTCACAATCTAACATTGGCCCAGTGGTTAAATGGAATTTTGAAACTATTTTCCTAGAGATTATTGGTAAATGAGTAAATTTTTTGGAAGTAGGCTACATAAAGCCACCATAATAAGTGTATCTTTTTGAGTAACATATTATTTTAAACATTGGCCTAACTTTTTATGTGCAAACTGGGCCAAAGATAGCCTGATTGACTGTACAGTTTCAAGTACATATTAAAGATTTAATTACATTACAATAAATATTTGATTAAATTTTGAAATTATTTATTTTATTTTTCTTATTTAACATTTTTAAAAGCAACTGCTTTACATTATAAGTTAGGCATACATATATAGTGAACCATCTGATGTGCATAATGTTAACATTGAAAATTAAACAGCAAAAACCCATGATTCCTGCCTTGATGTGACCTTTGAATGTGGTTATATACAACAAGAATTTAAATGTGTACGACTTTTTAAAATTATGTGTTAGAATTGCCTTCATTCACATTGAACTGCTGATGTTTTAATTTTTTTATACCAAGCTAAGCAGTAGAATACCTCTAATAATCTTATTTATAAAACACTTATAAATCCAATCAATTAATTCCTTTATATTTCATATATAGAACAAGGCAGTATTTGCCAAATAAAATTAAAAAAAATCTTTAAATTTCCTAATTTTTTTTATAAAAGATGTGACTAAATTATTGTGGATACACACACTGTACTAATTTTGTTAAAAATATTACCTACTAGCTGATTCCTGTGACTCTGTCCATGTTTAAAATTTTCCCGGTAATATGCTATATCGAAAAGAAATCATTTAATTTGGTCAAGCCATTTTGTGTTTTGGAAAGACTAATGCACATCAATTGATTATATATATATACAGAAGATAAAGCGCATACTAACCTTTGGAACGAACGCAGTACACTAATCCCACTTTCTAAATTCAAAGAGTACACGCATCCTACAGAAAAGTAAAATTATGTCATATGCCAATCAAGAACATTTCACATCATTTGGCACGTTACATGCCTGTCCTGCTCCACATTATTTTTCTCATGTGTTGTCTGTTTATCGCGAAGATGTTTGACAAGCTCAGTGACACATCAGTTAGTTACGCTGTTTTGACATCCATGGTTATGGGTTCATTCCCACACAGGGCAAACATTTGTGTGCCTTGACATATCTGTTTGTGTTTATTCATTTAGTAGTGATAGCCTTGGGATAAGGAACGGTCAATTGACTGACTAGCACCTGGTTCGAATCCCTGGCAATGTATCAATAAATTCGTGTTTTCGCATTTATGTACATATTTGTAATTATCACTAGCTTGGCAGTGGAGGAAAACATCACAAGGAAACCGGCACGTCCAAGAAATTATGTTTCTAAACACATGAACCTAATCTGCCTAAGGTGCCGTTTTCCATACAGGTTGTGGAGGTCTCACAGTCGTCCCAAGTAAAAAATATGTATCTTCGACAAATACTTAGGTAGCAGACCCCGCCAATCCTATAAGATTTGGAAACGCGATAACGCTAGAAGAAAAAAAAGGGCGATCAGAACAGCCCGTCTGGGGAAGTACCTCCACCTCACAGAAAACTGCAGCCAAATAACAACTCCCTGGAGGGTTGTTGTGATCCTGCTTGTGCAACACCAGTAAGCTTCTAAAGCGGTGCTATGTTAACAGCAGAGGTTTCATCGTGCAAGTGATATTTAATATATTGCTAGCATTACATCAGGTGGGCCATATGCTTGTGTCCTCCGACTTTGGATAAAACAAAACTATACCTAGGTATAGTAATTTGTGATTAAGTTTTAACTGTATATTGTCATTCACAATGGAATAGATTTTACATTAGTTAATTATTCCAATTTGTCTGGAAGGAGTGGTTTAAGGGATCAGGCTGTTAGAATGACACGTGTAACGACGAGGTCTTGATCCTCATAAAGCATATTTTAGTCTATGTACTCTATTATTAATGGTAAATCACAATTGATACAAATAAAGAGCACATTATTTCTACTTAACTATCCTTTCACGCTGAATATACACTGCTACAATTGTATCATGGTCAAACTGTTAATACAACTTCAGCAAGTCAACTTAAGTAATGGAAGCTACTTAATTTTCATGTAAAAAGTTGTAAAAAGAGTGCGCAACGTCGGTGACTTGTATTTTTTACAAGTTTTGACGTGACTTTAGAACTCACTTTACTGACTTTTGCAGATTAAGATAATAACAATATTAAAATATCTAAATACTTTTTAAAAAGCTTATTACAAGTTAAAAGAACAATACGGTTATTGAGCAAAAATAGTTTACTGAGCGTTGTGGTATTCTTAAACAATTCCAAAAAGTATAAAAAGAAACAGGAGTTCATATTATGTTTGCTTGAAAATTTCAATAAGTAATAAAAGGTCGAAATAGTAGTTTGCTAATGGTGAACCTTCACCAAGGAGGTTGAAGCAGGTTTATTGTTTAATTGATTAATTTATAGCTTTTATTATCAAGTCTCATAGTCTATGTTACTCCGCAGAGCAACTGAAGAATTGTAATGATACCCCATATATTTAAATATGGTTAATGCGTTTAGTAGTTATTGGTAGTTAAGCTGGATTATTTCTCTTTTCACTTTAACTTACGTACAGCACATACATACAACACGAACTTTGAAATTAAGATATACAACTTTTTGGCCCATTTATATATATTACAATATTAATTTAGATGATACTCATCATTTTTTTTATTACTTTGAACAAAATTTTAATGTATACTAGCTATGCCCGCGACTTCATCCGCGCGGAATTGAACAAAAAAGGTATTGTTCAGTTATAATTATATTTATTTGATTTGATTATAAGTACCTAAATAAGCAGAGTAAAATAGCGAACACCAAAATAATAATAGATATGTATTATGTACTTCGTCCGCGCGGAATGGTTATTTTTTATTATTTATTTATATTAATAAAAATAAATAAAATTTCTAAAATAAAAGTAGCCTAAGTTACTCCTTATTACATTAGCTATCAATCAGTAAAAGTCCCGTCAAAATCGGTCCAGCCGTTTCAGAGATTAGCCGGAACAAACAGACAGACAGACAAAAATTGAAAAAAATATTCATTTTGGTATATGTACCATGTATACATCCTTATTTATTTATTATATATTATTTATTTATTTATTTATATTTATGCATTTAGTAAAAACGGTTATTTTAATATTACAAACAGACACTCCAATTTTATTTATCTGTATAGATATGTTACTGTAAAAGCCTGAACTACAGAAAATCTTAGGTTTTACCAGTAAATAGTAAGATTTACCGACATGAGTTGGTAAATGTTGGTTTTGGCACAGATTACTTAATAGTTACTTCGTAAATTTTGGGAAGAGAATAATAAGTACTTTTTCTTTATTTATTTCAATTAACTATCAGTAATCAACAAAGTAATTGTTATTCATGTTACCAATCAGCCAGATCCTTACATATAAAAATATTTTAATTTGATACGTATTTTTATTTATTAATTATTAGTAACTGGTAATTATAAAATAATTTTAGTTCTTTTTAAAAATATAACAAATCAAATCGTAAAAAATATTATTTAAAATTCTTAAAAAATAACACAAACTAAATAATCTTCTTAAAATTAACGGCTTGATTAATCTAACAAACAAAAATAAAGACAATTTATCTATTGTCACTAACTAGTATGTAGTAGAAAAAAAAAAAAACTTGTAACAACATTGTGGCATTTAGAATTGCAAAGTAATCCTGATTACTTGAAAGCACATTTCTTCGATAAGTATTTTTTGAGACAGTCACATTTTTTGAATTCTTGTTCACCAGTCAATAACAACTTTCCGACAACTTCTCGAAGACTCAGTTCTTTATCTCTAACGATATCTTCTATCTTTATAAAATCTTCAGAGCATGAAGTAAATTGGTTCCAAGTGTAAAGCTGCTTTAGTAGGTACTTAATTTTTGGTACTAAGTTAGTAGTAGTCGTTTTCCTTTACATCTACCACAACTGCAATAATGCTTTTCGGGTCAGTTTTAGCTCTGTCGATGTCAGGTTCTCTTTTTAACGAACTTTCACATTTGGATACTTATTAGCCGATATGGCTTTCATTCTTTCAGCTTGATTTTTTAAATTCAATTTAGCTTTTTTTTCTTATTGTCTGAACAGATTCTATCTTTCTCCGTATTGCATGTTATTGAGACTGAGTTGCGTTTTCGGACTCTGAATCGGTATATCTCGGAATAGTTACATTAGTATTATCGTTTATTTACTTATCCTTCAACTTCGCTCGTCTTCGCTTCGTCGTTAATATTTTGTTCTGTATTTTTTTGCGAATGTAATTTAGTAAGATGGTCTTGGTAAATGAATATGAATTTATAATTTCCATCATCCAACCTCTACCGTTTGTCTATTTTTCATCAGCTGCTCGGTCGTCTGCGTTTCTCTATCAACTGTAACAGGAACCGCATGTGGCTGTCACCGCTGCGTCACCAGCTGCTCTGGTCATCTCTGTGATGACTTCTCCTCTCCAGGAGATATTAAAATGGTGGAACGGTAGTGGGCGACCGGCCGGCGCTAGTTTTCATGACTTAACTGGCGGCGCAAGCGCGTAATATTTTAGATCAAATTTCGTATATTTAATTACCGCAAATGACGCAATGGACCCACAATTATTCTTCGAACATGGATCTCTTCGAGTGGATGAGATTGTATATCTTGGATGCGCTTTCAGCAGGAATGGAAGGTACACTGCTGATGTGGAAAGACGAGTGAGTGCTGGGAATAGTGCGAATGGAGCGTTGGGAAAACTTCTTGGCAGTAAAAACTTGAGCCAGAAGGCACAGCTCGCTATACACAATGCAGTATACCAATACTGCATTGTGTAAAGCGAGCTGTGCCTTGGGACCACCTAACGCTTACTTATGGAATCGAAAGCTGGTATGGCAGAGAGAGCATGAAACTAAAATAAACGCGGTCGAAATACGAGCGTTGCGCCAAATTTGTTGCGTAACGCTTGTAAGAAGAACAATTAATGTTAAAGAAGCGAGTGAGGTGTGTAAGGATCGAGTCACATGGCGCTCGGTTCTCTGCCTACAAGGAATTTGGCGTGAAGTTATGGATAGATAGATATTGATTTAGTGAAAGTATTAGTTCCGAATATTCTATTATTTCGTTATTATCATTCTTTTATGATTTATATACTTGTTGAACTTATAGCAGAACTACGCGTCCTGATTTTTGACACAATGTGTTGTTGTGAACGAATACGAAACCACTATGTGGTCTTACCGTGTTTGGCTCATCGCCTCATTGGCGATTTCATTCATACACGAATTTCTCAATGTAATTATTTTCAGAAACCTCAAGGCGTGTGAGTTATGTCCTTGTCTCATGAGTGTTTCCATGCTCCTGAGCCTTTTAGTTTATATTGTAATTTTATACATGAAATATTAAAATCTTTTCGCTGTGGTGTTTAGGATGCAAGTCGTTCAATGTTATTAGAGCCTAACCCAACTGTTCGTAGTAAGTAACAAAAGTGGCTTCAGTAAAATAAAATAATAAAAGTGTTATTTAAATAGGTAACCCATTTGGGAGAACACTGAAGAACGGAACAAATAACATCCCTACAAGTTTAGCGCAATTCTGTCTTATCAGTAAGATTACCAGTAAGTTCCGAACTAAGACGAACAGACAATAAGCACGTATTTCTCTTCGATTACACTCCACAGGCGATATAAGATCGCAGCGTCAGTCGGAGCCTCCTCAGAATCGGATGACAGACTATTTGGCCATATTTGTACTCGGTGTAAAGGCCCGCCTAATACAAGTTGAGGCGTAGACAATAGGATAAAATAAGCTACTTCCAACAGCTCGAAGTAGTTTGTTGTATCCTACTTAAGTTGCTTAAGTACGGGTACCGAGCAAACTGTCGAATACTAATTACTATGTGTATAGTAAAGCATACGAATACGCTTTACATACAAGTCGAAGGCTAGATTTGCTTATTCGTCTGCGCCATCCAAGGGCTTGTCTTAATAGTATATGTTAAGCACGTAGTCGCGCAAATACGTCGTTCGATATGTTTAGTATTCAAATATTTGTGCGCATATCTATTTTCCGGATTTCTATAAACAATTACGTGACACGCGACCTATAACTTTCTCTTCAACGAGGATTTTCGTAAAACGCGCTATAGGTAAAATTATATTATTGTGGTACTTAATGTGTACCAAGTTTTCAAACGATTGTACAATGGGTTGTGTTCAGACAAGTTGTTCGATAAGAAGCCTACAGCTTCTTTTTTACAAGAGCACCGCTCGCTGTCGACTACCGATGATCTTCTCGGTGGCATGATGACCCTGTGGTCTGGGTGGACCAGAACGATCATGCATATTTGGGTAGGTGTAGGTCACTCCATTCGCTTAGCGTCCGAAGAGAGGTTTAGTAGCCCAAGCCTTCCAAGAGTTCGTTTAAAACTGGGGATTAAGTGATCCCCTATCAGATCTGTTTTTTTATTTCATGTAAATAGTTCTTGTGGGATATAATCAGCAAGAGAGTTACAATCGCAATTCAAGCGAGACACACTACGTAGATACGATAATATTTTATCTACGTATAAAAATTTGATCATCTGAAAGTATCACACACTACGCAGATACTATAATATACAAAATGATACATTCACACGCAAACCTTCCATCTTACTAGACCTGTTATTTGTAGCGTATTAATTATACAGAGGACTACTACCTACAGTGAATTAACGTCTATTACTTGTACTTATTATACGTCGAAATAAAACACGTCTAATGTATCGTTATGATTAATTATTTAATCATAATGATTACAGATAGTCGGGTGAAGGAGATGAATATTTAAAATTACGTACTCACATTTTGCTGAAGATGAGTTGAACGACTACGCTGCAAAAAATAGATAGCGCCGGAATCTTAAATAAAATCTATAGATTTGATAAACTAAATACTGAGAAGTTTGTCTTGGCCTTGACGAACTCAGAGGCGCAGTCGTGAATGACGCGGCTTTGACACCAACGTTCTTGGGTTCGATTTCGACACAGGACAAACATCTGTGTACATGAACATGTCTGTTTGTCTTGGTCTGGATGTTTTAAATAGAGGTAAGGTGCATCAAAGCAACCCGTCTGGGGAAGTACCTCCACCTCACAGAAAATCGCAGTCAAGTAATAACTCTGTGTTTCCAATTTCTGTGTTCAAGAGCCCATTGATATCGAATCCTACGATTGTGCATTGCTATAGGTGGTACCCTTAGCGGTCTTCGGGAATGAAGGTTCACTTCATGCAAGCGGTTTCTGACTGTTTGGTCGCTAATTAAGTTCCCTGAAGAGTGATGAAGCGTCACGGCTAACATCATGGCGGTTATTGTTGGAGCTCTTCGAGTTGTGATTTGAATGTATCGGTCTTGTCTCCGTGTGGTGCAGCGATACCGTCCTCCATGGCGCTCAGCCACGGTACCAGTGCTTCGGTAACGTGTCCAAAGTCCTTTTTTTGTTGTTGCAACGAACATGGGCGGCCATTCCACAGCGTGATTTGGATGAACTCATTTTGAGTATGCCAAACCGATGTTCTTGTGTTGTTAGTGTTCGCGGTAGAAACACGGATTATTAATTGTTTAAGTTACCCAATAAAATTTTAAAGAAAACTGTTATTTCAGTCTTTTTTTCGAACTTTAATGTTAGTGGTTCAAATGTCAAAAATCCCTTTATTATGAAAATGGCAAATTTCTTTATTAATGCAAAGGTGACTTGGTTTATCGTTACTGTAGACAAACGAAAACACTTTATTTGATGAATCCTTAAAGAAAATTTTAATTAATATCAATCAGGAGAAAAGTTATTGCAAAAATATATGTTGATCCCTAGACACTTTTGATGTGTGTATATATATATACACGTAGGTTTATTACTGTTTTTATGAGTTTATATAAATTTCATAAATCTACACCAAAGTTGATCCGCAGGCCACACCCTGTTGCTAACATGTTATATAATTGTGTTTAAATTCTTATGTAATTGTTTTTACCTATATAATTTCCGTTTATAAAAAAAAATACAGAACATTTTTTAAATAATAATCTATATTTGAGTGTATGTTGGACAGTGGAGCATTTTAAGACGTAAATACTGTAAGTATTGAGATTGTTCGTTGTGCAGTGCGTGAACGAGAGGTGCCGGGAAGGAGTGAACTAGAACAATCGAATAGTCTCGGTTGTATGACAACTACCTTGTCCATCATTATTTGCAACTCATTTTCATCACGAGTAGCAATCCAGATTCAGAATTCTCTTCAACAAGTTAAGCTCATATTCAACGAGTTGACGTGATTTTGTTATTTGTTCAGAAGTTAATACAATGTTAACTTTTAAAATTCATTGTTATAAACTTTTATTAATTCGGACTAGGAGCTTGATAAGCGATCAAATTTGCCAGAACAGAAGAGATCAGATCAGACGCGTATCCTGTGTTGTTCCAACCCATATCGTTGTTATTGGGTACCGTCTGTGCTGCGTTAACGATGGGAATTCAACGTGAACGGCGGGTAAACAAACTAACAACAGTTTTGTTTTTTAATTAGCAGGTTTATATTAAAGTCATTTATTATTGTATTCTAAGTAGAATGAAAGATATCGTACTTTACAGTACCGACTATTAAAATTGGTAATATAGGCAAGGACCTAATATAAAATATTAAATGATTGTTTGGTTTCTATGCATTGCATTAACCCCTTATTGTGAGGTTGTAGCCCTTGTAGGTTTATAATCGGAAGTGGTCAGCTCGAAATGTTCACAAAGCTTCTTACAGTTTATAGATAACTTCAAATATTTGTCTTGTGAATTAGAGATCCTAGTAAATGAGGTCCGAGTGGAAAATAGCTTTAGTGATAGATGATAAAGATAATTCTGTTGCGACCTTATCAAGAACTTTGGTTATTAACAAAAACCCCACGTAGACTCGAAAGACATTTTGGGAATGTCCTATATGTACGCAGAAATAGGGTTTAATTTTACAGCAAGAATTATTTCAATTCTCATCCCATCTGCCGGTGAATTAGAATCTTAAATCGTAACTATTTGCTTTGAGGGATTTAACTTCGTTTAGACCCGTATAGCGGCAAGCTGTACGTGTGCGATGATTTTGAACGTTTGAGGTAATGTTATTACTTATGTTTCCTTACTGCCGTTTAATTTGCCTTTTGGCGTACATAATATAATATTACGATATCATATACGAGATCAGCACAAACGTGTATTATGCACATGTTTATTTTTATTTTCATCTGTCAAAATAATTAATGATTTGTCGTTGAACATTTTTTAGTGATCTTATTCTTAGCTGGTGAAACAAAACAACATAATATCATTTCTACAGATATCCGACGTAACCATATAGTTATATAGGTATCCAAGTCAACTACAGCGTCTTGTGTCATCTATTCTCCCTTATATAGGGAAGCTATGACAGTGATAAATTGTAACCAAACAGAAATTTCTCTCTTTGGTTCTAATGGAATAATCTGCACTTATATTTTTTTTAAATGCTAAATTTATTTTTATTCTTCCTTGAAGGTTCATGCTCGTCAAAATGGCAAACAATAAAAATCCTACGTGATATCTTGATCAAGTACTATGTCATTGAACTTAGACGGTATTGCATTGGTATATAAAAAAAGAAATTTTGTACAGAAGTAGGTTTACACATAATATTGAACCACATGATGAACAATAAAACTCAATTAGTATAACGCGCTTTTTGCATTAATTTGTAAATTCCATAATGCGAAAGCAGGCAGCTAGCGAACACCCGGATATATTATTTATTCTCATAACCCAACTACAGTTGAGTAGAGACGCTAGCAGCATCTATTCGTTTATAATCTGCACTTAAGATAATTACTCAACCGGTTTTAATTGTATCAACCAAATAACGCGCAGAGGACAATGAACTTAACATTTTTGTGTACACATCACTACTTACTAGGCATCAATTGTTTTATTATAATTGATTGTCAAAAGAAGGTTTGCCGTAGTGGCATGTGTTCGGTCGTGCGCAGTCCCTAGCGCTCCAGACGGAGGGTGTAGGACGTGCGGTATCCGCCTGCGGGCGTTGCCCTCTCGCATTAACCTTGTACATACACACCATACCCTATTAACGGTTACAATGAAACTAATAAGTATGTGCTCACCACCCGTATTGCAAAACAAATAGGCCGAGACCGTAATGACTCGACCCTATTCTGAATGTTTAAAGAATATGTAAGTAATATGAATATGTACTAACATATATAAATAATTTTTTTTAATGCGCTTAGTAAACCTGCTCCAAGATATATATTATTTTAAATTATTTTATATAACACGATAGCGTGGTGAGTTTGCACATGATTTTTTTCTGTTGTATGCGTATTACGCAAAAACTACGTCATCAATTAGATTAACAACGTGACAGCTTATATCCCTGATTAAGTTACCTTTTGTCTCGCAAATTAGCTGATTTATATTTGAAGAAGTACACACGCGTATTAAGCCCCGGCCGTAGCCAGTTACAAATGTTGATGTCACCTACTCATATCATGTAGGGGAGGCAGTCACGATCATCAGAGCGTTCTGATCATTAAATAACTTGTGTAGTTAAGTAAACTATGCCTAAGCACTATTGGCGGTAACTTCGGGGCTCAATTTGGAAGTAAAAACTCGCTTGCCGTATTTCCGTTCATGCACGGATGTTTAAGCCTTTCATTTGAAGCAAACATCATTGCGGCAATGAGGTTTTCGGTATGTGGATTATCGTATTTAAGTTAATGAGTTTGATATCGCTGTCGAAACTGTGTAGCCCCACATTCCTGTAACTAGACGTAATCTAAGGGTCTATACAGACTCATCGCATTTGTACTGCACGCCAGCTGCAAGTTGTTACGGTTTGGATACTGTTTTTGTGCCGTTGATGCAATTGCCTCGTTGCTGCTAACCTACTGCACCGGCTACTTGAAATCTTACTGCGATTGGCATTCTGTTCTAATTGCATATTGACTGCAAGTTAGCTGCACATTTGTAATACAATCCTAAAGCAGATGGATGGGGTTCTTTTTTTCTTCAGGTAAGTCGAATATATCTGTAATAATATTTCTATATGTCTGTATAGACCCTTAGGAGTACGGTACTAGTATATAGTGCTAGATTGCAGTCAGTATATAGTCATTAGAACAACGTTTAAACTACAAGCGAGTTGCGACGTAGGCTAGCTAGCAGCGTCGATGCAGTTGTAGCAACCGCAAATATATAGTATCCAAACTGCAAGTTTGCAACTGGTGTGCAGTTCAGATGCGGCGCACATATACCTTTAAGCTCTAAATTCGACGGGATGAACTGAGGTCAAAGGATGAACTATCCGTATCTACTAGACAACTTTTTTTTATACAATATCGGGAGGCATACGAACATACGGCCTACCTGATTTAAAGCGGCTGCCTCTACTGTTAACACAGCATCTCCTCACACGCAGGAACACAACAACCCTCCAGGGGAGTTGTCATTTGCCTGCGGTTTTCTGTAAGATGGAGTTACTTCCCCAGTTGGGTAACTTTGATGTTACCCAACTGCCCTACCTCTCCTTAAAACACCTACAGCAAGACAAACAGACATGCTCATGCACACATATAGTTGTCCTGTGTGGGAACCGAAACTACGTCTAGCATCGGTGCCAACGTAGCATTACTAACCACTGCGACATCGAGCTCGTCATCAAAATGTCGAAATCGAACAAAACCACGATACCTTTATTATCATATCCGCCGCTCCTTCAAAAACAAAATTACAAAAAATTCCGAGTTCTTAGCTTCATATGCAGTGTATTCAAAATCACTGAGTCAATTTTCATTAAAAACCAATCTATATCAAAGCGACTTTCGGATAAAAAGGTTAAGACATAAGAAGGAGAAAAAGTTAAGAATGAAGGGGGAACGATACAATTAATATTATCAAATTATTTGTAAAATGAATAATAATTGTATCGTTCTCCCTTTATTCCTAACTTCTTCTTAGCGTTATCACGTGTCCTAATTCATTAGGATCACCTAAGCCTAAGGATATGGTACTGATTTTTACATGGAGCCAATGCCGTCAAACATTCACAACCCAGAAGGAAAACCAAACCTTTCTTAGGTTAGTTCACAAGTCTTTCGAAATATATCGGATTTCCTCACGATGTTTTCCTTCACCGCCGAGCAAGTGATAATTACAAATATATACGTAAATGCGGAAACACGAACGAATTGTTTCTTAATATCTCTACATACCAGTAAAAGATATACATACGTATAAACTTGCTAGTACAGAAAACTAATAGCCCATATTACTCTCCTTGAGCTTCAATTACATCGCCGATGGAACTTGAGGGCATCGCCCTCTGTAGTCTTAGCCACATCGCCTCTTATCTACTTTATCTAATACTTGACCAAGTGTCATCTATTATAAGCTTACGCGGCAAGAAAAGTTCATAATGATTGGTATGGATACGTACTAGTGCAGCGTTAACGGTATAACAGTACCTACTTGACGTTGTTGGAAATATTTCATTGTTCGTCACTGAATGCCATTGTTTAATCGATTCGGACAGGCTTCAGGTTAATCTTAAACATAGCATGAAACTTTAGACGAAGAAAATTACGTTGATTATTGATTTTTCAACACTTTGAATCCATTCTCAAAGTATACGATCCATTAGTAAGTACATGTAAAAAGTATATTTTTTTCCCGCATCGGGAGGCACACGGCCCACCTGATGTAAACTGGTTACCGTAGCCTATAAACGCTTACAATACATTAAGAATCGCTCGAGCCACCTCTGCAGCTAACGTAGCAACTCCTTAGGATCTTACTAGATACTGGATCTTACCTTACTCACATGCAGGAACACACATCTCTAGGGAGTTGTTATTTGGATGCGGTTTTCTGAGAGATAAAGGTACTTCTCCAGAGGGGATGCTTTGAAGCGCCCTACCTCTCGTGAAAAAAGCCAGGCCAATACGAACAGACATGTTCATGCACACAAATGTTTGTCTTGTGTGGGAATCAAACCCACAAGCGTCGGTGTCAAAGTAGCGTAACAGCGCATTTCACCATTGCGTCACCGAGCACGTCGAAACGTAATATATACGTAACATTTCGAAATAGAAAGAAAATAACACATTATTACGAAATTAAAATTATATTTAATACAAAGCAAAAGCTATGGCCATCCGAGTGCACTACGTATCCAACCAACATTCAATAACTACGATTTGCATATGACCTTTACTATATTTGGGACTGACTAAATAAAAGGCGTCCACAAAACCATTTTGTTTTAATCAGATATATATAGAATATAGCCATATATATATATATATATATATATATACGTGTAAAACATTGATAAAATAAGTTAACGCGTTAATAGAGTTCAAAGCTCTTAATGAAATGTCCGTCCGTATGACTGATTTATATCTAAAAGGCAATACATGTTTTGCCCCTGTTAACTTCATCGCTATAATAAGTGCATATTACGAAATACGGTCGGCTTTGAAAGATATTAATGACACTGGAAAAGCGAGTAGTTTGCCCGACACAATTTATTTTTTACTCTGTGGTACGCACAGTTAGTTTAGGATTAGTGTCGTTAATACTGTTAGGCGGTCGTCCCATTCTTTTGAAGTTTACAAATTGATTAGGTTTTTCGCTTCCATGATTACTCATCCATTCAATTGGGCGTTGAAAGCTTTCGCTCTACGACACAACACATGAACACTTTCCTGGTTTTTACATGGTCGGCAAAGCACGAGTGACGCTCCTGGTGTTGCAAGTGTCCATAGTACACGTAACTGCTTACCATCGAACGGGCCGTATAATTATTTGTCTCGTTATATTAAGTTAATATTATGAATTGATACAATACCTATGCCAGCTGGGGAAACTCCTATATATATCTAAGCATTGTTACAAGTTACATATCACTGCGTTAGAAAAATAGTAAGTAGTATATAGCGGGTCTAATGTTAGAATTAAATGCGAATTAAGTCGCGGAAATTAGCTAAAAATTTATACCTTGTCAGGAATTTAATTTAATTTGTTTTTATTTCTGTCGCCTGTAGTTTTATTTCTGTGGTTATCACTCACCAGACGCCATGTTGATTGTCACGTGACTGTTAAAAACATAGTTACTTATATTTAGATCTGTTAATGATTACTTAAAAATACGTGTGAATTGCTTTGGTCGACCGACTTGTTTTTGAAGCCATTTATGACCAAACGAGCAGAACAGCGTAACAACAGTGAAAGCGTAGTGAATAAAGAACTAGCCTATTAATCGTCTGGCCCTGGTTCGAATCCTTGTGTGGTTATGTACCACTAAATTCGTATTTTGACGTGATAACGTCTTATAAATCGATGAACGTCGGCAGCACGCACCTAAAAGTGTCACGTTCCGCCTGTGCAAGCAAGAGCGTGGAACAAGCGATAGAGAGGCGCGATCGGCCTAAGCGTTCGGCTTGTGACGCATCTATCTCTCTTCCACTCCATCGGCCAATGCGTCCGAGTAAAAGAGAGACCGCGGCCGCACACAACACACACGTGAACTATTTTGTCAACTGTTGAATGTTTTCTTATGACGTTATCATGTAGAATTATTGTCCGTAAACAGACTTTACAGACAACCAATTTTTTAAATACATGCACATATTTGTAATTACCACTTACTCGGCGATGAAGGAAAACATCATAAGGAAATCCGCACGTCTACAAAAAATTATTTCGACAGAAAGACCTAGTCTAAGAAAATGTTTGCTTTTCCTTCTGGGCTGTAGAGGTAGTGCAGCTCGCTCCATGTACTAATCAGTATCTCCGCTAAATCCTTCGTCTTGAGTAGGTATAGGTGAATCAGGAAACGAGGTAACACTAGAAAGAAGATATTGAAAAATAATAGTGTGGAAATGCAGTTAGCATATCAAACAATGTACATTGTTCTTTATACAATTCTGATGATTTTCGTATGAACTTGTAATGGGACGTAAAAGTAAAACTTTTAGCATGGGACTGATCAACATGGTGACTGAATACTACTCGTAGCTACAGGAATTGGCTATCGTACTTTTTTCCGAGTAATATGCATTACTTTTTAACTGGTTTATACTAACATGTATGTACCTACACAATTGACCGTTGTCGTCCGATTACAAGTTCATACGAAAATCATCAGAATTGTATAATGTACATTGTTTGATATGCTGGATTTCCACACTATGATTTTTCAATATCGTCTTTCTAGTGTTAACTCGTTTCCTAATTCACCTATACCTACTGAAGCCGAAGGATTTAGCGGAGATGCTGATTATGACATGGAGAGAGCTGCACAGATCTCCACAGCCCAGAGGGAAAAGCAGACATTTTCTTAGATTAGATCTTTCTTTCGAAATAAATTTTTGTAGTACGTAAGTATTTTACTAAAAATACAAGCATTTCTACAATACATTACAAAATATCTTTTTCTGAAATATATTACTTTTAAATTCATGCCAGTTATATTATTAAAAAACACAATGAGAATGTCGCTTATGCTGTTGTGCCCTTTGTGCCCTGTTAATGCGTTCGTTGATCAGATCAGAGGATTTCGTTTATAGTCAGATGTTTATACTCGTATATATTCAGTTGAGATGTGTGTTCGCTATACATAATCTTAACTGATATTCTTCTTATTAGCGTTGTTCTGTTTTCCTTATCGATTCGGATTGACGGGGTCCGTTACCTGAGCCTAAGAGGTGGCGAAGATACTGATATTGACATGGAGCGACTGCAGTTAGTTACCCGTTTTTGAAATATAATTTCTTGGATGTGTGGGTTTCCATCACTGAAGAGCAAGTGATAATTACAAATATGAGTACATTAATCCGAAAACATGAATTTAGTGGTACATACCGTCCAGGATTGGAACTGGATATTTGTTGGGCAATAGGACCGTTTCTTTGTCCGCTGGGCTATCATTGCCCTCTTAATGCGTTCGTTGATCAGAAGACTTCATTTATAATCAGATGTTTTTATACTCACATATATTCAGTTGAGATGTGTATTCGCTATACATAATCTTAACTGATATTATTTATGCGAAAGTGTTGTTTTGTTTGGCCACATGCCATTCTCAAGAGCTTGTTCAGAGTGAGTAGTTTGTGTATTGAATTGACATAAAAGACAAGCCAATACTAGAAATAGGCGTACAGCATATATATGTAATTTTTTAATAGCGGTATTCCGGTATTTTTTTTTATTGTATAGTCTGATCTACTATTTCAGTTCTATTTGTAATTTTTGCCTACATATTTTTAACTAGCTGTGCCCGCGTGCTTCGTCCACGCGGAATAGTTTTTTTTTAATTATTTATATATATTAATAAAAAGAAATAAAATTTCTAAAATAAAGGTAGCCTAAGTTACTCCTTATTACATCAGCTATCTGCCAGTGAAAATCCCGTCAAAATCGGTCCAGCCGTTTCAGAGATTAGCCGGAACGAACAGACAGACGGACAGATAGACAGACAGACAAAAATTGTAAAAACATTCATTTTGGTATATGTACCGTGTATATATCCATATGCATTTAGTAAAAAGCGGTTATTTTAATATTACAAACAGACTCTCCAATTTTATTTATCTGTATAGATAGCAATATTTAGATATTTTTTTTTATTGTGTAGTCTAATCTACTATCAAAGTTCCATTTAGTTTGGTTTATTAGATCTTCGATGCCATCTTGAGCTTTCCGTTCTATGTAGTCCATGTAACGTTAGGGTTATGGTTGTCTGGTCGACGCGAACGAACCAGATCACTAGCTATTCTTCGGTATTTTATATGTTTATTTATCTACAGCGTTAGAGGCTTGTTGGGATGTGTGTCTCGTAACCACAGCGTGTGTTGGCTATGTTAATAGGTCGTAGAATCAACTCAACAACGCATCTGCAATACTAAAAAGCAGAGCTATGTTTCCCGTTTATGATTAGTGGTATATATTTCCCTTTGTTAATTCCACTGCGTTTAGATTATTTTTAGTTTAGTATTCTTTAAATGCTATGTAATATTAAAATTTTATTGCATTAATTATTTATTTCATTTTCAATATTTGTTAAAAGTAAAACTTTTAGCATGAGACTGATGAACATGGTGACGAAATACTAGCAACAGGAATTGGCTATCGTACTTTTTTCCGAGTAATATGCATTACTTTTAACTGGTTTATACTACATATTTCGAGTGTTAACACTACTATTCAACAGAGCACTATTATTCAACAGAACAGACAATTTTATACGATCTCGTAGTCGAAGTGGTTAGTAACCCTACTTTGGCACCAAGGTTCGTAGCGCAGGATAAACATTTGTGTGCATGAACATGTTTGTTTGCCTTAGTCAGGGTGTTTTTAAGAGAGGTACGGCGGCGCATCAAAGTAGCCTATTTGGGGAAGTACCTCCACCTCACAGAAAACCGTAGCTAAATAACAACTCCCTTAAGGGTTGTTATGTTCCTGCTAGTGAGTGAGGTTACTAGTGAGCTCCTAAGGTGTTAGCAGCAGAGGTGGTCGATATTTAACGTATTGCAAGCGTTCATATAGCAACTATGACTATGTTACATAAAGTGGACCGTATGTTTGTATGTCACCTGACGTATATTGAAAAGAATAGACGTATATAGAATAGTGTATTACTACATTGTTTACAGTCACCAATATAATTTGAGAGACATTTACAACCAACTTCGGGATGTCGAGTTTAGATGTCGGTGTGTGCGCGCATCATCGTTCATCGCTCATCGTTTTTCACTAACGCGCCAAATTATAACTTGTATAGGGCGGTATGGAAGTATTTACATTCTCCATATGTGGCAGACAAGACCGTATACAAACAATATGTATGTATATCTTCACGACAGGTCCCTTGCGGGGTAGGCAGAGAGAACCGAGCGCGGCGGTAAGACGCGGTCCTTACACACTTCACTCGCTTCTTTCACATTCATAGCTGTTTTCATGCACGCTCGCCGGTTCCTAAGGCTCCTGATGTCATCTTCTGATAAAACACGACCAATTTGGTCATGGTAGGTTGGTTAGTCTTGGTCTTCCTCGGCTCCTACATCCTTCCATTTTCGCATTGTATATCTGTAGTTATTAAGTGCATACTGATAATTAATTTAGGTATATGCAGTCGAAATGTGAATTATAGCTCAATAAATGGTAATGGTGTCTTAAAAATACATTTAGAACTGAAACAAATATGTCACTTACGTGATGGCAAGTCACATAATTGCAGAAACTATATATATTCTTATCACCACTGTGTGTATCGTGAGCCGTGGCTTTTAGCTCAAGTTTTTACAACATTTACTTGTGTCTCCAAATCAGCAGTGTTAAAAGCGCTTCTCTTAGAAGTTATATAATCCTATCCACTTGTTCCTGCACCATATCATCAACCGTCCTTGCGTGCCTTATTTTCATTGCATTCAGTCGTAAGCCTTGGCAACTGTTTTCGATATTGTGATCAGTGTTCCGAATCCAGAAACCGTGATAGTTATACAAAACTTTATTCTCTATTTTCTCTAATTTGTACCACCTGTATCTTGAGCTGTAATTATTACAAGCTTCGGAAATAAGGCGGGGGTATATAGTAATTTGATGTTTTTTTTAATATTTACGGAGTTGATTTAGTAAATGAAAAAGAAATCAGGGAAAAGGGGGAGAGGGGAAATGGGTTTTACCTTTTAAATCACAGAATAATAGGGATCAGAACAAATTCAACACAAATACAATGCGAAAGTGGAAGAAGTTTAGGAGCCGAAGATACACCTACGGCGACCAGGTTTATTGAGATTTATCAGAAATAATATCAGGAGTCCCAGGAACAGACGAGTGTGCATGAAAAGAGCAATGAATTAGGTCGGTGGCGCAGTCGTAAATAAAGCGACTTTGTCACCAATGCTCGTGGATTCTATTCCCACACAAGATAAACATTTGACAGAGAGATAGAGAGAGAGAAACAATTCACTTCAGGGTTGTTGAGTTCCTGCGTGTGAATGAGGACACCAGTAAACTCCTAGGGAGTGGCTGTGTTAGCAGCAGAGAAGGCATCGCGTGAGTACGTAATGTACCATATATTACAAGCGTTCATAGACTACGGTAACCGCTTTATATCAGGTGGGCCGTATGCTTGTATGCCTTCCGACATTGTATAAAAAAAATATATTAAAGAAGTGAGCGAGGTATGTATGGATAGCGCTTTGTGGCGCTCGGTCCTTACGGCCTTCCCCGCAAAGGACCTGGCGTAAAGATATAGAATAAATAAACTTGGGACCGAATATTGAGTTTCTAATTTACAGCTCTCGCTGTGGTGCTGCGGCTTGACTTTCTTCACGCAGACCTAATGCGACCGTTCGTACCTAAGTATGTCGCAAACGCAGAATGCACTTTTACAATTTTGTTTATTTCCACCATATCACCATCTTTTCTACGAAAGCTTCACTAACCACAAAGTTTCGTGTAAACTTTTCAAAATTTATCTATTCTAACTTAGCAAAACATTACAGTTAAAATTTACTATATATAAGTGGCAATATTTTATCTATTATCTTTTCGGCTACATTGTACTACATACATTTAGGTTATACGCCAAAACGAGCTAGTGAGCAATTTTATCTGATGTTCAAAAAGTTCACGTTTCGTTCACGGCCTATCTTTTTTATGCATTTTAATATGATATTCTGGGAAGGGCTCAACTAATTTTGATAATTCAACTGTAAAGTAAACCCGAGTTTGATTCCATATACATTTAATAAGGGTTTAAATTAGAAATTACTAAAAGATTCTTCACAACTATTTCCCGCAGATTAGTTGCGATCATAGGTAGGCTATGGTGACGGCAATTACTGCCCGACGCGATAAACAAAAATGCTACAACAACGGTCACAGTAAATGTGTTCTGGTTACAATATAATTAGAAATTATTGACACCTATTTAGCCAGCGGAAAAATCCGTCTTTTTTTATTTCTATTATCCAATTACTGTTTGGGTCGCAGATTATTTAGTTATTTAATACAGGGGAATGCGTCGCTATTGAGTAGTCTGTCCGGTAGCCATTCATTTCGTTCGTATTGTTCCCGTATTTATAGAATACCAAAACAGTTCACATAAATTAAATAATAGCAAAACAAACAGATATTATCTTAGACAGGTCATAGGAATAGCCATTTCATGAAAAACCTGGCAGTTCGGTCTTGAGCAACTTGTGAGTTTAGTTCTTCTTTAAGTACAGGCAGATATTTATCTTTTTACTTTCACATTTCTCAATAAATTTATCTTATATTCTGAGTTTTGAATGTGACGAACATGATCGGGTCGCTATGTATATGTAAAAAGACATTTAGAATTGAAACAAATATGCCACTTACCTGATGGCAAGTCACAAAATGAAACTAAAAATATTTCTTTCAATTCTGTTTTTTTTAAGACGCCATTCACATTTTTCTTTATGCCTAAGGTGCATCAAGCATACGACCTGCCTGATGGTAAACAGTCACCGTAGCCTATGGTCATTTGCAACACCAGGGATGTCACTCATGCGTTGCCGATCCTCTAAAAACCTCTTCGCGTATTTCTTGAAGAATTTCATGCAGCAGTACCTTTGGAAAATCTCGGCTGGGAGCTCATTCCATAGCTTGAGAGTTCTAGGAAGAAAACTTATCTGGAACCGCACAGTACGCGACCATTGCGGTTTCAGCGTGTGAATAAATAACTGAACTCATAATAATAATATTATCGAATTATATATCAAATGCAAGTTATGATGACTGACATGACAATGACTTATCATTAGGTAGTCACATAATTGCTATAACTTGAATTTAATAGATAATTTTCTTCGATTCGAACTTTATAATGATATATAATGGACATAATATAATTACACCGTTTAAGTGCAATTTCAGTTTTCATGGAAAATTAGAATTACATGACATTAGAATGGTTGTTTTAAAAAAGTACATATATCGCGGTTATGTCGAGTTAAATCGATTTCCATCAATTTTTACTCGAAAGTCCTTATTGGTCTTGTTGCAATCATAGCGACTCGATCATGTTCGTCACATTCAAAACTCAGTATATAAGATAACTGTACTTAAAGAAAAACTAAACTCACAAGTTACTCAAGTCCGATCTGCAAGGTCTTTCATAATCTGTCTAAGATAATATCTGTTTGTTTTGCTATTTAATTAATGAGAACTGTTTTGGTATTCTATAAATACGGGAACCATATGAACGAAATGACAGACTACTCAATAGCGACGCATTCCCCTTTATTAAATAACTTAAATAATCTGCGACCCAAACAGTAATTGGATAGTAAAATTTAAAAAAAGACAGATTTTTCCGATGGCTATGTGGTATGTCAATAATTTCTAATGACATTGTCACCAGAACACATTTACTGTGACCGTTGTTGTAACATTTGTGTTTATCGCGTTGGGCAGTAATTGCCGTTACCGTAGCCTATGAACGCAACTAATCTGCGGGAAATAGTTGTGAAGAATTTTTTAGTAATTTGTAATTAAAACCCTTATTAAATGTATATGGAACCAAACTCGGGTCTACTTTACAGTTGAATTATCGAAATTAGTTGAGCCCTTCCCAGAATATCATATTAAAATGCATAAAAAAGATAGGCCGAGAACTTTTTGAACATCAGATAAAATTGCTCACTAGCTCCTTTTGGCGTATAACTTAAATGTATGTAGTACAATGTAGCCGAAAAGATAATATTATAGATAAAATATTGCCATATATATATATATATATATATAGTAAATTTTAACTGTGATGTTTTGCTAAGTTATATTAGATAATGTTTGAAAAGTTTACACGCAACTTTGTGGTTAGTGAAGCTTTCTTGGAAAACATGGCGATATGGTGGAAATAAACGGAATTGTAAAAGTGCAATCTGCGTTTGCGACATACTTAGGTACGAACGGTCGCATGAGGTCTGCGTGAAGAAAGTCAAGCCGCAGCACCACAGCGAGAGCTGTAAATTAGAAACTCAATATTCGGTCCCAAGTTCATTCTATCTATCTCTGTATTTACGCCAGTTCCCTTGCGGGGTAGGCCGGAAGGACCGAGCGCCACAAAACGCTATCCATGCATACCTCGCTCGCTTCTTTCATATTTTTTTTATACAACGTCGGAAGGCTACAAGCATACGGCTCACCTGATGTACAGTGGTTACCATAGCCTATGAACGCTTGTAATATATGAAGTATTACTCATACGATGCCTTCTCTGTTTGCTAACACAGCAACTCCTTTGGAGCTTACTGGTGTCCTCACTCACACGCAGGAACACAACAACCCTCAAGGGAGTTGTTATTTGGTTGCGGTTTTCTGTAAGGTGGAGGTACTTCCCCAGACTGGCTGCTTTCATAAAACATCCAGACTAAGACAAACAGACATGTCATTCACTCAAATGTTTATTTTGTGTGGAAATAGAATCCACGAGCATTGGTGACAAAGTCGCGTTATTTACGACTGCGCCACTGACCTCGTCATAATTCATTGCTCTTTTCATGCACACTCGTCTGTTCCTGGGACTCCTGATATCACTTCTAATAAATCTCAATCAACCTGGTCGTCGTAGTAGATGTATTTTCGGCTCCTAAACTTTTCCACTTTCTCATGGTATTTCTTTTGAATTTGTTCTAATTACTATTATTTTGTGGTTTTAAAGTGACTCACTTCCCCTCTCCCCCATTATCTCTGAATTTACTAAATCAAGTAATATCAGGATCAATTATAATTGGTAAAGTATACTCCGTAAATATTAAAAATTCTTCAAATTACTCAAATACCCTTGCCTTATTTCCGAAGCTTGTAAATCGAATAAACAGAAATAATTACATACTTTGAACATTTTTTGGCGCTTTTAACACCGCTGATATGGAGAGACAAGTAAATGGTGTATAAATTTGAGCCAGAAGCCACATTTCGCTATACATAGTGGTGATGATCTCTTTGCTAACGTTTGGCAGTGAGAGTATGAAAGTAGAAAAAAGGTGATACGAACGTTTTGCAAACGTTTTTCGGTCTTACGACCGAGTTCGTAATTATAATGAACGAAATAGAGTTGGTGTAAAAGGGAGGATCAGTGTTAAGAAGAGGCATGTACCGTTAGTTCGGACATGTACAAAGAATGCTAAAGAAAGGAACAAACAGATATAGAACGCAAACATGGAAGGACGAATGAAGCAGAGAAAATTCAAGACTATATCACGACCAAATGGGTCGTGCATTAAGAGTAGGTTGTGTCAGGTCAATTCTGGGGGAATTGTATGAATATAAGACCGAGTGTCGTCGCTCAGGCCCATCCGCCTACCCCTCCAGGGATCAATATCATTATATGAATAGATAGAAGTCTAAAGAGATATATTCCTTCTCCAACCGCATGTCTCGCCTTTCACAGGAGATTCACCCTCACATTAGAATCACAATGGTCGCACACTATATCTTTCCAGAGGATTTCCTTAGTTCGCGGAATGAACTCTGCCGAGGTTTTGGGAGTTTTCAAAAAGGACGTAGAGGAGTGTTTTCAAGGATCTCTAAAGCATGAGTTATGCCCTTGGTGTTGCAAGTTTTCGTAGGCTTCAGTAAGTGCTGACCCTCACCCGTACACTCGTTCATCGAACTCAACAATTGCGATACATACGTGATTAATATATATTTAAATTAGTGCTATGTTGATAATTGTCATGACGTTCACAGTGGACACAATGCGGTTAGTCATTAGAATTAGTAATTTATGGTTTACTTTTCCTTTGTTTGTGTGTTTCAAGTTGTGCGATTTTCATGACGATGTATCAACTTCGAAAAATCGCACAACGCAAATACTGAACTCAAATATGCGTACAGTGGATAGTTGATATCAACGATTCATCGGTGACAATGCGTTTATTATTCCAACAGAGGAGTCTTGTTTCGCTCTACGTATTTGGTGGTGGAATGCAGGCCGGGCGCGAGTCAGCCCTCAGAAGTTGGGTTTGTATGACGGAAGTGAGCCGTGTGTTGCTTAATGCTGCGTTGCAAAGCCGCTGATTGGTATTCGTCACGGGCGGTTCTCTATAAAATAACTAGCACCTGCACCGTTACTGCTTGTCCTTCATTAAACATATCGCAATACTATACCTATTCAGAGCGTAACGACTAACGAGCCTTTATACAAAACAGAGTTGACGATTATCTTTTTAATCAACATGTTCGGCATATGAAATTCATTAAAGAAGCAAAAAAGACCTACATATTTAGTCTGTACGTACTGTATTGAAGACCCAGGAAGACACTAACGAGAATTTGCCGGTATTGAATTTTAATTCAGATTATCGTATGTTAGAGACCATGGAAATTCGATACTTATATTTACCACTTACTGCCTATTAAGGAAGGTAGGGCGCATCAAACCAAACCGATTGATGAAGTATCTCCATCTCATAGAAAAAAGGCAGCCAAATGACAACTCCTGCGATTGAGGTTACCAATAAGCTACTAAGGACTTGCTGTGTTAACAGCAGAGGTGGGCTGGGCATCGCGCGAGCGATACCTCGTTAATGTATTGCAAACGTTCATAGGCCACGCCAACCACTTTACGTATGCCTTCCTTCATTGAATAAAAATAAATATTAAAATAAAACCCTGAGATATTTAATAGTGTAAATCCCAGCGGAAATGAAACTACGAAAATACTTTTGAAGGGCGTTATTCACCACGTAAAATCACTTAATTTTGTCCAAGTTCACTTAGCTGTAAATAATATCCAAAAATGTAGTTTCTACAATCATCTTAAATAATTTTCACGAAGCATTAGGAACCGAAAGTAGCAGTGTTAAACGTAGCTTTGTGTCATTATTATAAGATTTTCAAATATCCTTTGACAATATAACCTATATCGAAGTCCGCATCACCTATTATTGTAGTACTGAAATTCCCAGAAAATAGGTTTCATCTCCAGGTACTTCAATACTAGGAAATCATAATGTACCTGAATAATATACTCGTATATATAGAAAACAAGTAAACCAAAAAGCAATCCATCCCGGTAACGTAGTAATCGAATAGTACTAACCCATGTCTCTCGTACAGTAATGTATAAAATAAGGCATAGTATGGGAATTTAAATTAACAATAATAATAAACTTCTAAATCCTATGAAGTCTATTTGAGTTCTATCATACAATATATTTATAAATGACTTATCTAAATTTTGATTCAGAAACGGACTATACACAGCGAACTATTTATACATTCATACATAAAAACTGTTCTCCCTGTAAAATCATTCACGTAACGAGTAACTGGCCTTTCAACAAAAAAAGGGGTGATAATATCTATTTAATAAACACGTCAGAAGATTTTATTATTATAAACTAGAATTTATCTATGCAGATAAATAAAATTGGAGTGTCTGTTTGTAATATGAAAATAACCGCTTTTTACTAAATGCATAAGGAAATATACACGGTACATATACCAAAATGAATATTTTTACAATTTTTGTCTATCTGTCTGTTTGTTCCGGCTAATCTCTGAAACGGCTAGACCGATTTTTACGGGACTTTCACTGGTAGGTAGACGACTGTTCAGAGCACAATATAGGGTACTTTTTATCCCGTAAATATTTAGGGTTCCTACGTAAAATATGAAAAACTGTTAAAATTAGGGGGAAATATCTTTCCCTTCGGGGGTGCGATTCACAAAATAGAAGAATTTCATTA
The DNA here is from genome assembly GCA_947507595.1 of Pyralis farinalis. Classification (NCBI taxonomy): domain Eukaryota; kingdom Metazoa; phylum Arthropoda; class Insecta; order Lepidoptera; family Pyralidae; genus Pyralis; species Pyralis farinalis. Next base: position 18,154,636 of record OX382265.1, on the reverse strand, counting down.
AAATTAGCATAGGTATTTATATACGCGAAATACAGAATTAATAAGATATAGTAAACTCTGCCAACTGAACAATAACTTTTTTGTTAAATTCCACGCGGACGAAGTCGCGAGCACAGCTAGTTGTATATATTCGTAAGTATATTTCGTGTATTTCGGATATGACTCTAACGTCTTGGAGTACATTTTTTATTTAGATATTATTGCTCAATAAGTTTATCTGTATAGGTACCTATCCTGAAAAAATAATAAATAATAAGAAAAAATAACTTTACTTGAAAAAAATCGGCCAAGTGCGAGTCGGACTCGCACACTAAGGGTTCCGTACCATTATCTATAAAAACGGCAAAAATATCACGTTTGTTGTATGGGAGCCCCCCTTAAATATTTGTTTTATTTTAATTTAATTATTTATTCTTAAAGTGAATATATAACTAAATATTCTGTGAATATTTCAAGCGTCTACCTGTTGCCGTTATCAATATCGAGCAAAAATGAGCAAAAAAATCACGTTTGTTGTATGGGAGCCCCCTTAAATATTTATTTTATTCCATTTTTTAGTATTTGTTGTTATAGCGGCAACAGAAATACATCATCTGTGAAAATTTCAACTGTCTAACCTGTCACGGTTCATGAGATACAGACGGACGGACGGACAGCGGAGCCTCAGTAATAGGGTTCCGTTTTACCCTTTGGGTACGGAACCCTAAAAAAACATTGCCGAGCCAAGTACGGTCGGTACTGAAATGTAGTAAAGGCTAATAATACCAAGGCTTTACTGTATCAATGATTATATATTTTAAATAGTAAGATTCGCTGAATAACTAGGGTTTACAGTAGCCGATTGTGAATTTGAATTTCGTATTTCCGATACTAGACTTTATATTCAGTACCAAGACTACTGAAAAAATAGATGCTTTCAGTTACCACTAAACAGAACTAGAACGCGTTAAATGCTTGTTGTTGCAGGGGCCTAGTTAATACTTTTAAGGGGTTTCTTTATTGCTTGATAATATACCCACGTTGAAATTAGCATCACCCATTTAATACCCTAGAAAAGAGTTTCATTTATTGAAACTATTGAAGAGACGCAATCCGTGCACATACCCTTTCTCCTTGTAAAAAGAAAAAAGGATATTAACCATAGTCTCTATGTAGCACAAATACTGCTTTGTTATTTGCGTTTGCACTAAATTCAGACATACAAAATAAAATGGCAAATTATTAAAATACAAAAAAATAACGTTAAAAATAAAAATAAATTCAATTATTATTATCCTAATAAATTAGTGTAGGAAATAACGCAAATTTTGGTTCTATTTAGCCCATCAATGTTAATCAAAGTGAAATTTGCATTTCCGTATCCAAGTTTTTCTGTATTGTTACATGCATACAATAATCTAAAAAAAGGTCAATATTTGTAACAAATATAAAAAATAATATACACACGTACAATCATTGCTTCTCTTATACATTAACTGTACTTTACACGCGGTGGCCATGTATGTGTTGCAATGAGATCGAGAAACCGCAGCAGCGAATTGGCCACTGAGCTATGAAATCATGCGGGCACGGTATGCAGACTGCACTTTCTCGTTTACGCGTCGACTTGGTAAATCTTGGCATAAGTAACTGCACTACAATTTATGTTGTGCACATGTTGTTAACAGCTGTTTGATTTTACTTGCAGGATTTTCAAAGCGACTTTGCTGTCTCAAACTGTTTCTACTGCATATCAGTTCTGTTATCAGATGATCGCATACATACATAGTTAAGTGAATGGCATCACGGTGGTAAACTTACATCTCTCATTTCTATGTAGCGGAAATCTAGGGACGACTTGTGTCTGAAATTGCTAGTGGAGTTTTCGACTGGGGACAATTGAACTTCTACAATTCGAACCCACCAAGACACAAATGTGTGCGTTCTCTTTAGTAGTACAACTCAAGTTATACTTACTACATGGTTGTTCTCGCCTTTGGCCGGAATCTCACAGTTTATAGCTTGAGCCTTGTGATTTGAATCAGAGGCGGCGGCTATGATTGTTTGACGAACCCAATCTTGTAAAGAGAGATTGCTTCTCTTTGTCAGAATTCTAAAAAAACTTTTAACTAAGGTTACGCTAAGGTGGCAAACAAGCATAAGCCTGGCTGATGACATTTGCAGCACCAGGAGTGTCACTCGTGCACTGCCGATCCTGTAAATCCTCTTCCCGCCTTTTTTGAAGAACCTCATGCTGTAATCTCTAGGTCGCCAAAATGTCGACAGAGATTCATGGCACAATTCAAGAGTTCTCGGTAGAAATTCTGGAACCCGACAGCATCCGTTTTCAGTGTGTCAGATGAAATCTGTCGGCGAACAATTGTACAAATGTATTGTGCAATCATACACATGACGCTATTTCATATTTTTTCTATACTACTTAACTAATAGTTGCATAGAATAATATCGAAATACCAATAATAATGGTCTAGGCTCGGTTTTGGTATTTATTTCCCTTGGAATTGAGACGCTGATTTTGTGGACTCCTAGTGCGTCGCAGACCAAGAAAAAAGTTTATTATAAGGACCACATGTTGTACTTCCATGGGAAAATCTCCTCAAGGAGTTCATTCCAGAAACTAAGTCTAATTTTTGTGTGTAATGGAATATGCATACATAGATTCAATCGTTTGAGTTTTTGAGCAAACAGTATACACACACGAGTCATCTGCATGATCTTTCTTATTATTTATATGTACTCTGCCTCCTCCAAAGATACTCTATCCTAAGTTTCAAGTTCCTAGACCAAGCTGGTCCAACTGTACGTTGGTATCACTCGTTGGTACCAGACGGTTCTTTTTTAACAGACAACAAAAAGGAGGATGCTTTTTAATTAGACTCGTATGTCTGTCATTACCTATGTGAGAACCTATTTCAAAATAGTTTCCTTCTACCATTCTTGTCTTCGATTGGTCCCAAATTAACTAGATGATACAACTTCACTAAAATATGTTACGTGAAAGTTACGACTAAGGCGGTTTTCATGGTTTTTAAAAACGTAGACACAAGGAATTTTGATAAAAATTCTACGATTATCCATTTCACTTTATTCCTGTTTATTTCTTATAATTAAGTGCAAATGACACTGAATTTAGTTTTTACTGTATATTGACATGTCCATTTGTGGCCAACGTTTTCTTAGGTTAAACGATTATTAAGTTAACAAATAAACTCATTCTTTGACGGTTTATAGGCGAAGTTATATGTGTTCTGTTTTGATTTATTCAATGTTGACCTTGGTGTATGTAGGTACCTACTGGTGCACAATATGTACATGTTCTATGTACACAATATGCACATGGAATGTTCAAGCGTGCTTCGTCATTGTTAAAATATTCTATGTTTAATTACGCCACATGTGATTAAGTGATCGTCTACGTATGAATCTACGGATACCTACTTAGGCTTAATAATTACATCCTAGGATCGAGAGGAGTAGGCTGATGATATATCATAAACATAATATGCTAACATTAATACGTTAACATATAAGCATTGTATTTCTATCATACTAATTAGGTACATCGACTTTGTGATATAAACAACAATTGTGGTACTATCGAAAACAAAATAAAATAGATTTTAGAACATGCATTCCCAAAGGGATCCCTAAGTTTCATACATTCGTAAGACAACGAAATAGAGAAAATATGTAGGTAGAGGTTCTTTCTACAGGACACAAATGATTTCTGGTGAAAATCTCCGTATTAGAACATAGTTGAATATGATGATGGTACTTGTTTATTTTTGTTATACTCGTATGTTTCTATATATTTTCTGAAGTTTAAGAAAATGTTTTGGTCAGTCTTCATCCTGTCTCGTATAGCACGTACGTATAAAAATATATATGCAATAACAATATCAAGATATATTTAATATTATTCTTTAGTATTAGAAAGAGAATTTGTTTGAAAGAGAGTATCGGTGTGAAGATAAGAAACGGCATGCTCCGTTGTTCGGACATGTAGAAAGAATGACGAAGTGAGTGAAGTGTGTAAGGACCGCGTCTTATGGCGCTCGATTCGCTCTGCCTACCCCGCAAGGGGCCTGGCGAGAAGATATACATAGATACATTATTATTGTAATAATATGACATCTGTGAGTATGTATAGTCCTAATATGTACAGTTGAGCTTTAAATAATTTAAGCGCACTTAATGTTTCGTCATTCCATGAAGCGATTCTTCGGATGACGACTGATTAAATGTAATTGATATTAATTGTATGCGCTCGCGAGCGCGGACGAGTCAGTGACGGTTTCTTTCTAAATATTCTCCAAGCAAGAATAAGTTTCGGGAAGCTCGCCGGCGTCTATGGACGTCAGTCTAATAGAACACGCAAATTAATCATTAGAGAAATCATAGGAGATGTAGGGCGCATCAAATCAGCCCATCTGGGGAAGTACCTCCATCGCACAGAAAACCGTAGGCAAAAAACAACTCCCTAGAGGGTTGTTGTGTTCCTGCGTGTGAGTGAGGTCACCAGTAAGCCCCCAAGGAGTTGCTGTGTAAGCAGCCGAAGAGGTATCGCGCGAGTCATAATTAATAATATCGCAAGCGTTAATAGGCTACGGTCCCGGCTATACATCAGGTGGGGCGTATGCTTGTATGGCTCCTGACGTAGTATAAAAAAAAGATTAAAAACGTCCACAGTCGCAATCTGTTTATAGATAAGATTATCTGTCTCTGGTTTCTCCCTGGTCGCAGGATATGCTAGCCGTTGCTCCTAATCGTTTTCAATAGATAATATCTAGTCGTTAAGCGTTAAATGAACTATCGAGGTATTGCACGTCACAACACACAACCTTAATGGGAAGACTTCGACACCTCACAGAAAACCTTAGCCAAATAACAACTGCTTGAAGGGAGTAAATGGCACATCAAAACAACTTGAACTCCGAACTTGAAAACCGGAGGGGAGGGAGCTCCTAAGGAGTTGAGTTAGCGGGGATTCTTATCGAACGAGTATTCGAGCGGTATTTCCTTTATTACAAGCGGTCATATTCATAGACTACAGTAACCGCTTTACATCAGGTGGGCCGTAAGCTTTTTTGTAAGCCTCTCGATGTTGCAATAATAACCAGTTAAGAATGCGCAAGCTTGCATAGCCAGAGGAACACCTGGCCCGTCAATTATATAACAATTCAATTTTTTTTTATATTTGTCGGCCATTTTGACCGTGTTCCTTAAAGAGATAGGAACGGTGTTCCTGAACATTCCTATTCTACTCGTACTTTATATGCTGAATCCGAATCTGAAGTCAAAGTTCGAATATTCGAAAAAAGCGACAGACAAACACACAGACAAACGCACAGACAAACATATAGATTTCATATAGGAACGGTGTTCCTGAAAATAGCCGTGTTCCGTCAGTCTTCCTTGTGCAGATAGCAATTTCGATATCCTTAGGATACCGTCGGACATTACTTATAGCGTAATATACTGATTTAATCGATCGTATCTATGTAACTAGAACCAGAACCAACGTTGTTAAGTACGGGTTTTACCTAGGGTAGATATTAAAAGCTTTTCTATAATGCCTATTACCAGCTACTTTCTTACAATGCTTATTATCCCCTTATTTCATGTGGCTGTCTACATAAGCGGATCCCGCTCATCATTTTATAGAAAGGGGATTTTCTTAACATAAACAGAATATTTGCTGTCTTCGAGCTAAGATTTTAGTCTCAGTTTGTAAGTTGGATTCTATACAAAATGCGCACAAAATTGTATTTTTTTTTCTTAGATCACGGTAATGGGGTGTAGTTATAGTATGCATGAAAAGAGCGAGGTATGAGTGATAAACAGTGAGATGTGTAAGGATCGTTTCATGTGGCGCTCGGTTTTTCTATCTACTCCGCAAAGAACTTTGCGTGAGGATATAGATAGATATTTACTAGAAATCGAAAATTTAGTCCTCAATTTATTATCTTCTAATTTTGGTAACCGTTTCGACCCCATGATGAAACAGTTTTGTCGGTAAATACTATCCGTTAATACAAGCTGCTAGCCTCTGCTCCGCCAGCATGTCAAATTTTAAACAAGATCCCTGTATATATTCGGGATAAAAAGTAGCCGTTTTACTAAGGCAATACTTACACCATTTGTGGTTTATTCAGCCACATACGAGACTAATATGACGATGAAATTGACCATGTAATATATCCTTCAAGACTTCGTCGCCGGTAATCAGATATGCAGGCATAAACATATTATGACATGTATTAATATATTACATATGTGTAAGCTTTGAAATAAGTTGAATTCTCTTTGTGCTTAATAATAGCGTTATCATTGAAACTGATGTTCTTAAAATACCCACAACCACACAAATTGACCGTGATACTAAAATAACTGGAGGAAACAATAACTACGAATCAGTTGGAATTGTTGGTGTTGTTTTTAACTGGTACTTATGGAGTAACTTGTATGCGCCTGCTTACATTTAACCCGAAGAAATAAGATAATTTTATAGCAGCGCTTAATACCTAGTGTATATACATAATATTCAATACCAGTAAGATGTAAATCTTTTATAAAGATTGCCCAAGGGTTAGCATTTACATAGGTATGTGGGTATTTAAGCCAGGCCACTGACGCAAGAGAGTCTGTAAACCTTCTGTGTAGTTCTTTGCTCTTCTAAACTTCTTTGCGGCTTTGGGTGAGCGTCGGTGGTCTGCGCCTGTTATATTTTACCAAGGATAATGGCGTAAGGTTCTTATCGACTGCTACGACATCGCAAAGCATCCTATATACGCAGTGGAGGAAATTCTAACCTTATGTTTATGTAGGGGTTGGACGTTTAAAAAGCTACTACACCCACACTTCCGTGGGATGTACATTCTCATCATCAACGATCGCCGTTAGCAGTACCTATTCCGACCTTTACATCCAAGGCCTGATGCCTCAGTCTGAGTCCAGCTTAGTAGATCGAAAGTGAATATTAACAGGACCGTAACCCAACCCTAGAACTCGAACATTGTTGACGCCTGATAAAAAAATATTGTAATTTTATCAGACGTCCAGAAAGCTGTTCCGTCACCGCTTGTTTTATTTTCCCGTCGGTCAAAAGACCAAAAATATTTGTACGTTCCGACTTCATATTCATATTGAAAGAATTACTATGGAGACGATATTCAGAAGGCTTTAGGTTCGTTAGCTTAGGCTATTTAATGACTCCTCCGCCAATCCGCATTTGAGCAGTGTGGCGGAATATGCTCTAAACCCTTTCGGTTGAAGGGAGAGCCGTATCCCTGCAGTGGGATGAGTAAGGGTTGATGTAGATAGATTTAATGACTCAAGTTCATGATTCGAAATAAATATAAGTACTCGTAAAATGACATACATAACTATACGAAATCGGTCGTAGACCTGGCTAAGTATCGACTTTGTACTAGTAATATGTTTACATTTATTTCTTGGAAGTTTTTCTCGTCTTATAATATGAAAATATTTTCATCATCTCAGCCCGTATTCGTCCACTGCTGAACATAGGCCTCCCCTCTAGAGTGCCATTCATCTCGACCCTGTGCCACCTACATCTATCGAGACTCCCTCTCTTGAGGTCGTCCCACACTGCGCGCACCACCAGTACGGGGACGCCATTCGAGAACCTTTGAACCCCCAGCGGTTGTCGGTTCTACGAACTATATGACCGGCCCATTGCCACTTCAGCTTACTTTGTGCTTTCGGTTACTTTAGTTTTACTGCGGGTATCCTAATTTCTGGCAATACACACTGTTCAAAGACCTTGCTCTTCAGGCGTTGAGGTATGTTGGAGGAGAAGATGTGCCTAAGTTTCCCGAACGCTGTCCAACCGATTTGGATCATTCTGTTAACGTCTTAGTCGAAGTTGAACTTACCAAATTGGAAAACCTGCTCTAGGTAGACATATTCATCAATAACTTCGAGCTTAGTGCTTCTAACCGCGAGCGGCATAGGTGTAACATGGACATTCGACATGATCTTAGTCTTGTACATGTTCATCTTAAGACCTTTCTGGTTGGAAACACTATTGAGGTCATTGAGCATAGCGCTAAGTTCCTCCAGCGACTACGCCATGAGAACCATATCGTCGGCAAATCAAAGGTGAGCGATATATTCGTTATTGATGTTTATACCGTATCCTTTCCAATCCAAGAGTTTCCCAGATATAACATCACCCTGTCTTACACCTTTTTGACCCTTGAATCGGTCTCGTACTCTGGTCCCGTACTCGGATACACATCGTTGCATTACTACTATTATTATTTAAAGCACTTCAACGCTTCGATGTACCGATTGTTAATTCCGCATCGCTGGAGAGACTGTAGCACCACCCATGTCTCAACGAAATCAAACTTTTTCGTAGTCCATGTGGACTTATAGGCGTATGTAAGATTATATTCCTCAGTCTTCTGTATAATCTGGCGGATATCGGCCTATAATTCTTCAAAAGGTAAGACTCTTTTGAAGAATTATAGGCCGATCGCCCTTTTTGAAGAATAACATGACCAGTATTCTGCTCCACGCTTCCTTTCACTCACGCTTTGTTTCACCGGAGTGTATGACGGAATTGAATAGCCTCTGAAGGACTACAAGTATCGGCTTTCTGCCCGCTTTCAGCCCCACCGTAAAAAGTATCTTGTAAAATCATCAAAACTCAAATTGCACATATAAGTAATGTTTATTTAATTACTTAATAAGCAAAAATTTGAAACTGTTAAAAATATTTGTGGCCGTTAAGGAGATCTTACTGCCCGCTTCGCGTACTAGTTACGAGGCTGTTTACGAGCAAGTAGCATGAGAAATATGTTAATAATTGAGTTATTTATCATTGTCGTGAACATGCTTGTGACGCACTCGTTCACAAAGGTATGCAGGACATAGCAATGTGGTCTACCTTGAGAGGTGCACTGCGCCCAAATAGTAGTAATCACCACTGAATTAAAAAAACATTGTTTTCAATTTCACTGTATTTGCTTCCGTAATTAATTAATTTTAAATAATATTAACCTTTAAACGATACTAGCTGACCCGGCGAACTTCGTACCGCCTCAGGATCAATAAATGGTGTGTTAACTTATTAGATGGTATAAATTCTTTTAATACTTATTATACTATTCCGGACGAAGACAAATCCAAAAACACAAAAATCATATAAATCGGTCCAGCCGTCCTTGAGTTATGAATAGTGTAACTAACACGACTTTGTTTTATATATATAGATATGCCAACTCGTACTTGAGATACCATAAAAAAAGAATTTCATATAAAATGCATGAGAAATGTAATTTACTTTATTTTTATTTTTTTGTTATTTTTCCATGTTTAATACTTATTATCCTATTCCGGACGAAGACAAATCCAAAAACACAAAAATCATATAAATCGGTCCAGCCGTTCTTGAGTTATAAATGGTGTAACTAACACGACTTTGTTTTATATATATAGATATGCCAACTCGTACTTGAGATACCATAAAAAAAGAATTTCATATAAAATGCATGAGAAATGTAATTTACTTTATTTTTATTTTTTTGTTATTTTTCCATGTTTAATACTTATTATCCTATTCCGGACGAAGACAAATCCAAAAACACAAAAATCATATAAATCGGTCCAGCCGTTCTTGAGTTATAAATGGTGTAACTAACACGACTTTGTTTTATATATATATAGATATGCCAACTCGTACTTGAGATACCATAAAAAAAGAATTTCATATAAAATGCATGAGAAATGTAATTTACTTTATTTTTATTTTTTTGTTATTTTTCCATGTTTAATACTTATTATCCTATTCCGGACGAAGACAAATCCAAAAACACAAAAATCATATAAATCGGTCCAGCCGTTCTTGAGTTATAAATGGTGTAACTAACACGACTTTGTTTTATATATATAGATACGCCAACTCGTACTTGAGATACCATAAAAAAAGAATTTCATATAAAATGCATGAGAAATGTAATTTACTTTATTTTATTTTTTAGTTATTTTTCCATGTTTAATACTTATTATCCTATTCCGGACGAAGACAAATCCAAAAACACAAAAATCATATAAATCGGTCCAGCCGTTCTTGAGTTATAAATGGTGTAACTAACACGACTTTGTTTTATATATATAGATATGCCAACTCGTACTTGAGATACCATAAAAAAAGAATTTCATATAAAATGCATGAGAAATGTAATTTACTTTATTTTTATTTTTTTGTTATTTTTCCATGTTTAATACTTATTATCCTATTCCGGACGAAGACAAATCCAAAAACACAAAAATCATATAAATCGGTCCAGCCGTTCTTGAGTTATAAATGGTGTAACTAACACGACTTTGTTTTATATATATAGATATGCCAATTCGTACTTGAGATATCATAAAAAAAGAATTTCATATAAAATGTATGAGAAACGTAATTTACTTCTTTTTTTTTTTGTTATTTTTTCCATGTTTTAATACTTATTATCCTATTCCCGACGAAGACAAATCCAAAAACACAAAAATCATAAAAATCGGTCCAACCGTTCTTGAGTTATAAATGGTGTAACTAACACGACTCTGTTTTATATATATAGATGTACACTGTAATATTTCGATGACAGGGAACGTATTTTTGTAGAAATGGTACATGTTTATATTCATTCGTTTTGCACTAATACTTGAATATAAATATATTGCAATTTAATTTTTAAAGCAAAATGGAACGTAAATGCGAAGAGCTGACTCTGTCATGTAGTTGAAAGTAATGCAATCAATAGTTTTGATAATACTGTTAAAGTCGTAACTTCACCGAATTTACGTTGCCAATCGGACACTAGAAGTTTCCTAATAAAAAACGATCAAGAGAATTTCTCAATTGGAGAAGATATGGCGTTATTACGAGTATATACAGTCGTATGAGAAGACTCTCTCCCATTACTAAATTACTAACTAGTTAGTTAAGTGATTTTATTATTTATTGACTTTTAAATAGCTTTAATATGAGGATTAAAATAATAGCATTTACGGATTGTGGTTTGATTACAATACAATTTAAGTCTCGTGTTTTACGCGGCATATTTAAAAAAATAATCTTTATACATAGTTTTGGACCATTTAAAGATTTATTTATGTATGTATATATATCTTCACGCCAGGTCCCTTGCGGGGTAGGCGGAGAGAACCGAGCGCTATAAGACGCGATCCTTACATACTTCACTCGCTTCTGTGACATTCATAGCTTTTTTCATGCACGCTCGCCGGTTCCTGGGGCTCCTGACATCACCTGATAGTACACGACCAATTTGGTCATGGTAGGTTAGTCTCGATCTTCCTCGGCTCCTACATCCTTCCACTTTTGCATTGTGTATCTGTTTCGTAATTTTTTAGGTCCCGCATTATTTCTACATGAACCAACGGAGCATGCCTTTTCTTATCTTAACACCGATTTATTTATTTGAAAATAATTTTTATGTTGATAAAAATCTATCATGTTTAACTTGAATCAATTTATGATTTGCTTGAAACTATTGTAAAATTGTAGTTCATACCTGGTTAACAGCATTACGTGGTCTTGTGTCAATTGGGTATTCTTTATTAGAACTAATACAGAAACGAGTTTACAAATAAGAAAACATATAATAAGAAGAACATACTAAATATTAGGCGAAAATACTGATTTCGACAAGGACGGACTACCGTCAGACCACCACAACTCAGAGGGAAATTCAGACCTTTCTTAGGTTACGTACCGTCTATTGAAATATAACTTCACGGACTCGCGGGTTTCCTCACGATATTTTCTATCACCGCCGAGCAAATGATAATTACAAATATGTATACATAAATCCTAAATCACGAATTTAGTGTTACATGTTACGTGCCACATGTTCGAACCTGGGACCTGTTGTTCACTAGGCCGGTTGCTTATCCACTGGGCTATCACTGCACTAGTGATTAATTTGTGCATGTCTCAAATTTAATATTGACCAAATAACTATTAATATTACTATTTTGGTCGAAGATTCATTACAATACAAAACCAGTTGAGAATGCGCAAGCTTGCATTGCCAGAGGAACACCTGGCTCGTCAATTATATAACAATTCAATTTCTTTTTATTAGTCGGTTATTTTGACCATATTCGCGATAGGAACGGTGTTCCTGAACATTCCTATTCTTCTTTTTTATGCTGAATCCGAATCTGAAGTCAAAATTCGAATATTAAAAAAAAAACGCACACAGAGACAAGCGCGCAGACAAACGCACACACAGACAAACATATAGATTTCATATAGGAACGGTGTTCCTGATAAAGATTTTGATTATTAACTGCTTATAAACAATTTAATAACCACCATTAATATCTTGATGATTTTGGATAACGATTCCAGTGTTATGAGACAGGAAAAAGCCAATGAAAAATATGCTATAAAAATATACAGCGAAGTGTTTATAAATTCTTCAACAGTACTTTGATAGGTTGTTAAACTCCCTTATCGGGCCTAAGACGCCGCCCGGTATAAATGCACATAATTTGTACTTAATTATGTTCGTTTTTATTGCCTATCTTTACAGTTCATGAGTGTACTGGATGACAACATATATCATTCCTTGTTACCTAAATAATGTCGTAGGTTTAAATAATAATTAGTTATTATATTATTTGTAATAGGAGCCCTAGGAATCGGCACGCGTGCATTAAAAGAGCTATGAACGTTAAAGAAGCGAGCGAGAGTTTGATGAGCTCGGTGGCGCAGCGGTTAATAACGCGACATTGACATCAACGCTCGTGGTTTCTATTCACACACAGGACAAACATTTGTGTGAAAGGACCGCGTCTTATGGCGTTCGGTTCTCCGTTCCTACACCGCAAAGGATCTGGCGTGTCAAAGGAACCATTGAAGCGATTTCTTTTTATTATTGACTAGCAGAAGCCCGCGGCTTCGCACGCATGAGATTTGGCCTTTTTAGTAGCTTTTATTTCTCTGTAGACATGAAATTGTTTCTGTTTAAAAAAAAAAGCAAAGTTCAGGGTCGTAGATGCAACCATAGAGCGATTCAATTTTCGTACAGCGCCATCTATTGACCTTTACAGGAGGCAACTTATATGTATTTTATTTATATTACATAAAAAATGCGTAGTTATTTTATGTTATAATATATATATATATATATATATATATACATACATATATATATATATAGATTGAATGGGTGCTGTGATAGCCCAGTGGATAAAGAACCGGCTTATTACCCAGTTGATCCCCGGTACAAATCCTCACATGTACCACTAAATTCGTGTTTTTGGTTTTACATATTTGTACTTATCACTAGCTCAGCAGTGATGGAAAACATCGTGAGGAAATCAGCAAATTCAAGAAATTGTATTTCGAAAGACGCGTAATCTAACCTAAGTGGTTTTCCCACTAGCTTAGGGCGATCTGACGGTCGCTTCCGATAACGCTAAGAAGATATATATATAGTATAATATCAAATAAATTCATTCACAGTCTGTATTAGAATGTGAAAATCGTCTACAATATAGTACCGAAATCGCAGTACTTTTAGTTAATCAGAAGCAGCAACTAGCTCATGCAACGGAACCTACAATATTATTTGTTACCATTTTGATTAGATAATTTCTTCACGTACCTAGGTTGGGAATTATATTTCTTTATTTATCTTTTTATTTTATCTTGATATTATATTTCTGGAAACTTCATAAATTTTAATTTATCCATAATAATGTATTTACGCACGTTTATTACCTTTCATTAATAATAATTTACATATCGTGCATACATGTGTATAAATTCAATGATAATAATTACAAATATGTACATAACCCTAAAACATAATCCGAAAACACGAATTTTAGAGGTACAGGTAATTCTTTATCCACTGGGCAATCATTGCCTCCATTCAAACAAGACCAATATAAAAAGAAATCGCCTCAGTGGTCATCGAAAACAGTGTAAAAATGAATGTCTGCCATCTTTGATCGCCTCTGCCTGCTCCTTCATACCATTTCGGCAATCTAATACCAACAGTTTCGTGTTCAGGACGTCATGACGAAATCCAATGGTAACCTTTCGTCGATTAAATTTCATAGAATTTGCTCCAATTTGACTCATGGTAAACCTATTGATAATACTGCAAACAGTAACAGTAGCATTTATTGTTAAATGAACTTCGATCCTTAGTTATTTCTTCCACTTAGACTGATGTTTTACGTGTTTAGAGTGGATGTGTTAATCGATCAGAACAGAACCGGAGCTGTTTGCCCAGTTTAGTGGGCAACGAAGTTTAGGTTACTACAAATGAGTTTTTTTTTTAAACAACGTTGGTTAACCTATTATAAAAAATTCTAATTAAAAATATGATCAGATCTTGAAAGTATATCTTTATTTTTGCGTATATTTAGAATGTTATTTGTAGATTTTCTCTTTTTGATTACTTTGTTACTTACAAACAAAAAAGAAATCTATTACATGCCAAAAAGCTAAATATTCTTAAAATTGCAGACTAAATTAGTTTAAAAAAGAATTAGTAGTAGCTAATTGAGTCTTATTTTACTAAACTTTCTTCCTTTAAATTCATAGCTATATAAACATGGCGGTTGCGAAGGGTGTGACACGACAAAGCTTAGTATGTCCTCGTCAATTCATTATTAATATCAGTTCGATTGGTAATTTATATTGTTAATTAATCAACCCCCTTTTTACGAAAATTACGCGGACGGAGGAGAGTATGTAATTTGGCACAGTTAAAGTTAATATCGAGAAGAAGTGACTAAAATATAAACATTTTTTTTATTATTGTGCTTGGAAATAAAAAGCACATTACACACACTACTATGACTTTGACACTCAAACACAGGTGTACCCGAATATATACATACGTACTCTTTTGTTTATGGTTAAAGTCTGTGGTCAACCTGAGAAGAGAATAATATTATTGGTCTTTAGTATTATTTGCCTATAGTCTTATTGAATGTCAATAGTAATTATAATTATTATAATGTCATAGTCATAGTTTATCTAATAGATATTTGTGCTTTATATGTTACTTATTCAAATTTTATAATTTTATGAATTAAGGTCCAAATATATTTTTATTCTATCCGATCATATTGTTAGCACTTATTTCTATATATTGTTTCTGAAGCGGCAAGTTTAAGTAAGTTGCATAGGTTTATTATTCGCAGATTAAATTATAAATTCCTCTTGGTAGCAGTAGAGTACTAATAATTGAGACACAACTGTCTAAATTACGTGTCTCATACCTTAGGCTTGTAAGACGTACAATACTGATTACATTATATTGCGTCATGTTTGGCGTAACGTAAAGAGTGTACGTTCGTTTACGCACGAACTTACTGTCGCGTAATTTCCGCACGTTTATTACCTTACGCGTATGAGAAAGAATCTATATATTAGGCTATATGAAATTGGCAGTATGAAGAACGATATATGTAGTACTGCTTTTTTGTCATATTTAGAATTCCAAATTATAATTAATTTTATAGTACCTATAGCTATGATATTTGTTTTAAAAACCTGTTGTTCGTATGTTAGCCGTTAGAGTTTTTATTTGATATCGCTGTTTCTGTTCTGAATACGAGTTACAATAGCACAACAACAAAATCGCGTTGGTTTGCATAAATTGTTGAATCGGCGCAAAATAAGGGATTCTGTATCGGGTGGACGCTAGTAATAAAAAGTAGATCATGTAAACAACCCAAAACCTCTCAAACTGGTTGTACAGAGAGAAGGCAGCCAAACCATATACCACCGCACATCGGATCGTCCCAAAACTACAGGAGTTAAGACTGGAAACTTTTCGTCACTCATCATATTCACCAGACCCTACTCCCAATTATTTTAATATTATGTAATTTTTTAACAGAGGACATATTTCAAATTCTATGATGTTTGTAAAAATGTCTTCAAGGGTCTATTCCTTTAAAAGAGGGGTTGCTAACTTCATTGCAAAGGCATTAACGAATTTTTATTAATATTGTAAAAGTGCATGGACTATAATCACCATTACTCTTATTAATTATATATACCTACACTTTCATAAAAAAATGTTTTTTTTTCTATGAATATGGAAATTACAATCGCACTATTCAAGTGTGGAAATAAATAACCGGTATAGTGTTACTATGGAATAAATTATCGGGTATTTGGTTTTTCAAGGTTTTGACAGAAAATCGAAATGTCCCGAAATATAGTCAGCCTAAATGGTGACTCGACCTAAAAGCTTTGGAGCATGAGTGAATGATTTCATCAATATCTGTCCCGTAGTTTTTAGTGCTTTGCAGCGGACAGACACTGTCAGATGGATAAGATATTTAAAAGTGGCAGTTTTGCCATCTGTATCGATATGATTTGGATGTCCCCGGTAGTTTTGAATTTATAGCAAAGAAATGGATAAGTTGCAATCTATCTTTGGTATTAAAGTATACCAAAGTATCGGCTCGAGAGTTTGGAATCACCGTCAAATAATAAATAAAAAAAAGTCCCTAACTGGATTTAGTTTCAATTTTAAGATATTAGAAAACGTCAATAAGATGTCGGCTAAGGGCTGAGAAAGTCTGAGCTGGCGTACATTTATAAAACGTTTTCCTGTTATTTGCTTGTTTAAACTCTAGTTGGATTAGTTGATGGCATATTTAATTGGTTTTCTAATGACACAAAGTCTGTCGGGGGACACTCATCAAATATCACATCTATATTTGTTCTACTACCAAATGCTGATGCTGAATCTTAAGACCTATAAACGGCGCGTAAAAAGTCACTTGTAGAAGTCATCAGAGTAGAATTTGTCAGCACAGCTCGTGAGTGACGTAATGATCGCCTTTGGTTAGGTTCCCTATATTAGGTCCTCGTTTGTATTTTCCATCCGCTGAGCTAAGAATGCTTTGGGAGGCTGTAATAAAAAGGATATTTTAACGATGAGGAAACACCCTCTGTCATATAATGATTTGTTGTAGGGATGGTATCTGCCAGTTATTATGAATATTAAAGAGGCCAGCGAGGTGTGTAAGGACCGCCTCTCGTGACGATCATGTCTCTCTGTGTCTGCCCCAAAGGATCTGGCGTAAAGATATGGAGAGATGAACATAGACCACTAGGAAATCGAATCTGTATTAACATTTCTAGTTGTTTCATTGGGTTTACTCTTCGCTGAATTAAAATTTTTCGAAATTGTTCAAAATCTATTTTTGGAGCAGAGCTCTTATTTAAGTGGGCGCCTAGACGAGGGTCGGCAACCGCGAGGGCTTCGACCTGTGATGTGTGGGCGCGTGCGCGACCCCGCCCGGCGCGCCCGGGCATCGACCAACCCCGCACCACCGCAGCGGGGGTGCGCTCGGCACCCGGTGCGGCGCCGCGCCCGGGACAGCAATCTCACCTAGCGACCAGACCCGCCCGCCAAATTATCACTGTCGCTAACAAACTACATAGTACCCACACCGCGATACTTATTGACATGTATCCATTTGACGTGTTATACCGAAACAATTCGAATAAAATAATGTTCTGGCGGTAGGACAATAATGGATTCATGTTACTAAAAAAATATTAATAATAGATTAATTGATTTTCAGTAACATGGATCATGTCATGCGTCATTTTATTTTTATATTACTGCGGCGGGCACCCCCCGCCTGATTGGTAGTACCAGACCATATGGGCTTTTGGTTATTCGTCTATATCTTCACCCCATGTCGCTTGCGTAATAGGCAGAGAGACTGATTTGCTTTTCGTAGGAATACAATAATCCTATAGGAAATCGTGATTTGACTGCGAGCTTAGCGGCGAGCAAAATTAGCGGTACACGATAGATGGAGAGTCGGGCTGCTTCTTGTTGTGTTGCAGTACTTTTGTCTCTTTTGCCAGAGTCTAGTTTGCTAATTGGCATCACATGCGTTTGTTTGGCTTTGAGTTTAAACATGTTTGTAAGTTACTTACCTACAATTACCCCACAACCAACGTAAGTATGTACATCTATCAACATAAACACAACAATTATGAAAATAACAATGTGTCAACATATTCTAAGGCTCTGTCCATATTGACGCAGAGTCGAAGCGACATGCAATTCACAAAATATTTCAAGTAACATATTGATTGAACTTTATCTCAATTTATAAGACAATTAAAATGATTTTTATTCTAATTTGTCAATAAAAAGAAATAAATCGTAGGCCATCAAAATGTATCGATTTTATATCTTAAAAACTGCGTTGGTCGCTAATTTGGAATTGGTGTATGACATACAACATATAGGTATTAAAAACACTATTTTACAATAGTATAAAATCGCGTTTTTAGTTTCTAAACCGTGACCAAAACAAACAGCAAGTATTTCCTTGTATTTAAGTCGCTGCAATGTATAAGAACTGAGAAACAAAAAAGCAACACGGAACTCTAACTTGACTGTTATTTTAAGACTATAATTGTTATTAATATTTTAATTAATAATTCAATGCAAATGACACTATGTAGAGTGAATTGAGAGAGGTAATTTTTCTCTACAAGATCGTCGTTTGATTCATAGCGGTCACTGTAGTGCTACTGACTGACTGACTACTACAATACCTATACTCACACTCGCTTCTAAAGTTATCTTATTCGAGTGGCGCCTCTATCTAAACATATTTAAAAAATGGATATAACTAGATTATATAGACTAGAGTCATATCCATTTTTTGAATATGTTTAGAGTGAGGCGCAGACTAAGTCCTCATGAGTGGCGGTGATGTGGGCGAATACACGCGAGCTGATCCACGGTTTCGGCTGCTGACTGCTAGTAGGCGCGTCCATTAGTGCGTATGCGCGCGAAGGCGGCGCGGCAGTTATCTTAATGGTGAAAGAGCTCAACTTGGAATATAAGAATTGTTTCGATGCGATTAACATGATATACCTACGTCAGTGTGGAATGAGCCTACACTTTATTCGCTTTGTCTTGTCCTGTTCATAAATAATTATGACAAATATTGAAGATAAACTAATCTAATTTTATGCCATATACAACATAATGCTCTATTTAGGAATAATTCATACCATTGTATTGTTTAGGCAAATAATACATATTGTAGGGGTGACATTACACCGCTTTTAACTACTATAGCAATGTAATTACATTGCATCCCTGCAATATTTATGTATGTGATTAGTAAAAATCAGCAAATATATTCTAACCGTTATTGATTTGTATCATGTAAAAATTAAGTATATATATATATATATATATATATATATGTATATATATATTTCGGTAGTTTTATTATTCAATTATTACTCAATTTCGTATTCTGTACTTATATGTAGACATTTATAGTGTCAAATGCAATATCTTCTTACATTCTAGATATACTGCAAATAGTTTTATACCATAAGGATATATAAAATATTGAAATACTCAGATATTCAAATTTACGTGAATTTGAACTAGAAGTTACCAGATTGTCCAACATTAGCTAGACCAGAAGTAGATGAGGGAAGCGGGACAGGAAGGGTACGGGGGGCGCTTTGGCCGGCCGCTGAACCTCGCCTGTCCAAATCAATACAGCTTCTCTCCCCGCGTACAGTGAGCTTGCGCTCGTCTGGAGCCCGTCGCCATAGCAACGCGCAAAGATAAACGAAGCCGCCGGGACGCCCTACCCACCGGCCACCCTGCGACACGCGACCTCCCCGTCATCGTAGTCCTCTTTGTCCCAGATGCGACCCACTCCCGCTCGTCACTTCTGCAGCTCCTTCTGTAATAAAGTCGATCATTGTGACAACCTGTTGTTGCCACGTGACTCGAGGAACGTATTATGCAACAATTCCACTATTGTTAGCATGCATTCAACATGCAATGAAAGCTTTTTACTAGCTTTATTTTAGTTTCACTAGTGCCTGTCTGATACTCTAGACTTCTATGAAGTTGATTGTGTGCCGCCTACTTATACATTTTCGTGCTTACATTATGTAAATGTGATATCAATGCAAATCTGTTAAATAGGTACCTAGGGATGTAGGATATAGGTACTGCACTCAAGATTGTTTCCTCACTTGGGAGCTCCTCATCGTCCAATCATACCCATCTAGGAATTTAATATAGCTAATATGATACCTTGTTGTTGGATAACAACCGACGCTAATAAAAACATAACACCAGAAACATACCACGGAGCTGTAATAGTCCAGTGGATAAAAATCCGGCCTATTGATCCCCGGTTCGAATGTGCATGCACTACTAAATCCGTGTATTGGATTTGTGTACATATTTGTATTTATCACTTGCTCGGCGGTAAAATAAAACATCGTGAGTAAAACCCACACGTCCAAGACATTATATTTTGAACACGTGTGACTTAACCTAAGAAAGGTTTGATTTTCCCTTAGTCTTAGGTAGCTGACCTCGCCAATGATAATGGATTAGGAAACAGCATAACGCTAAGAAGAGTGGCTAATAAAAATATATCACAAAGCCTATCTGACGATAATCTCGATAAGGGACACTGTAGTTCGTTAAAGTCACATCATGAGCACTGTGTTTAGTGATGAAAAACTGTAAAAAAAAAAAATTGTTTCGCACTTTTTATTTTTTAGGAAGTGTGATGACATGATACTTTGTATGTCACAAAGTTCATCACAATAAACAACTTACAAAGTTTGTGACTACCATGAAACCATTATTGAAGACAGAAAGATCATAGGGCGTGGAAATTAGAGGCAGTAGGGTGGAAGGACCTAAGAAGAGAATCAGAGGAAAATTAAAATTTGGATAGAATGCTCTAGTAGGTGATGGACACGGAAGGAAGAACGGAAGACCATCTACTACTCATACAAGAACTGAATCTTGAGAACACACGCCACTTTAATTAATTTTCTAATTAAAAACCTCATTTGATATCAGGCAAAAGCAAATCAGCTTCGCTTAAATAGGGTTTCGTGCTTTCTCTGTTATCAAGATCTATCGAAATGTCAAGTTTGTCACTTGAGTACTTACTTATCGAGCAAACCATCTATGACAGGGATAGAGGTACAAGCGAGTGTTGTTATTCTGATATTCCTTGGAGGTACGGAACCTTATTAAAAACTGACCTTCATTTAATTTCGTAGCCGTAATCAGGTCTAAACTGAATGTAATCTGGACCTAACCTAACCCGGTCAATTGGTATTTACACTAAATCCTGTCATATATTATATAGTTTCTTCTTTTTACCATTAGTAATATTTTATTTTTCGTAATAAAAAGTGTCCTATATGTCGACCTGAGATAAGAGTTACCGATGTATAAGATTATGATTAAATCCGTCGAGTTGTTTTCAGGTGATACGGCACGGAACAGACCGATTATATTATTAAAAATTGTGATTTTGTCCTCTATATAGTAATTACGGCAATTATATTTCTCAAAATATTCCATAACAGGGCCTCGTTACAGTTTTAAGTATGTAGACCGAACGCTTATATGAACGTTGCTCGTTCAAAAGCAAATTATCAAATTAGCTTCCATTAGGCGTTCATTTCTAATTCCTCTTACCGAGGTTATTTAAAATAGACTACGAGCCGAATAAGTAATATATTACATATTCGGTTCATAGTTAAATCATGTTCGTTGGAGCTCGGTAAAAGGACAGATAGATCATTTTATTTTTGCGTAACTCAGTTGAGAGGTGCCAATAAAGTGCGGTGCAATATGTTCGCTTCGCTTGGTTAATCAACAGTAGCATAACAACGTCGGTATAAACATGTATACGTATATGTGTACTTACAATGTTGTAGATGATAAATTATTGTATTAGCGAATAATTTGTATTGGCGATCTATGCGAAATAATGTTTTAAATAACGGCAAGCAATGTTCTCCGTGCATGTGATTATTTACGTAAATCTTCCTTCACATTTTGCTAGGCGAAAGTGCTGATAAATGACCTGGATAATATACATGATGATGAAAGATTCTATGTAGGCAAGTCTGTGGTATAACATTACTGGCTTACCATTATGTAGTTCACATATGGTATCTTTGCCATTCGACGTAGTGAACTTATAAAAACATCTTAAGCATGCAGCACTTTTGGAAGCTCTTTTTTTTATTTCTGCGTCATCGTATCCATGTGAAGTTTGAAAGTTTTGTATCATAATAGTTATGTTGGTCTTTTTTTTCTTGTTTTCAGAATGTCGATCATAAGGCCAAATTCAGGTCCAAAAAAGGCCAGCTACCGTTTGTGGAATTAAATGGGGAGGAAATTGCCGACAGCATGTTCATCATAAAGGAACTCTCCGAAAAATACAATAAAGATCTCGATGCTGGTAAGTAATTTTCCCATTTAATTTCATTATCGCACAAAGGTACAGTACAACCACGTCCAAACAATACGGTCCACCTGAATGACAGCGGTTATTTCCCTATTAAAAGTGAAAGCTCGGTGGATAAGGAATAAGTGTATTAACCGATCGGTCCCTGGTTCGAATCCTGGTGTGGACTAACTATTAAATTTGTATTTACACATTTGTTTATCACTTGTTCGGCGGTGAAGGAAAACATTGTACATCCTACACCTAACGAAAGATCTGGTTTTCCCTTTTGAGTTGTGGAGGAGACAGTCGTTTCATGTCAAAACCAGTATTTTCGCCAAATCCTTAGGCAACAAACCCTGGTCTCGGAGGAGCTTAAGACGCAACCAGGATTAACAACCGGATAACGATTAGACCTTATGCTCCATGACCTTATGACCTTATATCAGTCTCACCTTATGTGAGACTCTCTCTCATCTCTAATTTTAACACAGCAAAATACTCACTGGTTTCCTGATAGCTCTACTAACTGGCAGAAACACAAGTAGCCTCCGGGCAATTACCATTTTGCTACGCTCTTCTATAAGCGGAGGTAATTCCAAGCCGGACTGCTTATTTGTGTACCCTCCCTTCCTCCAGAGCCGCGTTTTCTAATGGGCAAGGTGATACACGTAAGTTAGATGGGCTGATTGGCTTTGTATCATGAGTTATGTTGTTTCCGTTACGCTGTTATTAGCATACCTCTAATAATAAATTATACAATTTTATAATAGAGACGGACATTGAATGTAATAAAAAGACAAATAAAATCTTTATGACACTTGTATTGCAAGAGTTCTTAGGCTATATTAATCGTTTCACATCAGGCGGGCCGTATGTTTACTGTAAGAAAATGACATAACCTCTTGTGATAACAATCTCGAAGGGAACTATTTGGCAACATTGTATAGTTAGATTTTAGAAGAATTGAATACCAATCTAACTTGAGCTGCATCTCCATACAATTGTAAGAACGTCGTCGTTCTTGTAATCCATTTATTGTTCAAATATACATAATAGTAACAAAGCAATATAATAATTACACATTATTATTTTAAAGACGAAAATATTTAATATAATAACAATAATATTATATTAATTATTTTACGACGATTATATATCTTATTTATCTTGAGAATAATTATATCCCAGAACGGCCTTTCTCGATCACCAATATGCAAATGCAGGCATTTCGACCTAGTTATAAAATACATTTCCGGGTAACGTTATCTGCAGTGGACTGTTTGACCCTTTCAAACTAGGATCGATGTAGCACCGTGATAGGTACTAAATTAGATCTTCATTATTGGGCCCGGGCGACCTGAAATCCCAGAATTCTATATAATAACAGGTCGTTGCGCATGTGCATTCTGAGCGAAATCAGGCAAAGTGCACCTGTTGACCTAATTGTTACATGCAGCTCTCACACCGGAGCAGCGGATGGTGGCACACGCAATGATCTCCATGGTGGAGAACCATCTCTCCTGGGTAATCATGTGGTGGCGCGCCAAGTATCCGGATAGTGTCATCAAGGGCTACCAAGTGAATCTGCAGAACGCGTTAAACACTCGCTTGCCGAATCCGATCCTCAACTTCTGCTTCAAGCTGACATCTGGACGCAAGGTAGGTCGATTTTAAGAAGTTTGTTGTAACTTTCCTTTGTTTTACAAACATTATATGCGTAGAAATGTGTACTAATAACAAGCGCGGGTTAGGCTTACATTGTTTGGGTGTTCATAATATTGTTGTTCGCGCCCATTCTATCTATAGTACACATGCTGTTGTGCGATGGTATTTGGTGCAACTTGCGAGTAGCGATCGGACATCGTTGTGTAATTTGCTACATATGGTGTACATATGCGTATGGTTCTTGTGGCGTTTTGCCTCTAGAGTAGTTGGTACGTTGACAGCAGGGATGGAAACGTGCGAGTTTTGCGAGTCTTCTACGGTAACCGTCACGGTCTATGACGTGAAGTAGTTAGTAGTGTGGATGATAAACAAGCATATTATTGAAAGGCTGGCAAGGTTAGTGTGCAAACGTACCTCCTACTTAGGTAGGTGTGTAAAGTGATTCTGTTACATATCCCTACAGGTTAGCTGATTGTATACTGAATGATTGAAAAACATTTTATAATCCGTCCGCCTTGACAGTCTGCTAATGTCGGACCTTATGCTCGGCGTGATACAAAAAAAAAAAGTATCTTTGAACAATATCACAGAGCACAAAGAGATGTAGAACTTTTCTTTAAACTATTGCAATTGATTGGACATATGTTTCGTGTAGTTTCGAAAATTTCCTTACTGCTCTCGATCAATTCTTGACGTATAGTTTATTTGTTTCGACATCGCCTTACGTGTATGAGCCCAGACATTTATTTTCAATTTTATAGAAATTGATATAAATTACATTTATGTGCGTGTTTTCAAGAAACTGTCACCAGCTCAAGGCAGCCCTTCTCTACAAACACGCGCATGCGCTCTCCACATACAAATAAGCTATAATACTTAATAATATTTGTAATGCAATTCTCAAAAATAAAATTCCGCGTACTTATGATTATTGTAGAACTGATTATAAACGATAGTAATAATTATAACACACGCCATCTATTTGCTCTTTTAGGAACTAAATCGTTCGATTCTTCCAAATAAGACTACAAAGGCACCAATATAGATCGAGTCAAAAATCTAGTTCGCTCTGAATTTGCTTTGCGCAGGTGCACTCCTTACATCTTACTACTGCGCGAACGAAACGTGCTGTGCTAACTAGAAGTTTGGCGATACCAGCTCGCTCCCACGTCCAAAAGCAGTACTACGCCGTGCCTAAATTCATAACAAAGCTACATAGCGAAACTATATTTACTTGAGAGCGTGACAATATAAGTGTTATGTATTCGGAATTGTAAGCATAAATAAATTTTTCTATCAAATTGAAATAATAAAAAACTCGATAAACTATACACGTAGAATAGAAGTTCTTAATTAAGTACTTATTTTTTTAAATAATCTCTTTTATAAAACTCATGTAACATGTTCCCTTGTAACAAATCTCTTTTTTGGCATACTATTTTTTTAAACTTGCGGGACGGACCCCCTTAAACACAGTTGACGACGATCCAGTGATCAACTGGTTAGCGATGGCTACTTTCACACCTAGGAATTCGTGTTTAATTCCCGCTATAGTGGCCGACAACTATTGTGTGAAGATATAGTTCCTGAAGTATAACAATATGTATAATATTTATTTTACTTCTAATAGTAATTGCATACAGTATAGTGAACATCTAGCGACACCTGTTGGTCACCGAACGAATCTTTACAAACCTAGTAATTATTTAGTACCAGCAAGTATGACTAGATGGTGTTAGTTATCATGTGTTTCTTTCAAAATCTCTGTAATTGAGGTGAACACATCATTTACGAAAATTCGTTAACAGTCGTAAGTATTTTTTTAATAGAGTTATATACATACTAAAATATCGTTTACTTCAAACGTTCCAGTTATGGAACACTATGCAGTTAGTTCACCTTTGCATGATCAAATAGTTTTGAATTGATTTCAGATAATGTGGCGAAGTTGTCAGCACAAGGCGATCGGATGGATTGTTTTTAGAATATCTCCGAAGAACGAAGACGGTCAAAACTGTTTTATGTGATGAGGCGACGATGACATTGCGAAATTAAGGCAGAACTTGAACCAGATATATGAGGTCCTTGTGACGAAAAATATCGTGTTGAAATTATACTTAAATAAAATTTTAAATAGGTATTTGATTTTGCCAATTGTTCCTATTAAGAGCCAAATATTATTGTAAGTGCACAATGAAATATAGAAACTGAATAATAAATAAATGTATGCTTATTCGCTGGTGTTTGGTATTACAATATTTTTTCAGATTTCTTTAAATTTACTTAGGTATCAATGGATACATGGGATGTGTATGGACATATCGTCGTTGAAGTGCCAATACCTCCTGTCATTTTTGCTTAAATTGAGTTTTTTAATACAATAGGCTTAAAGTTGGAATTTGCATGTCGCTTATTCTCAACCGTGGAACGATGACATCGCAAGCCCGCACGTGTGATTCTATGATGGAAGGGTGAGGGTGGGATAAGGGAATACAGTTCTTCAGAGCACTCGCCATGGTAAAGACGGTAAAATACGCTTAGAGAGCCTATGTCCCTACGGAGATGAAGAGGTTTTTGGCAATAAAGCTAAAGGCTAATAAAGCAGACAAAGTTGGTCCGGCGTAAAGAACCGGCGCACCCTGTTCAGGACTCCGAGCTTTCTTGAAGCTGTTGAGATGAGGCTCTCGATGTAATAACGCTGGTTAAGGTCGCAATGAATACCCATAGCCAGCATATTCAGGCTATCTCGCATACTGAGGGAAGCACCCTGAAGACTGGGAGTGGGAAGGAAGGGGGACATTTTTGTTGTAAACGCGCAAACCTGAGTTTTCTCAGCATTAAACTCAACCAGGTTATTGGAACCCCATTTACTAATGAGATCCAAAACCCGATTCAGTTCAACGACGAAACTCACGCCTCTCACCGATTTCTGTCCGACCAGCACCAGGCCGACCGAAATATCGCCCATGGACCGTACTGTCGTCTGCATAGCAATGAATATTACCAAGTGGCAGCATGTCATTGATATGCAGAAGAAAGAGAGTGGCGATAGAACGGAGCCCTGTGGGACACCGGCATTCACTGACATGAACCGCGAAGCGCATCCATCTGCAAGGACGCGGATTCTACGCTCATGCAGGAAGCCAGCAATCCAATTACAAAGCTGGAGGGGCAGACCGTATGCAGGAAGTTTGGAGAGAAGTGCTTTGTGCCAGACCCGATCAAACGCCTTGGTGATATCTAGGCTGTTCGCTATGGATTCGCCATATTTATCGATTGCCTCCCCCCAGAGGTGCGTCACATACGCTAGAAGATCACCCGTTGATCGTTTCGGTCTGAAACCATACTGACGATCATTGATTATGGAGTGATCTTCTAAAAGAATTATTATTAATTTGATGGGTCAGAACGGTCTCCCTTTTTGGGGACCGGCTGCACATTGGCCTCTCTTCAAGCATAATCCGGAACACAACCGGTCGAGTACGAGAGGCGGAAGAAGCGCGTCAACACCGGAGACAACTCCGCTGCACATTTTTTATGAACAATCGCTGGGATACCGTCAGGACCACTGGCTTTTCGGACATCGAGTGACTGTAGTTCAAAACGCACATCGCGCTGCCAGATGTGGATATCAGGCATAACGGATCCACTGGAGGGTATTGTTGGTGGTTGGGTGCTACAGTCATCGATCCGGGAGTTAGCCGCAAAGAGGCTGGCCATAAGATCGGCTTTCTGCTGCGGCTGATGCGCCAGTGAGCCATCGGGGCATCGCAGATGTGGCAGCGAAGGCTGGCAGAAGTTGGCCTGCACGGCTTTGACCAGTCGCCAGTAGCTACGCGATCCAGTAGGATGCGGCACTAGTTCCGTGCCGACTCGTGTAACGCGCTGCAGACCTTGGTGGCAGTGTTGTAGGCTGGTTTCAGTGAGTCAGTATTCGGATCTTTAAGGGCGCGACCCCTGATCCAAGCGCGATACACCGCCTGTTTGTTACTAACCACTTCAGTGCATTCGCGATTATACCAAGGGCGTCTCCGACTTTTGATGACGACGTCGGAGTGAGGAATGTAGTATTTATTCCATGCCAACGCCGATCTCATCAACAATGGCCGCAGCCAGTGGCGTGCACAGAGATTTTTGACAGGGTAGGCAGATTTTTTTTAAAGCTATTAACTTACCAAAAAATACAGAATGTCGATTTTCGTTACCCAGTCTTGTGGAAATAATGATGTATGTGATCACTTGTTTTTATTCACCGAACACTACACACACCACATGAACAACTTTGGCAGAGAATATCATCCATATTTATCAACTTTAAAATCTTATTTCGTCTGCTACCCGTCAATCGATTCAAAACAAAAACAATGGCGGCCGTCTTAAAATCAAAATAAAATTAACATCAATTTTATACGAAAAAAAGAAATGGCAATATCTTTCACTATAATTATATGCAGCAAACTACTTTTTAAAATAGTTACGTAGCAATGCTCGCGACGCTTAGGTAATTTACGTTATAGTTCAGCTGAAAAGACATTGTCTATACTATGCGATAGTGTGCGTTATTTGTGTTATTGTGGGCAATGTAATTACAGGAATGCACACTACAGTATTTGTATTAACAACACGGCACACATACGTAAATTTAGACAGAAATAGTTAGTGTCTTCCGCCGTTAAAAGCTGCCAATGCGGCGCTGGTGTAGCGTAGCGCCTAGCTGCGATTTGAATATGACTAGCGATGATTTTAATAACTTACCGATACCGATAGATGGAGCTGTTTTTAATTTTTTGTTTTTGATACGAAATATTAGTTAAAAACTATGTTTAAGAATGAAACATCGGATGGTATTTATCAAATTGATAGGGTAGGCAATGTCTTTTTGTCTATATGGAGTGCACGCCACTGGCCGCAGCACTCGCCGTTAGATTCTTCTCACTGAAACAGCGCTGCTCCCTTGGGACGGAAGCAAAGTAGTCACGTATGCCGTCCCAATCTGCTGACGAGTAGTGCCAGACACGACGCCTAACCTCTGGGTTGTGGCGGAATCGCGCTTGGCACTGTGCTGGATACTTGGCAGTGGTCAGATGTGCCCAGGGGCGCCCTGACCTCAACCCGGTAGCCAGCAGGGTGAGTGGTCAGCAGTAGATCTAGCAGAGAGGGCTCCTGACCAGCAACATCTGGTATTCTGGTGGGTTGGTGTACCAGTTGCGTCAGACTGTGCGAAAGAGCGAACGCGTGGGCAGTCCTTCCTGCATGGTTAGTTGTGGGGGATCCCAACCATGAGTCGTGGTGAGAGTTAAAGTCCCCCAAACATACCATCTCTGCAGTAGGGTACCGCTCCTGCGCTTTATCTGCCGCACGACTCATGTACTCAAAGAGACGAGTTATCTCCGTGTCCCTAGTATGGGGTCGGTATAGGCACATGTAAATACGGCTCTGAAGGCCCAGGTTTACATGCACCCAGAGGACAGCGCAGACGGCGAAAACATATATCCGAGCGAACAGACAAACAGACCCCGGCTTTCGCGAGGAAATTCTCCTCAAGCACATAACCGGGGTACTGGAGGTAGGACGTGTCCGCTGGACGCTGAATCTGTGTCTCCGCCAGGAAGAGCATGGCGGGCCGTGCCGTGTCTCGGTGTTGGTGGACGGCATTAAGGTAAGAGTGGAGTCCGCGGATGTTAGCGAACTTAACCTTGAACAGGGTGGTGGGGGAGTGCACCTCTGTTAGACCATCTATTCCTATTTGCGCTGTCATGAGAAGTGTAAAGAAAGGAAACGTGAAGCGGGAGAGAATTGCCACGACATTGGGGAAGAAACGCGGTGGACTGTTTCTCCATTAATTTGTCGACAAAGGAGCTGTACTGATTCCGTGGGACGGAAGGGCCCCCGAACCCCCCGGAGGTAGTCGCCGGGTCTCCACCATCCGGTCACCAATCGGCACGACGATCTACCCCGAGATTATGCGCGGTATGAAAGGGCAGCCTCTCAAGGTGGTTAGTCTTGATTGGGCCCCTGTACTATACCGCGGGCGGCCAGCGGAACAACCGTTCCAACGGGTCTCCCTGGCCGACAGGTCGGCTCAGTCCTTCTGACAATGGATAGCCAGAATCCACCACTATTCCTGCAATATCGCGTCAACAATCCACAGAGCACTGGTTATACACCAGCTGATTCCGAAACGCGACGTACTCATAGGTACGCCACTTCACGGCGAAACCCGTGTGTATGGTGGTAGCCAACCAGGCGGGTATTTAACCCTACCACCGGCTAAGATGCTGAAACGAACAGTTATGATCATTGGACTAGATTTATATAACAGGCTTTACCTGGCAGTTCAGCGTGTTATCATATACTTGTCAATCACTAGCTGCAGTACGTAACGTACTTTATTCATAAAAATATATTTGCGTGGTTTTATAGCGAGCCATCTGCTTAAATTTTAATTAAACTACAGCATTTATTAAATTGTAGCCGGAAAAATATTTTCTTAATATATATCATCTTTTGTACCAAGATAAATATGCCAAAAAAATATGTATCTATCGATAATTACTTAGTATTCTGTGCTGAATATTGCAGGGCATGAAGAAAGCCAAGGCCCACGGCATTGGCGTCCACAGCCAGGAGGAGATCATACAGTTCGGCGAGAATGACCTGCGCGTTCTCTCTTCTCTGCTTTCTGATAGGCCATTCTTCTTTGGCGATGAACCTACACTGGTAAGTACCACCATAAGTTATGTTAAACTCCTAAGTGCTCTTTATGATAAATTGTACATATTAAATAGTTTCTGTGAGTTGGTTGTACTTCCACATTTGGTCGGTTTCGCTCTGCTTCAGTTTAGTTGTCATTTGCTAAACGGCGGATCGCACAACTTGCTGGTGACATTGGTTTTGGGTCTATAAACGGTCCGCTTAGATGCACTCTAACCAAAGCACGTATGATGATTATAAAGTAATTTCCTGTTTTAAGTTTATCTATTTTTGTTTATAGCTGGATATTGTTGCGTTCTCAATGCTCGCACAATTATATTTCATCGACAAAGGTGTAGAACACCCTCTGCGAGATGTGATGAACGAATCATTCCCGAATCTGGTGGGACATGTCTCCCGTATGAAGGAGCGTGCGTTCCACGACTGGGACGACATATGCACCACCTTGGACTTAAACGCCCACCTTCCCAAACCGGTGAAGGAGACCAAGGAAACTAAGGAAGGGACAGGCCCCGCGGAGAAACAGCCGTTGCCCGACGAGCCAGAGAAGGGAAAGGTGAGTCACTTGTGCATTCCTATAATAGATAAATATCAATAATAATAGTATATGATGCTCAGAAGTACATAAGCTACACGGATAGTGAACTTGCATAACCTGCTTTTTGCTGAATTTGTGAAGTGTTGGTTCTATGAAATTAATAAATATTTTTACAGAAACGCAATAACTGTACAAACGAATAAAGTTACTAATCTTTCCATAGAGAAAAAGACGTAGTCCATTAACAGAAAAAAAATATTTTCAGGGCGACGAGAAGGAGAAAGAGCAAGAGAAAGAGCCGGAGGAGAAGAAAGAGAAAGACACTGAAAAAGAAAAGTAAAATGTCGGCACGAAGCACGGACCTGATACCATTATTAGCATTCAAGTTAAATTATACACATAAGAGTCAGACTCGGTATTAGATTCTGTAAAATATGATAATCGTGTAAATCCATTTGTCTTTCCCGTTTGTTTGAGTTGTGGCGCACGCGCGTCTTGATTTGTCTACTATCGTACGTTACTTTTCAGTGTATTGTCTTTTTTTGTATTCGCTCGATGTCGTGACGTGTATGATCATCGTATCTACATTATGATATATGTATGAGCTCACCCGTATTATGAATTTGTTGATGAAACTCAATTATTGTAAACATTATTGTATTGGTTTACGCTTCGTATAGTTATGACTTTCATAAATGTATTCCTTTATTTTAAAAATTTATGACGTAATTAAATTAATGTTAGGTACTTGCTGGAGTAAGGCAGGGCAAAATAATTAAAATATAAACATAATTAAAATTTAACAATCAGTACGTAAATGTAAGGAAGTTCACTCCGTTAGCTCTCAATGTAAGATTCATAATATTCAATTTCGTAGTTAGTGTTATTTAGGGAGCGTTTCATTACCGCCCGTGAAACTCGAATGTAAATGGAGTCTCGATATGCGCTCTTCTAAATTATCAAATATTTTATCCAACAAGATTTAGTCTAGTGTAACAATTGATACCAAAAATTGGCTGATATTAGATAAAATTGGCAAGTACGTCGAGTTGGACAAAATTATAATTCTTATAAAATGTAATGTGGACAGAATTGGCGTGTTAGGCTGTTTTGAGATTCTTGTACCTACTCTATTGGTTTTTACAAATAAAATTTACAATTTACAAATTTTTGATAAAACGAAAAAGCCTGGAAGACTGTTTTTCATGTTATTAAGTAATTCATAGTCCATAAAATTTTGATATTGTATTAATTGTTAAGATTTAGGATTGACTGTACGGAAAATTTGTAAGTACGTAATTAATATTCATATTTAGATTTGACTTTGCAACAAAAAAAACATCTTGTTCATGGCGGTTTGCATCATTTTGTTTTTCATTCTATGCAAATATACTTTCACAATACTCAAACAAGTATTCGGCAGATGGTACACTATCATTGCAGAAACGTTTCTCGGGCAAAGGCATAATACAATGTATTCTTATATTTAT
The DNA here is from genome assembly GCA_947507595.1 of Pyralis farinalis. Taxonomy (NCBI): domain Eukaryota; kingdom Metazoa; phylum Arthropoda; class Insecta; order Lepidoptera; family Pyralidae; genus Pyralis; species Pyralis farinalis. The sequence goes on along the minus strand of OX382265.1, from coordinate 18,121,924 downwards.
GGAGTACTTCAACTCGAATATTCATATTACGTTTACTAAATAAAATACTCAATTAAGACTGTTTTCGATATTCTCGGAATATTCTCTTAAAAATGGGACTGATTAATTAGAATGACATGTTATTATCTTTAATGGCGCTTTTGATTTAGGATTATTTCAGACGTTGTCACTGAAACAGGCTTGATGTTGTATAAAATATATGTCATTGTATTCATTCCGGCTTCAACCTCGACTCGGAAATGATCCAAGTCCACTAGTTGGGTTAACCGGGAGATGTTGTGTGCAATCATTTTTATTTGTATGCGAAGAGTCACATTTCCTAGATATTTTTTTGTTAGTAGGTCAATAATTTTTTACACCTATTTTATCATATTTATGATGGGTTAAAACGAATTTCAATTGCTTTTTTTCATATTAAATCGAGTCTACATTTCAAATAGTTATGATAAATTTTAGATTAAAGTAACTATAAGAATGTAGGTCTGAAAAAAATATCTTATTGATATCATTTAATCGATAAATTATCCTAAGGTATATAATATACATACTAGGTAATCGTAACCGTGTCCCGTGTTACTGTAGAGTAAGGAAAGAATAGGACGGCGCGGTCGAGGTAAAGGTTCGTTCCGCTCTTAGATATAAGGCTGGTAGCACATCCGCTGGTGTTCCGCCGTCACTTGTGTTAAGCTGCCTGTTGTAACGCATGGGTTTGACCATAAGCATCTCGTCGGAGATAAGTTTGTACAACAATCTTGGTCGGCTATGTCGCTAAGTTACCGCGACAGATTTTAGTAGCAAAATTAAACCGTATAATTCATTTTAGAGTACTAATTTTCTTCACATAATCAATATTCACCTTTCTCTTTTCATTGACTTCATGAAACCAAATTCTATTATTTTATTTGAAATTATACAACATATTTGCGGGGACTATTATGTTAATTTCTCTTAACTTCGAAAGGGATGATATTTTGGCGTCGCTACTAAAATTACGAGCGTAGTGACGTTTCGCCGGGCGGAATGTATACCGGTTTCATTGCTATGGAGATGTGCTACCATCCTAAAGCCAGTTACGAAATAGATACATAGAGCAGAATTTTATTTGACGTATGACTTTAATTTTACATTCTTGGGGGATGGTTGATTCGGTCCCACCCCTAGCAACTGCTGACCATCACTGCCATTAGTCTCAGATATAAGGAATTAAGAATAAGAAAGTAAATAGTTTAGGAAATGAGGATGGTCTGCGAAAGCGTGCATCGTTCACCTCGCTCAGAACCTCACTTCATATAAATGTTTCGATATACATACATACCAGTTTCAATAGTTATATGTAGTAGAGAGGAGAGACACACCATCGTCCCATTCGAGAGCCTGTTTCAGTGCAGCCACACCCAACACCACACACGAGGTGCTACCTCACTGGATTTGCCAGTTTGGTGTGAACCAATCGACGCGAGCGCTGTCGGAGTGTCAGGTCACAGGCAGTAAATGTAGCACTAGTTATTATACATATGATTGTAAGAATAGTCTTTAGAACAACAATATCTATGTTACACTCGCTCATAACATACAACGTAAATATATTTGGGACAAAAAAGAAAAGTTGAACTGGTACTCTTGTTAAGTATCGATACAGTTCTCGAGAACAATATCAATTCCAGCTTTTTCAAAACCTGCCAGCTATTGATGAATACGGTTCTTTTCTTTATTGTCTCACTCCATAGGATGTAATTTTTACTCTCACTCAACTTGTATTGTTGTAAGTTAGGTATATTATACAAATTAATAATAATTACCGTACGATTATTAAAATAGGCATTTATTCATGTATGTTTATATTATTTATAGAATTGTAGATTCAATTATTAAAAAAAATTACAGTAATGTTATAAATTTATTTTTTTTGAAATAAGGGTTTTTCTTTATGTACTCAATCATATAACTCATTCGTATATAGTAATTGTGATTTTTCAATTAATGTGTCAATGATGTTTAAAAATAAGTAATATTGAATTAGATAGTAATGGTTCGCCATAATTGTATCGATTCACTACTGAGATTTCAGTGTACACAATCTTCTCATAAGAATTCAATGTAACATTCTGTCGCCATTAAAGCATATATATCTACTACTAACTAATGAAACTGTAACGCGCTCCAATGTTATTCTAATCGGAATAACATCGGGGTGCGGAGCAGGATTTTTTATTATATGACTATCCCTAAGTTAGGGCTCTCTTTTTATACCACTAACATGTCAAACAAACATACGGCGTGCCTGACGGCAAGCAGTTACTGTAGCCTATGGACTTTTGCACAATTAGGACTGTGACGGCCCCGATTTTGCGTTCATGTGTTGCCGATACTGTAAAATGTCTTCATGTCTTTCTTAAAGAATCTCATGCTGCAATCTCTAGGGATATCCTCAGCGATTACATTCTACAACTCAAAGTTCTCTGTAGAAAACTTCTCTGAAATCGCACAGTACGCGACTATTGAGGCTCCAATGTGTGAGAATGCTACGGCTAGCGATGCTATTGTAGAACCTCTCTTGACGCAGAACGTCACTTGCGCAATATGTCATCGTGAAAAATTTGCTCACTTTCCCAAAACGTCACTTTCGCAAAACGTCATTTGCGCACAATGTCATTTTCGCAATACGTCATTTTCGCAGAATATCATCCAAGCCATTCTTTCTCAGGAGAGACTTTTCACCAACTTTTCAAGAATCGGATGAGTACCTAACTAAATAAAAATACACAAAAATTATCAATCTTTTATTGGTAGTTAAAATCAAAATATATTATAATTACTTTTAAATGATTATTAATTTTGTCTATCACTTTTGTTTCCCTGTTAACAATTAAACCTTTATTATATTACTTACATAATACTACATATAATATGTATTATTTTAATAATAACAGATACGTGTTTTATATGACAATAGTAAAAAAATAAAATATTACAGTAATAATATTTATATTTTTTATTCACATAAATATGTCTATTTTTTTTATGAGGTTATTGTAATGGATAAAATTCTTTAAAGTCGAAATATAATATATTACAATATAATAATATGATCTAATGACTTTTATATGATTATTATTTGTCTGTCACTTTTGTTTCCCTGTTAACAATTAAAACTTACTAATTATATTACTTACATAATACTACATATAGTATGTATTGTTTTAATAATAACAGATACGTGTTTTATATAAGAATAGTAAAAAAATAAAATATTACAGTAATATTATTTATATTTTTTATTCACATAAATATGCGTCTATTTTTTTTACAACGTTATTGTAATGGACATAATTCTTTAAAGTCAAAAAATAATATATTACAATATAATAATATGATGTAATGATTTTTATATGATTGTTATTTGTTTGTCATTTTTGTTTCCCGGTTAACAATTAAACCTTACTAATATTACTTACATAATACTACATAACGTATTATTTTAATTACAAAAGATGTCACACGTATACATATTATATGAGAGTAGTAAAAATATAAAATACAACAGTATTTTTTTTTATTATTCACATAAATACGTCTGTATTATTATTTTTATACAATACAATAATAATTATAATGAACTCAATTATGAAAAAAACATCAATCAACTTTTAACAAAATAAAATGATCAAGTCAATATGTATGTGAATACATACATATAGGAGTGAATGTTAAATAAGCACTGCCTTATAGTGTTGTTTATTTGAAAAGTTGCAATAAAATTATATTATGCATAAATTCTGGTAATGTCAATGATTGGCGATCAAATTTCTTCAAGAGTTTGTTGTATTTCTTATCAAAATATATATCTTTCGGTCGTCGGTATCCACGGTATGTTTTAAATAAACTATTTTTGATGCGATTATCCCAATAGCGGCTTTCTTTCTTTAATTTGAAAACAAATAAATACAGATCGCATTTTTTTGGTAACCGCACATTAATCCGATGATGTCAGCCCTCAAGCGCATTCGTCGTCCGGTGCCGTTGCCCTGCACACCTAATTGTTTCTGGTGCCATTTTTGGGTACTACTGTTTTTCAAAAGATCTTTTAAATTGTTGTATTTCAGGAGTACTAGGTGCTTTGCCCGCAATATATCGCCATGCTTCTGGAATAACATGGGCTGGCACCAACGGCAATATCGCGCGTAATCTTGTAATATTGCGACCTTGTTCAGTGTTGATTACTTTCAATTTTTTTGACTGCTTCCATATAGATGTTTGTATTTAAGATTTTTTTGGGTGCACGGTATAAAGTGTCTTATTGATCTAAATGATGGTAAATGTACACAATCGGTATGTTCTTCTATGATTTTTTGAGTATGTTCTTCATAAAAAACCTGAATTGCCCGAAGATCTTCGCAAACCACTCTCTTCAAAGGCGTTATATGTTTGTGTAAAATGACATTCATTTTATTGGAACAGCAAGTGTGATCGCACTCTTTGTTTTTACCTACAATATTTTTCCTCGTTTTATCTACTCTAATTGACACATTACATATCTCCCTTGTAACACAACACCATGAGCTGCCATCCTTATTTTCCTTTTAATTATATCGATGTCCATTTAATTTGAAACTAATGTGTCCTTTTTGATTTTTAACAAATTCCAGTTTTTGAGCCATAATTCAACACAAACACATTTATCAAACATCGAACTTTTCCAATATGTAACGCAAATGTATTTCTATTAAATACTATTTACGCTGTCACAAAACAATAAAACACTCAAAGATATATGCAACCAACACTGGCTAAAAACAAGATCTAAGCAAACAAGCTTGAATTACCGAAATACCCTCATTTTTTATTTCTCAAAATTTCTGTTCGTCAAAAGTCATTATTTATTTTTCATAATGAAATCATTTACTGTAAATAACAGTTGTCAATAATCAATATTATTATATAGTTTTACGAAATGAAACCAAAATGTACTTAAAAATATCATTTACTATGTACCTTTATTTATTTAAACGCCTGTTGCATTATTATAGCAATGAAGTGTATAAAAGAACTAAATAACTATTATAAAAGATTGAGGGGCTGTTTCACAATGTCTCACTAAGTTAAACTTCACTTTAAATTGACACTTTGTTTTTTATTTTATTGTTTGACAGTTCTTAATTTTAAGATTAGCTTAGTGACATTGTGAAACAGGGGCTGATAATTTTAAATTCTTAAGTGTTGGTTACATAGATAACAGAAACAACGGGAGATGTGACATACCACGCGAGCTTACACCGGGACGGTTGTCGCCAAGTTTCACACCACCATAAAACACTCACACACTTAAATAAATAAAAGATGTCATTCTACGCACATAAGTACAACGACACACTTTTGTTAAGACGCTGTCATTGGACGTTTACTCATACAACACCCAAGTAAGCACGCACTACTACATTTATAAAGCGGCAGAAACAAGCGGCCTCGGCGGTATCTCGAAACTGCACACACAGTGAACGAATAATATTACTCGCTTTACATTGCGTGTTGGTAAACGAGCGGTAGCGATTGCGTAATGGTAGAAAAGCAATGTATGATTTAAGAATGAGAAATTTGATATTTGTATCGTGGTAAGGCCCTGGTAGAAATGGCGTCAGAGAATTTTTGTAATTAATTCTGTATTTATGCTTATAAAACGTAATATTATTTGTACTTATAGGTGATAAGTGATTCCATTTGATTTAAAGTTAACCACTGCACTTCTATTTTTGCAAAAAGGCAACAGCATAACTTGGCATTTTGCTAAAACAAGGAGCAACGTATCTCAATCGAACTTTATTGCAACTAACTGTTCCTGGCAATGTTCTCGTTTTGAGCATATTGCGGCGACACCAACCACGCCCCCTCGTCACATCTCCCGTTGTTTCTGTTATCTATAGTTGGTTAAGTCTCTCCTGTGAAAAAATGGCTTGGATGACATTCTGCGAAAATGACATTGTGCAAAAATGACGTTTTGCGAAAGTAGCATTGTGCGACAATGACGTTTTGCGAAAGCGACCAAATTTTTTACGATGACATATTGCAATAGTGACGTTCTGCGTCAAGAGGGTAGAACCATGCTGTTGACATTATATCGAACAACTCTGAACCTCTACGTGTGTGAGTGCAGGATCATCAACAATTCTCACAGTACGCCTTACACCGAATCACAAGGTCAAGGTGGGCATATCCTACTGCTTTCGCCCACAGATAATACATTATACATTTCTTGCACGCCAGCTTGACCTACTACAGGTAATTTCGGAACCAATCATCGCTATCCTTTTGTCGATGGTAAGAGACTTTCCAAAAGTGTGGGACTACAGCAATGGTTTTGAATAAGGACGTAAAACAAAGTATGCATCATAATATGTACCATTATTATTGTCTTAGGTTTTCGCGATTGTTATACATTGAATTAAACAATTTTGAACGGAAGTATCGCGTGTTTTATTTATTTTGTTGATCCTGACGTTTCGAATGCTTTGCAGCGTCCGTGGTCCCAGGAAGACTAAATAAAACACGCGATACTTCCGTTACAAATTGTTTAATTCAATGTACCACTATTACTTATTTACCATACTGTTATATGGCTACGAAGCGTGGCCGGTATTTGAGCAGCACAAGCAGGAGCTGCGTGTCATGGAAATGAATATGCTGCCCTGGATGTGCAGAGTGAAGTGGAAGAAGTCACGTATTCGCGGTAGTCTTCGTCTCTTCATATCTGTGACATAGACAAACTGTAAGAGGGAACGGTCGGTTTTTTGTCAACTGAGCTTCTTTTATAGTGTACCTACAGCTCTTTTCAATTTTGTAAGTGTGTGATTTGGAAGCTGAACTACGAATAGTATAATTATAACAAATGGGCTATTCTTAGCGAAGAACGCAGTGGTAGGGTTCATACGGACCAAGTCCAATCGCTCCCAGCCAGAGTACTAACAATTCCAGACAACATGTCTCACGGCTTTCCTTAAAGAAATAGGAATGGTACAACCAATGGCGGCGCTAGGTCTCGCGCTTGTAGGAGCCGCGCAAAAGTTTTTTGTAATTGTTGCCATTATTTGATTAGCAATAATATTTATAAAATAAAATTAGTGTATAATTATTATTGTTATATCTATTTCTGCCTGCTGCGATCGATGACTGGCCGCGTCGATTAAGGCCATGTATTCAAAATGGAGGGGGGCATTTCGAATAATGTAAATAAAATTTTATTATACATTTAATTGCCTTTCATTTCATATATAACTTTTACATAATTATCAAAAAGTGTATCATTAATAACATCAAAAAATTTGACAGAACTTGTGACTTGACTAGTTATATACAGTATTCTTAAGTTTTGGTTCTTAAAAAATACGCTCATACTCCATGACATTGCAACATCAAAAAGAAAAATATAGATCGAGAAATAAAAAATATATATTTTAGAGTTCCATTTCGCGCCATCTAGTTACATTAGCGTGTAAGTTATTACTTACACTCTAATGTAACTAGATGGCGCGAAATGTTATTACTTACACTCTAATGTAACTAGATGGCGCGAAATGGAACTCTTAAAATATACTACTCTGTGTAAAAAGTATCGGGAATATGTCAATAAAAAGACCCGCGTAAAAGAGGTCGTTCTAATTTTTTTACTGCATGTTGGTAGCACTGTACTGATTTAGCGCGCAAAATTTGAGCGGGATCTGTCATTTAATTTGTTTTAAACTACACTTTTTGTTGGTCATAGTTTTGAGTCCTCGGCGATTTTTACAATGGAAAATATTGTTGAACAAAGAGTGTGCCTTAAATTTTGTGTTTCAAATGATATTTCATGTGGTGAATCACTAAAAATGTTGCGAAATACCTACGGCGAATCGTGTATATCGAAAACAAGGGCTTATGAATGGTATAAGGCTTTTAAAGAAGGCCGAGAAGTAGTAGTAGACTTGCCTCGTTCTGGTAGACCTTCAACCGCTACGACCAGAGAAAACATCGACAGAATCAAGAAGCTAGTGCTCGAAAATCGACGTATGAGTCTGAGAGAGTTGGCTAGTGAGGTGAACATATCTTTTAAGTCCGTCCACAACATTCTCATTGACATTTTAGGCATGAAACGCGTCGCCGCTCGACTAGTTCCAAAAGAGCTCAATTTTGTTCAAAAAGCGCAGCGAAAGCATGTCGCTGAAGACATGGTTTCCCGAGCTTCTACGGATCCGACCTTTATGAAACGTATAATAACTGGCGACGAGACATGGGTTTATGAGTACGACATGCAAACAAGCCAACAGTCTTCAGAATGGCGTCTCGAAAACGAGCCGAAACCCAAAAAACCGCGGCAAAGTCGCTCCAAAATCAAGGTGATGCTGACAGTTTTTTTTGACTACCGTGGTGTGGTTCACTCCGAATTCCTTCCAGAGGGAGAAACAGTGAATAAAGAATATTATTTAGGCGTCATGAAGCGTTTGCGTGAGAGTATCCGCCGAAAACGTCCAGATTTGTGGCAACACAACTCATGGATGCTGCACCATGATAATGCACCATCACACACAGCCATTATAGTGAAAGAGTTTTTAGCGAAAAATTCAACAAAAGTTCTCGACCAAGCACCGTATTCACCTGATATGGCTCCGTCTGACTTTTTTTTATTTCCCAAGTTAAAATTACCACTTCGAGGAAAACGTTTTGAGTCGATAGAAGCCATAAAAGAAAATTCGCTGAATGAGCTAAAGGCCATACCGCAAATAGCCTATGAAAAATGTATGGAAGACTGGGTGAAGCGGTGGAGATGTTGTATTGCAAGCGATGGGGCCTACTTTGAAGGCGATAAAATAAATTTAGATGAATAATTTGTATTTTTTGTTTTATTGACAAATTCCCGATACTTAGTACACAGAATGTATATTCTTGTTTCCAGCAAACTATGTAGAAACTGTAACTAATTTTGTTATGTATAAATCCGACAGAGGGCGATTTCTGTCCAACGATGTAATGTTACCTGACAAACGTGTAGAATTTATTGTGTTTTATTATAAGCTCTGAATCAATATGATTAATTTGGCACACATCGTTTACGTAAAGAACCAATTGTTTGATAGAGAGCCCGGATAATAAAGCCCAAATGAAAGCAGAAAGGAAGTTCGCAACTAAGTACAGTACCCTCCCTGGTATATATCTACCTATCTAAGTACAAATAAAAATAAGTTGAACAGGTCATCTCAGAATACAGACGTAATTTATAAAAAATACGCCAAAATATTGTAATTAATATGCTTTTGAGCAATAAGTGCCCATAATAGATGGCGTTTATTTCACCAGTTCTCCGAATTTCACTTGAAAATCATTTTGACAAAGAATTGGTGTTCCGATATCCCACGAAATAGTAACTTCTCTTTCGGTATTTTCATCGAAGCTACGGTAACCACTTTGCCATGGGCTATACATACCCGTACCGTAGCCTATGAACGCCTGCGATACAATATCTCTCGCGCAATGCCACTTCTACTACAACACAGCAACTCATTGGGAGCTTACTGGTGACCTCACTTATTCGCAGTAACACAACAACCCTGTTATTTGGTTGCGGTTTCCTGGAGTTGGAGTTAAACACCCAAAACAAGACAAACAGACATGTTCATGAACACACGGTGTTAAATTAGCATTTTTAACCATTCCGCCACCGAGTTCGTCATAACCTCGAACCCCGATCGATAAGGAAGATATTATTATCACTAGGCACTATCAGTCGAATAATAAAAATGAAAATAACGGCAGATGATAGAAAAAATGTATGTAAGGCTGTGTAGTAAAACATTCACACACAATAATCATCAATATCAAAATAATTAAAGGTATCTTTTTGAGTAGATACTCGTAGTATTTAGTCTACCTGGTATCATCTAAACGGCTGGATAGATATTATAGTTACGGTAACGTTAGATATGTCTTGACAATTTCAGTGTCCTAAATAAATCGATCTAGCAGACTTTTGGGTGGAATGTAGTAATTAAAAAAAACAAATTTGTTGTCAATATTACATAATGGGGTTTCACAATACGTACATGCATTTTTTAAATATTTAGAACAATAAATTGAGTGAGAGGTCGTGCTGCCTGCACCCTTCATTTTTTTTCTAGTAGTGCCGAGGCATAGTAAGTAGGAGCTCTTGGTCTAAGTATCCTCGTCGGCAAGTCCTCAATCTTACAAAAGCCTATCAAATAATTCTTAATAATAGCATAGCAAGTCGTTGTTCAGACAGCGGGAGGACCAGCGGACGTTAACTACCATAATAACGGGGTGGACACGGTGGTCAGGGAGATCCGATGAAACTGCAGGTTAGTAGGGTTCCCAAATCACTACGATTTGCACATTAAATAATATCAATAGATTAAATGTAATTTTTCACTGTGAGTATAACTTTAAACAGGAAAATAAAATGCTTAAACAATTTCACCCCTGCATCTGTAGTAGACTTACCTATGAAATTTTTCATCTCTTATACGTCCTTACAATCCGTATCATGAAAAATTTCGTTGGTCTTAAAATCTATTAAGCGTTATCCTTTTGAATATTTTACTTAAAACAGACAAAATACATATTCGTCGGTAGTTTATTGGATTCATTCTTTTGTGACCTGACTAGAATAACAAATTTCATTAAATCTGGGATCCGACCCATCGATTAAATATAGTGTTCAGTGTGGAGCTCAGAAACATAAATACTTTTTAACACACTTACGTAATATTTATGTAAAGTAGGTACGCAATATTTTTATTGTGCTTTTTATATTACATTTATTTTTAAATCACAGTAAACAGTATGATCTTACAATATATATATATATACCATAAACAAGGATACGGCCTGCCTAATGGTAAACAGTCACCGTAGCCTATGGACATTTGCAACACCATCTATCACTCATGCGTTGCCGGCCCTCTAAAAACCTCATCACGCCTTTCTTGAAGAACCGCATGCATTTGCACCGCATTCCCTTGGAAAAATTATAATAAACTCTTATGCGAGTAAATGTTTCATCTAATTCGTTTATTATAGTAAATTCGTCTAATTATTTATTTTTATTAACATGTTGATATTTTATTTTTGTAAAAACTACATAAATTTTCTTTTTATAACATTTTTAATATAGGGTTGTATGACGAGTTCGCCTAATGCGTCTCTATTTCCATATGTGCGTCTAACTTAGAGGGGGCATAAAGTGCAGTGGCGCCCTCACTTTGTTTTTATTAACTCTGAATTTAAGACCAATTCCAAAAAACGCTCAATACAGGCACTGAAGAACCATATTTATGTTTTTTTGAGACTTATTCTGTTTTTATTATTTTGTACAATTAGTCTCAATTTCGGGAATTGCTATAAGTGGCCAAAATAAGCAATAATTAAAATTATGCCTACTTGTACATAGATAATAAATACAAGATATGTTTAAAAAAAAACAAAAATATGAATCTTCAGTGCCTGTATTGAGCGTTAATAAAAACAAAATGAGGGCGCCACTTAGCTTTGTGCGCCCTCGAGAGGGCATAAAGATGAACTAGTTGTTTTAATTATTAATACGTAACTTTTATCAGCGTTTTCGCATGCATTACAAATTTTACCGGAAAATTATATTAATACGAGTATCTAAGTCTTAGGAGTCATAAAGCTTTTTTGTGAAAAACCATTACATACGCAGGATGATGACTACATTGTACCTTTCCAACCACTTGCACAGCTTTTCTAGAACTGCCTGCGTACACATTGTCATTTTGCTTGGTGAAGTGCTCTTCAAACGTGTTATTTTTTAATCAGTAAAGAGAATATTTCTGTTACTTTCACCTTCGTATCGGGACAGAAGGCGTTTTGATCGATCCACTCTCTTCAACTGTAGGGATTGATTTAGGACATGTCCTGTACATCGACGATAAGCGCCGAACTTCAGGTCTTGTTTTATTATACGCGACAGAGTCATAGCAGGAATCTTCATTTCTCGCGAAGATTTTTGTTTTCTAATGGGATTTCGGCGAATTCTGACGAAGAACTTCGAGGTAAATACCAAACTCTTTTCGAGAGAGGTAAAGAAACCTCAGGGTGGTTCGTCAGCATCCAGAATAGATAACATAAAGTGTAAAGCTGGTCGCATTCTTGCTAACATTCAGGAAGTGTTAGAAAGGTAGAGTGAATATTTTAGAGAAATGTATTATTATGTTATGTCTAGGCCGCTGGCACACATGCAGAGTGGCTCGGGTTTCGGTATACTAACTTCGCGAGTAGATTTGCTCATGAATTTGCTCTGGCCTATGGTTTCTGGAGCCCTAGAAACCGGCAAGTGGGGGCATGAAAAGAGTTATCAATGTTAAAGAAGCGAGTGAGGTGTGTAAAGAGCGAGTTATGTGGCGCTCGGTTCTCTCTGCCTTCCCCGCAAGGTGCCTACTTGCCGTGAAGTTACAGGTAGATAAATACTCGTAACTTTAATATCGAGTATTTTGATTTTATACGTCGATTGCCTTGCCTTATAAAGAACCTCATGTCACGAAGAATATTCTGTTTTTTGTTTTTGTAGAGGAAATAATGACGATGTATGTGTTCTTTTCATATAGAATGAAATAGAAAATATATCGTTTTGAGGGAAATAGTTCATGAGACGAAACAATAATTAATGCAATGATAACGGTTGCTAATGTAACGTTGGCACAAGTGGATGAGATTGTATTTCTTGGAGGTACTTTTAGCTGGTATGGAAACAGTACACAGCGAGACAATTCAGTACCTACTGGGAATAGGGTGACATTCGCACGTCTGCAAAATCGTCTCGGCAGTAAAACTACATTAGGCGTAAATGACTCAAAGTCCACCAGAGAGTTAGAGCACTTCAAAGCAGCTAGACTTGACGAAGTACTCCCATCTCACAGAAGACTGAGTGACGCTACTAGCATAGTCCTGGAGAGTTCCGTGCTAGTAGCGAGGTGGTAACGCGCAAGCGATATTTACCGTAGCTTTCGAACATTTACAGTACAAGATTTGCAATCTTTTACTACAAATGTTCGTAGGTTACAGTAACCATTTTACACTTGTTGCATCCTAATGTTATACAAAAAATTTGAACCAGAAAGTAGAGCGAGAGTTAGGTATCGTAGAGAAAGCGTGCGTAAACTCAATGGCGTTCGCGGCGTCGATGAAGGTATAGAATCACTTACTATGACCAAACTAGTCGTGTTTTTTCATAGGAGTATGTCAAGAGCCTTTACAACTGATCGTGTGTAAGCTATAAATGTTAGAGAAGCGAGTGCGATGTGTAAGGATCGAGTCCTATCTAATAAGACTGAGTACGGCGTTCTATTCTCTCTGCCCACAACGTAAGGGACTCACTATAAAGATAGCGGGAGAGATAATTAGATAAAAATCAAACTTATAAAATTAAATTGAAAAAAAAAACTTCTTAAATCTATTTGAAGAACTTTACGTGGATGATTTTTATTTGCATAACAACATTTATCCGTTACTGTAACTAAAGTTTTTAGTAGACAAAATACACATCAAATCAAAAGGCATCAAAAGGTTCCGTTCTGTAAAGGGTTAAAAGGTAAAAAGGAACCCTTATAATGCCGGCTTGTCCTCTGCCTGTCACTGACACCTTTTGCTTTACCATAGAAGTAAGTGATGTAAAAAATCTTAAATAATTACAGATGACAAATGATTCAGTAAATATTAGGGGAAAGTACGAAATTGCCGAAGTACGAAAGTACGAAATTTGTACCTACTGAAAAAAATTTTTTTTTTTTTTTCTAAGATGTCACATGTTTATTTAATCAAAATATTTATCCTCACTATGTATACATTGCTGCTATCTAATCGGAAGTTTATTTATGCCTTTGCGATAGAACTATGGGGATCTAGATTCGACAAACTGTGTGAAAGCATTTTGTACTGCCTCCTGGGAAGAAATTTTTTTACCATATATAAAATTGTACAAATTACGAAAAAATGGTAGTTGTAACAAGGTCTGGCGAGTACGGAGGCTGACGTATGGTTTCTAACTGCAGCTCCTGTAGAGTTACAACGGTTTCTCGTGCAGTGTGAGGTATTTTTTTTATATTGGCTCAGCATAATGGCTCCTCTTCGCCTGTTGGTAAGCGAAAAGAGGAGCCCAAATTACAGCGACATCTGACAAAGGACTGCAGTGTCCTGTCAGTTGACGCTACCACTCTGGCCCGCAAGGTGCTTCTTCACGCTTCGTTTGAAGGATCCCATGTTGTAGGAAGGAGGAAACACATGTGCAGGCGTTCCACATTTTAATAGTTCGACAGAGATAGGAGTTGCCGAACTTTTTAGTACGAGAACAAATGTCCTCAACATTAGAATGATGATATCGCAAGCCTGCACGTATGGTTCTATGACGGAAGGGAGAGGGTGGCATAAGGGAAAATAATTCTTCAGAGCACTCACCGTGGTACAGACGGTAAAATGTACGTCCCTACGAAGTTGCAGAGGTTCTAGGTATTTTGTGACCTCTTTGTTGTCGATAATGCGGATAGCACGACGATGTAACCTGTCGAGAGCCCCGAGAAGATACTGTGCGGAGCCGTCCCAGAGATGCAAGCAATACCACACAAGCCCGAACTTGAGTCTTATAAAGAAGTCAAAGTTGGTCCGGCGTGAAGAACCGGCGCACCGTGTTCAGAACTCCGAGTTTCTTTGAAGCTGTTAAAATGAGGCTCTCGATGTAATTTCGTTGGTTTAGGTCGCAACGAATATCCATGCCTACCATATTCAGGCTATCGCGCATATTGAGGGTAGCGCCCTGAAGACTGAGAGTGGGGTGAAATGGGGTCATTTTTGTTGTGAACGCGCACACCTGAGTTTTCTTAGCATTAAACTCAACTAGGTTATTGGAGCCCCATTTACTAATGAGGTCCAAAACCCCATTAAGCTCAACGATAAGTCTTTCACGCCTCTCACCGATTTCCGCCCGATCAGCACTAGGCCGCCCGAAATATCGCCTATGGACCGTACTGTCATCTGCATAGCAATGAATATTACCAAGTGGCAGCATGTCATTGATATGAAGAAAAAACAGGGTGGGAGACAGGACGGAGCCCTGTGGGACACCGGCATTCACTGACATGAACCGCGAAGCGCATCCATCTGCAAGGACGCGGATTCTACGCTCATGCAGAAAGCCAGCAATCCACTTACAAAGCTGGAGGGGCAGACCGTATGCCGGAAGTTTGGAGATTAGCTTTATTCTGTTGGCTTTATGCCAAACCCGATCAAATGCCTTGGCGATATCTAGGCCGACTGCCATAGATTCACCATGTTTATCAATTGCCTCCCCCCAGAGGTGCGTCACGTACGCTAGAAGATCACCCGATCGTTTCGGTCTAAAGCCATATTGACGATCATTAATTAAGGAGTGATCTTCTAGGTAACGGATCAACTGGTTGTTAGGGATCCGTTCCATGACTTTGCACAACACTGAAGTTACGGCAATGGGGCGGTAATTTAATGGGTCCGAACGGTCTCCCTTTTTTTTCTCCGGTCATGTGTTATCATGGAACAATAATGGTGAAGATCGATTCACGAGTCAGGGCTGTTTCACTGCCAGTTTCGCTGTCATTGTTCGAAGTTCGGCACAGTAAACATCTGCTGTTATTGCTTGATCTGAGAAAGCTATAGGGAATAACGTCATGAAGAGACCACCAAACAGTTACCATTACCTTTTTATGGGTAAGCTTTGCTTTGCACTGTTGTGGCGTTTGACCTGGGGTCAGCCATTGTATTTTTCGCTTACGGTTATCACAAAGAATCCACTTTTCGTCACATGTCACAATTCGATCCATCCATCGATATTCTTCATTTCTGTGCCGATTCAACAAGGCAACACAAGTTTCACGTGTTTCTTTCTGCAGATCAGTCAAATCACGAGGCACCCATTTTTCATATTTTGTTATCTTATTGATTTGATGCAAATGTTAAACCATGCCGCTAGTTCCTGGGTAGTTGACTCGGATCGGTTTCCACCATCTCCTTTAATTCAGCGTTATTCACCTGTGTCGCCTGTGGCTGTCTTTTACGTGGATCGTTCGTCAAGTCGAAATTTCCATTACGAAAGCGTTTAAACCAAAAACGCACGGTGCGTTCATTAGCAGTCTTCTCTCCAAACGCAGCTTTGATATTGCGAGCCGTTTCTACCGCGTTAGTTCCGCGTCGGAACTCTTATTCAAAATTAACTTGAATAAAAAAAATAATCGAAATTCAAAAAACAATTATTGCACATTTTTTAATCCGTTCCGTATTATCTAAATAGGTATATATAGGTTAAAAATATTAAAAAAAATATACATATATATATATATATATATATATATATATATTTAATATAAATGTAGGTAGGTATGTAACTTTGCACAAATAAAGACTGAATGTACGACTTAACTGAATTTCACAATGTGGAGGACATTAATTCAAAATTATGAAGGCTATGTCAACTCAAAGTATCTATTACTATAAAACGGCAATTTCATACTTCAACCCTCATTATTATAGAAAAAATAAAAGTAAGAAATTTAAGTAATCATTAATCAATCAAGCACAGTTTTTAGGGTTCCGTACCCAGAGGGTAAAACGGAACCCTATTACTGAGACTTCGCTGTCCGTCCGTCTGTCACCAGGCTGTATCTCACGAACCGTGATAGTTAGACAGTTGAAATTTTCACAGATGATGTATTTCTGTTGCCGCTATAACAACAAATACTAAAAAATAGAATAACATAAATATTTAAGGGGGCTCCCATACAACAATCGTGATTTTTTTGCTGTTTTTATAGATAGTGGTACGGAACCCTTCGTGCGCGAGTCCGATTCGCACTTGGGCGATTTTTTTTTTAGTCCTGTTACGGGCTCGCGCTGGTATTTTACCATTTGATAACATTATTGTACGAATATGATGTAAATCTTTTGTGTAACATCTACTTAACAATTATAAAAGAGACCTATATTGGCAAGTTTCTTTCGGCATTTCGTCTTCGCCAAATGTTCATTTCCAAAATACTAGTAGATTAAAAAAACAAAAAGTAAAATAAGAGAAATAATTAAAATATAAGTAATAAGGTTATATTTGTAAAAATGTAAGACATGTCTAAGTGCCCGCGAGGGCCCCATGGCAAATAAAGACTTTTTACCTCTTTATCTCTTTTATTTTTTCGCTCCTGCCCGCCATCGGTTCTCTGGTGGAGCTGGACGCACTGCTGCCGTACTCGCTTTGCTGCAGATAAACCCTTTTCTTGAGGCGTCGCTGCCACGCCGTTGCTATATGCCATGAGCCACTGCTATCATTCCGCTATCGCCGCGGCTGTGCATTTTCACAGAGAGGTATCTGTACGGCTGCGAATCGACGCCACTAAGCTACTTTGATTCTATTAATCACTTACATTTAAATTGTGACGGACAGGGGAAGGACACGGTAATCCTTAAGGTCGCAAGTTACACGCAGAATCTCATGCAGGTTTGACGTGAAATAAGATTGTAGTCTTCAGCTCACGGGCTAGAGTACAGACAACTGAACAAGCAGATCTCTGAATGCATAGATAGATAGATAAAAAGTTTATTTGTATCATATAACACACATGTAAGACAATGAGATTGGGTTTTTCACAGAGAATAGGTGCCTAGATTACAAAAAGAATCATACTAAAACTATTATCAGATAGACAAAATACATACAGTACAATGTACAGTGATGTTCAAGCATGTGTGTTGCAGTGATACAAACAGGCAGCAGCTCAGTGGGTTGTCTGCTCGAGGAGCAAACACTGATTTTCAGCTGCAACCTAATGATACACGCGGGAATGCGCGGCAGCGATACAACACACTCGTACAACCATAAGGACACTTTTTGTGCCAATTAATAATTAGCACAAAGATACACAGCGCCATCCAGCCCCAAACCAAGCAAAGCTGTATAAGCATATTGTTACATATTGTCCTAATATAACCGTTAAAATATGCATAAATACAATAAACAGTGTACATAAAAAAAAAAACAATATACGATAAAGTAGGTACATTCAATAACGAACATTTAATAAGTCAATTCTTAAACTAAATTGTAGACAGAGCAACTGAAATTTTACTTCAAAACACCTATGTTAAGTCTTTATTCAAAATACAGAAAGGAAAGGTCCTCTACCAGGGCGACGAAGATGGAATTTCTAGTGATTGTGAACTCAGCAAAGCAGACTTGAGTTGTTTTTTAAAAGAATACTTCGATGGAGCGTTTCTTATTGGAGGGGGGATATTGTTCCAACACTTGGTCGCCCGGTAGCGGATACTATCATTAAATGCCGCAGTCCTGTGCAAGTGAGTAGTCAACGGAGCTCGGACCGACCTGAGAACACCCGGTCCATATCTATTATGAAAGGTGCTAAAATTCAATTTAGGGTTTTTAAATTTTATTAAGTCAAACATAAGTGTTGCGAGATGTAACCGTCTAGGTGATTCCATATTAAGCATAGCAGCCTTATTAATAAATGGCGATATATGACTTCGTGGCGGAACATCAAAGCAAAACCGACAGCAGGCGTTTTGTATACGTTGAATCATTCGCCGACTCCTATGCAGAAGGTGTGGCCCATAGACTAAGTCACCGTAAAAATACAGCGAGATATACGCCAATTTAATACTATTCGTATAAAAGAGACGATAGAACTTCGCCGATCCATCTGTTGGGCAAAGTCAACTGCCGAAGTTGAAGGCAACAAATAAACTAATAACAAACCAAGAGCTAAAGCTCAATAGTGTTTCTAACTAGTGTCTCAATGTGATTGTGTGTGTACCCATTTCGGCCGCGGCTGGAAACACTAAGCTCGAAGTTGTTGACGAATATGACTAACTAGGTCAGGTTATTCAGTTAGGTAAGTCCAACTTCGACCGAGAGGTCAACAGGCAAATCCAACTTGGCTGGGCAGCGTTCGGGAAACTTCGACACATCTTCTGGTCCAAAGTAACTCAACGCCTGAAGAGCAAAGTCTCCGAACATTGTGTGTTGTTAGTGATGATGATGACATACGGGACTAAGACAAGGCTCTTCACCGCGGCCATAATGGGGAAGCTGAAGGCCGTTCAGCGTGCTACGGAGAGAGCTATACTCGGGGTTTCTCTGCGTGATAGAATCTTGACGAGCTTGGTGGCGCAGTGTTGAAACGCGCTGTTGATGTGTTCCTGCATGTGACTGAAGTCCAGTAAGCTCTTACGGAGTTGCTGTGTTAGTAGCAGAGGTGGCATCGCGCGAGTAATAGTTAAAAGTATTGCAAGCGTTTATAGGCTACGGTAACCGCTTTACATCAGGGGGCCGTATGCCTTCCATTTTATAAAAATAATCAGAAATGACGATATATGTTGAAGGTATCCGACATAGCCCAATGGATAAGCAAGCTGAAGTGGCAGTGGGCCGGCCAATAGTTCGTGGAACCGACAACCGGTGGGAAAGAAAGGTTCTCGAATGCAGTCCTCGTAAGTGATGATGATGCCGTCACGAATAAAGAAATGTCTTCCTCCCTTACTTTATCTTTTGGAATCAGGCTATTTTTACTAAATCTACAATTACAATTGCTTCAATTATTAGCTGCGAACGGATAACAATCAAACAGACTTTGACCGTCACTTTCACATTTAAAAGGTGTAGATGAAGTATGAACCTGACTTAAAAATCTGTTACAACTCTGGAACGGTTTGGTTACTTTATCATGAGACTTGCTATCCCTGGTAATTGGTAACCAAAATGTATGACTTGCAAGTAACTAACTAATGCATAATTTTATTTCTTTTTCGAGATAACAATGGCAATTTTGATGATATTGTTTGCTAATAAAACAGGAGGGACAAGGTAGCGCCGACGAGTACTGTTTCAGGTATATCGGATACGAGGCAGCGGATGTGATGACGCCAGGAGCGTGTGACTCGGCTGTATCGCTGATGATACAGCCAAGTCACACACTCCGAAGACACAGCTACATCAGCCGCGGTACAGCGACCAAAATTAAAGAAGGATATTGATTTAAATGAACGGAATTTTAGTTTCGTCCTTCCTCGATTTAAACGACGCCATTTTAACTGTGAATAAGCCCGCCATATAATGCAACCAGTATGGGCCCGTGCTCTTCGACTGTATTGTACTGCGGGTGTGTATATTTTCGATCCCAGACATAGTACCCTCAATTTCGAAAATTTGTGACTTTATTGTAATGTGGTTATATTAACTAATTATCGTGGACAGTTGGTTAAAATCTAACAAATTAGTTTTCATTCACCTGATCTTTTTCTTTTGAATGCTAAGACATATATTCCTAGTCTTGCCATAAATACTGAAACAAAGAAAAAAAAATTCTATTGCAAATAACATTTATTACTTTTACAGTGTGTCAGTTTAATACATAAATATAAAACAATTTAAAATATAAAAAGCTTACTCGAAGTGGTCTCCATTGGCTGCCATACAGTCCTTTAACGTTGAGGCCAGTTATCAATAGAAGCACGCACGCAAGCCGTACTCTCTAAAACTGACCATAAATCATAATCCAGCGGATTAAGATCGGGACTAGACGACGGCCAGTCTTCAGCTCTGATGAAGTCCGAAACGTTCGTTTCCAACCAAGACTGCGTAGACCGAGCTTTATGACCCGGCGCCGAGTCTTGCTAGAAGGACCATTCTTGGTTATTGAACATGGTGTTGATAAGGGACTTCACTACCTTCTCAAGAATGGTATCTTGATACACTTGTGCCGATGTTTTGATACCTTTTTCACAAAAATTTGGCTCAGTCACTCCTTCATAGCTGATACCCCACCAATCCATCACTGAAGTCGGATAGTGCCCACGTTGCACTTTGGACTAATTGGAAAGCTTCCTTAGAGCTTTGAGCACAAATACGGTCATTTTGTTTGTTAAAATGTTGCTCAATTGTAAAAAATTGCTCATTCGTAAACAAAAATTTTCTGTGACCTCCCTTTGCGTACCGCTTCAGTAGTTGTTTCGATTTTACCACCCTATTCTTTTTAAATTATCAGTTAGAAATGACCAGTACGTTTCTTATATGCTGCAAGTCCTAAGTCATCTTTTAAAATACGCGACATGGTTCTAGGTGTTATCTTCACGTCCCGAGATAAAATCTTTCACTTTCGGACAGGATTTCTTCGAATTCTTTCCCTTACTGTTTTGACCACATTTTTCGTACGAACACTACGTGGACGGCCAGGCGTATGGAGAGTTTTAAAAAATGCATTTGGCTCCATACCTACTTTGTGTAATGCAATCACAGCGATTTGGTTCTCTTTATCACCCCACTCCATTTTAATATCGCAAAATATTGTACAATGTATTGGCGCCATAATGAGAAAACTCAAAGAACAATCATATAAAAATGACAGATTCCAAATTCAAATGTAATATTTTGTTTATTTTTAAATGTAACACTATTTATGGCCAGACTAAGTATAAATACAATGTGAATTTGATCTGACCTGCTCCACTACCGATTGGGGGCTGAATCACATGAAGAATAAATATTTTTAATAATTCGAAAATGATATTACATAATAAAACGAAATCGTTCTTTTTTATGAAACTAAGTACTTAATAAATTTATAATTAAAACAATGTCTATAGTATGATTTCAAATCTAAGGCGGCCGCAGTAAATAATGTGTTTTTAAAACAAAGTCTATCATGGAGGAGCATGTTTTACTATTGTACTAATGTGGGTCGACTAATGTGATAACACTTCCGAAACCTGTGCTGATTGTTTTTTTTTTAATTACGTTATGAGGAAAGCTTAAAGGTGAGTAGAAATCATTTAAAATTTGTAAACTAAAACTTATCAATATTGCCAATAAATTTCCAATTAACAGAGTTTTACCAATTTGTCGCATTATTATTTACACTTGTTAAACATATTTATGGTTACACATACAGCTATTTTGATATTAAAAGTTATCGACAAGTTCACTAACTCCACCTTCAGAGATACGCTAATTTTACGAAAACGGAAAATAACTCAATACGACATGTGTGACAAATTTGGCCACACACTGAAAACTGTCAGACTGAATTTATTTCTTTACACAGATAGAACTACTACTACTTGTTGTTAACTACAACTACTAATTAGTTAGCCTGGGATAGACAACCATTGAATGTCAGTTTAAATTATGTACATACATACACATCATCACGCCTGCCTCCTATTGGGGTAGGCAGAGTCTATGGAACGCCAGGTGCACTGATCCAAACTTATCTCTCTCGCTTCATCCACACTCATCAATCTCTTCTGGCATGCTCCCTCGTTTTCGGGTGCTTTTGATTTGGCCCTTTTTCAGCACATCAACTATTTGACCTAAATGGGTGCGTCTAGGCGGCCCCTGCCGATATCTTCACTCACTTTTGCTCGATATACTTCCTACTTAACTCTTTTGTCATCCATTCTTTCTAAATGTCCGATTCATCTCAGCACACCCTTTTCAATTTTTGTCACTACATCATCTTTTTCAATTATGTATTCGAGGTTAATTGAATTGAATTGTGTAGTACTGAATAAAATGATGAGATTAGATAAGAAACACGTCCAGGTTAGCTCTGTAGAATAACATAGATCTAGGACTTTTTCGATGAGCTAATTCATTGTGCGTAATACTCGTAGCGTCACTAGATAAGTATTTTGTGACAAAATAGAAATTAGCTTGGGTTTGGCTGCAAAAAGTGTCAAAAATTTGCCTCTCCTCTCCCCTGTTTTGAAGTGCAACTCTGTCTCTAATATAACCGTTTTTTGTTTAGATGAGAAGACGACGAGTTCCAAGGTAGAGGTTTCTGGTCAATATTAGAAAAAGTTTAAAACACATTAAAAGTGTCATATATAGATATTTGTATATACGAGTATATATCGGCTTGGCTATAATAGAAATAAAGAGTGTAACAAATTTGGGTTTTTAACATATTGTAAGTATCTCATTTCTTCATTGTAAATAGATGAAATCCTAGGATTTTGATCTTTTTGGTCTTTGATTGACAAACCGGATTAGGACTAAATGACAACTGATATCATCATAAACCGATCGAAGGTTATGATCAACCTATACTTTTTTAGTATTATGACGACGTATAAAAGAAAGAGAGGGGGAAACGCGTCGGTATTTTACGTTTTGGAGGCGCTGGAAGTACAGCTGAGGATGTTCAACTGCGCGTCTTCTGCTAGTTAATTAATTACATCTCAATTAGAGTAAAACAAAAGAAGAAAATAAAAGAAGGAATTCCGAAAACAGATATACAACGTGAAAGTACAGGTACCGACGCAAAACTTTTGACCCATGCGCAGAGATCATTTTTCGGGTGTACATCGAGGTGCGGTAGTGGATACAACGCCCGCGCAAACACTACTCGTCCCCCTCGACTCGCGTGGACCCCTCGCTGTCCGTCAGTATTAACGTTTAAATTTTGGTTTTTGTTAAATAATGGTTTATATTTTAATTATTTATTGATTTTTTTATTACTTATTTATCAAACGTAAACAATATCCGTTGTAAAAATGCCACGACGTCGTCACGTAACTTTAAATAGAGAAGCAAGAAAAATAGTATAAAAATATGACGTATTTCAACTATAATTAATATTTTTTCGAAAGAACACATTACAACCATTTCTCAGAAATAAAAAGCAGAAGCTTCAAACACATCGGTTTCACTGTGAAAATGATTTTACTGACACTGGGTAAACTGATGGAGATACTGATGACAACAGTAGTTGAATTCATATTTTATTTAATATAAATAAACTAAATCTTTTCGTAAATTCTTTTTTTGTCTTTTATATAATAATTCATGTTTAAAATTGTCCAGCCAATGTACATCCTTGTACATATCCCGGCGCGTAACTTGGACCTAAAATAGCGATCGGCGGCGGCAGGTGCACTTGCTTGGAAACGTGTTATCACTTCATAATTTTAAACATTCAATTGGATTCGAACCTGGATGGTATTGCGGACGGCTTAGTACGTCATGACCATGTTCATTTAAAATTTTATCAATAGAAAATTTCTTCCAACGGGCTGTGTTGGCTTTTACTAATTGATATAATTGTAGTTTAAGCATATCAGGCGTAAAGGTGACTGCGTTATCTGTTAATCAAGCTTGCATTTCGGATTTTCTCGTGTTTGAGTTTGGAGCCAATTCATGTTCCTTGTTATGATATGGGGCATTATCTATTACCACCACTGATTCCGGAGGAAGATTTGGTATCAACTGAGTGCGGTCCCATTTTTCATAGTTGACGAAATTAATATCGTTACGGTAGTCGCTGGTTTAGTTCCTGACATGAACAATAAACAATATGTTAACAAGACACAAATCCTGTGCCCGATCCGGGCGGCGTGGACGATGACGACCCTGAGCCCTTTAGATATGGGGTTTTTAAGCCGTCTGTCCAATCCTTTGTATTTGCGTGGGTGGAATGCACATATGACTCATCGATATATATTATAGGCCTGTTCTGTCGTCGGTACTGTAGTAATTTTCGTAAATAATTTATTCTTATTAATCGAATAGCTGAGTTTCAATTAAATTTTTTCGATTATTATCAGGGGCTTTCCACTTAAACACAAATTCTTTAATAATACGGCGAAGACTTTTTCAGAACCTTGAAAATTAATATCTGCACGTAATTTTGTAAGAAGTTTACCCAGCGACGGTATTCTTTTTCGGTAAGGTGAAAATACATCGTTGTATTACATCTTTATCAAAATCGTCAATTCCTGTGACTGGCTTTGCCCGCCGTCCCTTCTTACCGTACTACAAATTCTGAGCTTGCTTTCTAGTACTGTTGAAACTGATGTGTAACTTCTGCTGTTTTTTCTAAGACACTGTTGTATTTTATTCTTTGGGGAAAAAATTTAATACATCGCATACTATTTTTCTTGCCTGTCGTTTAAAGTCACTTGACGGCGAAATGGCATTTTTACAACGGGTATTTTTTATGTGTGATAAATAAAATAATAACAAAAACAACAACAATGAATAACTAAACAACAAACAACTCTTACAAAAATCACACCTTAAACTTTTCTACGCGACAATACTCTAGTACAGCGAGGTGCGTACATGGGTTGAGAGGGACGAAAAGCGACTGCATGAGAGTGGAGTACGCGTCGTTGGTATGGATACGCACGTGGGCAACCCCCACACCTCGATTTAGGCCCGAAAAATGACCATTGCGCCTGGGTTACACGCCGCGATCTGTATGAGTTGAGGAAGTCCAAACTTTGCCTACCACGATCACATCAGTCATGCACGACCAAATTATCAAAAGGTGATGTCGGGAGCTCTAGAAAACGAGCTTGCATGAAAAGAGCTATAAATGTTAAAGACGCGAGTGAGGTGCGTAAGGAGCGAGTCACGTTCAGTTCTGTCTGTTTATCCTGCAAGGGACTTGGACGTGAAGGTATAAGATAGATGGAGTGAATCATTTTGAAATATGCTGAATCTTTTGTATTCAAATTCGGCAAAGCAAAGTTTTAAGGCCCAATTCGTAGGAATTCTATATACATATATTATATATTGCTATAGAAGAAGGATTTTGGCCGGCCTGTCTTAATAATTTTTGAATTAAGGTATGATAACGAAAAGCTATTGTGGATTACTCTAAACCGAATATAATTTAGCCAAACTTATCATAGCAGCACGCCAGGAGAAGTACCTGAAACTAGCAGAAAACCGCAGCCAAATAACAACTCCCTGACCCTTCAGGTGCTGTTGTGTTCCTGCGAGTAAGTCCCAAATCAGACCGCACTGTAGTGACCTTTGGGCGGGCGCACCTGGATACCGGCTAGGATCTTGTGTTTCGGTTTAGAGACGAGCTATGAGAATTGTCGGCGATCTTATAGCTTACAGACGGTATTGCACCCTTCAGTTTAAGTCGGGATTTTGCGTCCCTTTGTGTATTCTACCGATTGTACAAAGGGGTGTGTTCTGAAGAATTGTTCGATATGATGCCGCAGCTTCTTTCCACAACCACGCCGCTCGCCGACACACTATGGAACGTCCCCATACACGCGCGGGACATTCGTCTAGAGCGGCAAGTATTTAAAATATCTATAAACCGCACATAATTGTGAAGGGGAAGAGGACTACATTATTTGAATAATATTTTTGTCATAATTTTGAAATACGTTAATTATGTATTATATGAAAGAAACAAATAAGTAACTAAGGACCTTTACTATGTAAAGGCAGTTTATTTGTTACTAAATAATGATTTTTATGTTAAAACAGATGAAATTAGGTAAAATGAAATAAGTACCTACGTTTTCAATTCAAATATGTACCTACTTAATCCTACTAAAATTATTAACGCTAAAGTTTGTGAGGCTGGATGGATGTTGGTTACTCTTATACGCAAAAACTACTTACTAGATGGAATTTGATGAAATTTAGTAGGTCGATAGATAGGGCACTGGATTAACATATAGGCTACTTTTTATTCGTAAGTTGTTATTTTATTAGTAAGATGTCCCCACGGGAAAAACGATTTACAACTACAGACGAATCCCATGCGAGTGTAACCGCGAGCATCCTCTAGTAGTTTTTATATAAAAAAATATACTAGTTATACATAATAGTTTGAACAATTAAATTATAATGTTACGGTGTAATCTACACTTTCATGTTATTTGCAAATATCGGTGCTGCCAGCGTCATCTGTTAAGAAGAAGATTAATTCATCATAGTGGCAACGCGTAGCCGTCAACTAATGGATTTGGTTTGACAATTATTTATTCGTAGGACAGATTCCGAGTTGGCGCAGATGCCATGCTTTCTCAGCCCTTTTCGATTTGTGAAAGATGTAAAATTAATTTCTTTGTAGTGGACTCGGCCATTCAATATGGCTTTTAAACTAACAAGTTAACACTGGGTTCTAACCCTTAAGATTAAATGTAATAAACCGGAACTTCAATCAAGAAACATAGCGTCGTCGCGTCGCCTACGAAATTAATTTTGATTTTGAATTCTCTAAAATATGGTGCAAGGTTTATGCATAAGCCTAGTGCAGTAGGTAAATTTAAATGTATATGTAATTTAGCTTAAAGCATGATACTCTAAACTAGAAGTATATATATTGTCCATGTAAAATATGGACATATGAAAGTTAATTTATGTTTCCTATTAATTATAAAACGATTGTAAAGTACGAGTATAAATACATGAATATATTCTCTTAATACAAGTTTGTGCATTACTTTGTCTTACCTTCCTGATAGGTTTACTCCCTGGTTTTTGGCCTACAAAACTACTCGAAAGAAGGCGTGAGGCCTTGCTCGCAGCCTAGCCGCTGATCACCTTGGCTAGAGTTTATCGTGCCGTCTGCTCTGCCGCCACACCACACACATAAATGTTACAATAATGCTAAGTACATACCTACTCATACTTTATTATATATAACTATCTTATTTTTTATGTCCAGGTAATATCTTCAGGCTGTGCCATAAATATTGGGAAATTTAAAGTTTATACCAGAGAAACTGCTCAACTGTGACCGTTCATAAAATATTAATTCCTGACATCAGTGAAACAGTTAAAAAGGCAATTGTACCTATAGGTTTGTTATCAGATGATGCGCATGAGGCGAACCATAAACTATTTAGATATTATAGGCTTCACAATACTCAAAAAATATCAAGAAAATCAATCAATAACGTCAATAACGATTTAGCAAATGCATTGATATTGTCTTCAGATCCACTGTTAGCATTTGAAATTCGTGGATGATATAAATGAATCACACGATGAATCAATATCCTAAAATGAAACTTAAAGTAACTTATTTTTAATATACAATTTACTTTATTAGTCATATGTTACAAAACTTAAAGAAAACACTGGTAAATTTTCATTGTATCACATCCGCGCAGTTCCCAATGTCCCACGCGTTGTATAGGGGCGGGGAGGGGAGTCCACCCTCTCTGAAACCGCAATGGTTGCATACTGTGCAGTTCCAGAGCAGTTTTCTTCCGAGAACTCTCATGTTGCCGACGGAACTCCCAATCTAGGTTTTCCCTAGGGACTACGGTATGGGGTTCTTCGAAAAAGGCGTGAATTGGTTTTTACAGGGTCGGTAACGCATGAGTGACCCCTCGGGTATTGCAAATATCCAAAGCCATAACCTTCTGCATTGCTTACCATCAGATAGGCCGTAGGCTTGCTTAGTGGTATAGAAAACAATTAGGTCGCCAGTAAGCTCCTGGGTAAGGAGTTGCTATGTTAGCAGCAGAGGTAGCATCGCGAGAATGATAATTTTGTATTGCAAGCGTACATAGGGCACGGTAACCGTCTTACATCGGGTGGGACATATGATTTTGCGCCTCCCGACGTTGTATAAAAAAAATATGTTTTCCATTTTCTTTTCGTTTTTTCTAATCCTCCCTTCCAAAAACACTTATTATAAAAGTGGTGCAAAATATTTATTTCATTCCAGCAGTGCCTAAGTGCCCGCGTGGATCCCAAGGCGAATAAATAAATGTTATCTTTTTATTTTAATCTTATTGCAAGCATCCATAGGGTGGGTACCACAACCTTAATTATATATAAAAAATTAACTTATTTCATAACAATACTTAATACTTGGTCTTTGGTCATATTTATAGATTTGATTAGGATTATGATGAAATCGAGAGTACATTTAATCATAATCAGGGTTACAAAAACTTGACTTTATCATAATTCTGCTTCATATACACAGCCTAATAGCTTCTTTTTAACATTCATAGCTATATTTACACACGTTCGCCGGTTCCCGGTTCTTAAGACATAGTCTTAGTCGTGTGGCTTCGGCTTAAGAATAGCCCACTCCATTTCAACCCAGAGACGGTCAGCAGCGTCCCCTGAGTACATGGACAAATTACTGCGGTTGCCAGCCCGCCTGCCAAGCGTGGCAACTATGACAAAATCCCCTTCAATGTGTACAAAAACAAGACAGCACCCAATCACCGGCTGTCCCGCGGGGCTTCGATGGTAGTCAGACTAGTCGACGTGGCAAGAATTCCTGACTTCGACCCCATTACTATGGACTGGCCCTGGCGACATACAATACGCGATCAATGAGGACCTACGAGAAGATTGTAGAACTGGAAGAGGAATTAAGCAAGTTCCATTGAGGACACAGAAGGGCAACATCGAAATCATGGAGAGGAAGCTTGTAGTATCTGGTTAGCCTGTTCTTCAAAAAGTATTAAAATAGCCTATTGAAGAACGCCTCGCACGTAGACTTGACGAACTCCAGTCTCCCGAACAAATAGATTTCTGTAAGTGTATTAGCACCGGAAGGCACATACATACTTTCCGCCAGATTATAAAGAAGACAGAATTGTAATCGCGTATGTAGACTACGAAAAAGCCTTTGATTCGATTGAAATAGGGCGGTGCTACAGTCTCTTCAGCGATGCCGAATTGGCTATTGGCACATCGAAGCCTTGAAGTGTTTGTACAGTAAGGCGACGATCTATATCCGAATACAAGAATAAGGTACGAAACTGATTCAAGTGCAAAAAGAAGACATTGCGATATTATGTCCCCGAAACTCCGCTACAGTGAAATGTGTCTTCAAGCTCTTGGATTGGAACGAATATGGTTTAAATATCAACGGCGAAGACATCACTCAACTTCGATATGCTTACGATATTTTCTCATAGCGAAAAGGCTTGACGACCTCAGTGCAATAATTTTTTAACAATAATAATAAGTTCAATAATTTCAACCAGGTAGCTCAATAATATCTATGTCATACACTAAGCTTGAAGTTGTTGACAAATATGTCTGCCATGGACAGCTTATTTAGTAAAGTAATTCCAACTTCAACCGAGAAGTCAACAGACGAATTCAACTCGTCTGAGCTGCGTTTAGGAAACTTCGACATATATTCTCGTCCAAAATACCTCAACGTCTGAAGACTAAAGTCTTCGGCCAGTGTGTGTTGCCATGTTGACATACGGAACTGAGACGAGGCCCTTCATTGCGGGTCGTAAGGGGAAGCTCAAGGTCGCACAGCTCACGATGGAAAGGACTATGTTCAGGGTTTCGCTCCTTGATAGAATAAGAAATGAGGATATACGCAGTAGAAATTAAATAACTGACATAGCTCGAAGGATAAGTAAGCTAAAGTGACAGTGGGCCCCGGCTGGCCAAATTGCTCGTAGAATCGACAACCGCTGGGGAAGAAGGGTTACAGAATGGCGTCCCTGTACACCTGTACACGTAGTGTGGGGCGACTCCCCACTAGATGGAGCGACGACGTAAAAATATCTGTAGGGAGACGATGGATCCAGGTGTCTCACAATCGAGTCGAATGGCTCTCTAGAGGAGAGGCCTATGTGCAATGGACTAATGCAGGCTGAAATGATTATGGTGATAATGAGGTCAGTCTTGGCCTTCCTCGGCTTGTACATCCTTCCACTTTCCATTCATTCCTTCTACATGTCCGAACGAACGCAACTTTATGAGTATTTCTAATTTAATTCAAGAAATTTATGGTTAAGTTTTAAATACGCCACGAAAGCACGAAATGGAAGTAGGAGTTGACAGAGAAAGTTAGCGGGAAGGCTTTATGTCAAGTCTATTTAGTGTGTTGACTGGCTTATTAGAATGAGTCACAACACCTCGCACTAGTGCATCGGTAACATATTTTTTTTACAACGTCAAGGCATACAAGCATACGGCCCACCTGATGTAAAGCGGTTACCTTAGCCTATGAACGCTTGCGACACAGGAAGAATCGTTCGAGCGTTGCCGCTCCTGGTAACACACAGGAACTCTTTAGAAGCTTACTGGTAACCTAATTCACTTGTATCAAAACAGTTCAATAGTTAAATAGGGAGTTATTATTTGTGCACGGTTTTCTGTGAGGTGGAGGTACTTGCTGTTAACCACTCCACCACCGATGGCATCTTGTTCGCTATCGTCATATGCTATTTTTTTTTATCAAGGGCACATCCATATCTCATATAATACTACAATGTAGAGTCCAAATTGTATGTGTAACTCGAAACACGAACCACTTTTTGCTACTGATGTTTTAAACCGTTAATCCTAATGGAATAAAAATATGTATGCAGTAATATTCGGAGGATTTATGAATTTATAAATGGTTAAGTCCGTCGAGAATAGATTAGAACCGAACACGCAGGTTAAGCAACGTAGATCGCAGCCTGTCTATAGACGGGTTTATTTATCTCGAGTTTCTCCGTGCTTCGGAGGGCACGTCGGTCCCGGCTGTTGTCGATAGATGACAGTCGGTAAGCTAAGTCAGTGACTTCTTGTGTTGCATACGTTCATATACCACGGTAGCCACTTTATATCAACTTTGCCGTTTGCTTATATGCCTTCCGACGTCGAATAATAAAAATGACAGTGGACCCGTATTTAAAGTTGAGTACATTGCATAATATGCATGTTTTACCATTTATAAGAAATCTTTTATACTGTATTTTCTGCAAATAAGGTTTATTCTATCTAAGTTTCAGTTTATTTATAATTCGTTCGTTTGTATAAAATCTTATAGTATAGATGCAGGCAAGATTGTGGTTGTGCGGGGGTACAGGGCAAAGGTCGTCTGTCAGCCTGTTAAGTGTTTGTTTTATTATTATTTTTGCATTTTATGATAAGGAGCGGCTGTGCGGCGCGGCGAGAGGCGCTCCGCTCTCCGCCCGTTGCAGCCGTGGTGCTCCTGCGGATCGCTCAAGCGTCCGTATGTTGCGAGCGCGTAGTGTTCTATAATTGCCGCTCGCCAGTCGGCAATCGCGCCCAGCCGCTCACAGTCTGCACCCGTACTGCAGCGTCGCTCGCGACTCACACACATACTTCCATGCTCTCCCATCATGAGACCTTTAAACTTTATTAACTTCTTTTTACTATTTAATTTAGTATCTTTCGCTTTTTCCGAGTATGTCTGCCCGCCGAAATGTCAGTGTTCGCGAAATGCTGTCCGGTGTTTGCAGCAAGACCTGGTGGCTATCCCGAAAGCGCCAGCCGAAACACATACGCTGTAAGTATTAACTTATTATTACTTTCGAAACTTTTTATATCGCCGATATTTAAAAATAACTTGTAAGCGTGATTTTATAAATAAATCTAGGAATGTGTGCCGAGCGAGTGAATGCACATAATTTTGTTAATGTTGCGAAAGCGTCTGATTCAGCACGTTCAGTTTTTGCTTGGCGAATATATAGTTTTAAGGCTCTTTCCTTGGTAGAGTCCGCGGACTCCGTGGCGGTGGCCGCAAGTTGATTATACCAAGAAGCTCTACATGCAACAGGTTGATTTGATATTCTAATGTCGACTACCAATTCTCGTTACCAAAATCATAACTACTACTAGTAATAAAGTTTATTAGATTCAGTATTAAATTTATTTAATGAGTCATTATTTATTAATAGTCGCCATTTTATTTTCAATTTTTTTTATAACTGGTGTATCTCATTTTTCTGCGGGCACTGTATTTAAAACGGTAATCGGTAAAAAATATGTTGCATTGTCTATCTATGAATGACAAAATTCATCCATGTGTTTCTGTTCCTTACTACATAAGACATGTATATTAAAATTTTATTATAAGTAAACTAGCTGACCCGGCAAACGTTGTTCTGCCATATAAATTATTTCTTATTCATTTTTAATTTTTTTTTATGTAATATACTTTACGACCGATTCTCATACCTAACAAATATATATAAAAAATATATTAATCCGCCGAGCCGTTTCGGAGGAGTGCGATCACAAACGCAGTGGACACAAGATTTTTATGTATAAGATAAAAAAGAAGGATTTTTAGTCGCTGGCACTTCTTTCCGATGTCCGCCAATGATGGAAAAAAATTGAAGATACACATCGGGAATAAATTTATATATTTTAGTGTGATGTTTTGTATTTCACGTGTTCTGTTGTGTACATCATACAACAATTAATAATTAGTCTATTTGGAAAACTCATTACAGCTATTTGCAAAATATTTAAAAGTAAAACGATACTGTAAAAGTAAATCGATTTCATATGACTTAGTCCGTCATTGAAGGGGTCTATAAAATTTAAACGTGAGAGAGATATGGAGTCGGATTTGTGGAAATCAGAATATTTAAAGGCTAAGGGTCTATGCAACAAAAATGCAGTACAAATGCAGTTAATGCAATTATTTGTCACCAAACCGGAGTCTAGTTATAGCTACAGTTAAGCTCTCTGTGATCATCGCTTATTTGGTAAGAAAATTGCCAAAATTTTGGTTTTAATCTAATTCCCATATTTTGTTCTCCAAAATGAAGCCATTTATAATATAAAACACGTTTATGATCGTAAACTATTAACTTATAAAATACAAAAATTCAGGCCAGTAACTTTTACGGGCTAGAATCTCGTGGCACATAACTGACAGAAATCACAGTGACATTAATAAAGTTCCCGTTTTACACGTTATATACGGAACTCTAAAAATACATACAGTATGTTAATTCTGACATCTGGCTTTAGTCATTGTTTTATGAACCAAATCATTCGTTATAAATTATACAATAGGCCGTACTTTATTGTACTTTATTTGTATATTTTTTCAAAGTGATCCATCAAACAAATTTGTAGGCTGCATAGTTCCTTAAATTTTTTTTCAAATTTACATATGCGTACCAAGACAAATTATTACATTATGAATACTTTTTTACACAGCTATCATTTATTAAATTATTAAACTTAAATAACTCTACTGAATACTCCAAGATAGCCATTCACACCTTCTACTATTAAATTTTTTAATCATATTATCATAGTAGGCATATAATATTATATTTAGCACAATTTTAAGACACCATAAAAATCCTTAATAGAGGAGACCTTGACTTGAGATGACGATACGAGTTCGACTTGCACTTGATCTTCAGAATAGGCGATATGAAAATAGATGAAGTTTGGGTTAGATTTGGGTTAAGTTTTGCCCAAGTTTAGGTCAGGTGTGGGTCCGGTTTCGGAGAAGGTGAATAGTAACATAGCTTTTTAGAAATCATCAAATATACTTTACATATACCTATTTCGGCTATAAGTTCTGTTACAAATGAATATGCATTTATTTTTTAATGTAATCTTGTGTAGAAATGTAATCTTAATAAAACTTCTATGTACGTATTTATGGAAGTCTTATCAAAAAATTAAAAACATGATTCTATTCGAAATGGCCACCTTTTGCTTTAATATAAGCCTTCAATCTGTCTAGTCACCAGTCTATGGATTTACGCAGTTTCCATGGGAAATTTAGCCACTGCTTGCTCCAGAGATTTCTTAAGAGACACACATGTCGGCGTGTCGTTTCGAGCAGGCCATGTCCTCTAAAACTGACCATAATTTGTAGTCTAAGGGGTCCAGATCTAGACGAGGGCCAGTCTTCAGCTCTTATAAAGTCCAGAACGTTGGTTTCGAGCTAGGTTTGGGCAGTTCGTGCCTTGTAACAAGGTTTCACAACACGATCCAAGACAGTCTCTTGATACACTTTGGCTGAAGTCTTCACTCCTTTTTCACAAAAATGAAGCTTTGTGACTCCTTCATAAGACACCAAACCATTACAGACGCAAGATGATGACCACGTTGTATCTTTCCGACCACGATGCTTCTTTAGAACTGTATGCGTACACTTTGTCATTTTGCTTGTTGTAGAACTTTTCTTTTTCTATCGTGAAAATGTTTTCATCAGTAAAGAGGATATATTAGTGCCTTTCATCTGCGTATCCTGCGTATCGGGACAGAAGACGTTTTGATTGATCCACTCTCTTCAACTTTATGGCATGTCCTGTATATCGACGATAAACGCCGAATTTCACGTCTTGTTTTATTATACGCGCCAAAGTCCTAACGGGAATTTTCATTTCTCGCGATAAGATTTTTGTTTGTTTGTTCGAATTCTGACCCAATCTTTTATGGTCTTCAACAGAGGAAGTGTTGGTATATCTGTCGATAGTACGATACGCGAACCTATGGCTGATACCAAGGTTTTGAAGCGTCTTGAATATGACCGATGGCTCCATACTCACTTTGTGCAAGGCAATCACAGCAATCCTATTTTCTTTAACACTCCATTCCATATTGTAATTTGATAATAAACACGAAAAAAAATATGTAAAATGGCGGGAAATCGAAAGAAGAATAGTTGAAAAATGATAAGTTTGTGTGTATGTAACAGTATTTATGGTCAGACTTGCTATATATACATCCTTTATAGCGGTTTAATCAAGGAACGTACGATAAATTCGATGCAGGTATCAGTCCCGCGCTTGAGCGACTTTATAATTAATTTAATTATATACTCAGATAATTACAGAATGCTATCAAACTATCATAATTAAAGGATTATATTTCTTGAGCAGCAGCCAAGGAAACTTATAAAATCTGAGTAATAGAGTTTTCGCAGAATATTCTTCGTAGCTCATCTATGCGTAGGTAGGTAGGTATATTGTTGCGAAAGGTAATGGTATCTTAAGATATTTTAGTCACAGGCAATACTAATACTTTATTTTAATAAATTAGTTTGATGTTCTTGATATGGGTATACTTAAAATAAATTAAAAGCATCTAAAATAAGATTTTATGTCATTCTACTAGGCAACTCTAAAAGTAATGTGAAAAAAGTTTTCATGTATGAGAGACTGGCCAGTTATAATCTGATTTGAAAATATGATTATTTATAAGTAAAAATAAGTAAGTACCAATTTCAAATTTTGCGAGTTAATTTAAATTAACGTGTCTCATTGAAAAATGGTTCTGCGCGGAGAATATTTTTGCGCTATGATTTTTTACGATTTCAAGTGTCGCCTGAAACCGGACGAATCGTACGATAGACTTCAAACGGCATTCATGGATGAAGGCCCTTCCAAGGTCACCGTATATCGTTGGTATAACGAATTCAAGCGCGGTCGACTAACTTTGGGGGATGTAGAAAGAAGTGGTCGCCCTTTGACGACTGTTACGGAAGAAAACGTGCTAGCAGCAGTATTAGGAGATTCAGTAGGTACATACTGCAGATTGGATCGGGAACCCTTCAAGAGATTTACGTTGTAAGTTATTGTAAATGCCAGTAAACTAAAATGACACTAGCTAGTCGACCAACGAACAACCGCGGTGGTCGAGTAGTTAGCATTAGTTATACTATAACTATTGACGCTCGAAACACCACGGGCATGTTACTCGCGCGCTGCCAATTTGTGACCTAAGGCTGTTTCATCACAGTACCCAGTAATATCTCTTTCTCTACTATATCTCACCCTTCAAACCGGAACACAGCTATATAAATAGGTATAGCTGCTTGGCGGTAGAAATAGGTGAGACAGGGGTACCTCTATGCAGACGGCTTTTGTACAAAGTCTCCCTCTGGTAATTTTCTATGTATGATAAGTATATATTTGCAAAAAATATATATTTACGTGTATTCATCAGCAGTCTAGTACCCATAACATAAATTTCATTAACTTTAGGGCTAGATGGCGCTGTGTAAATTATCCGGAGATATTAAAAATGGCAAAATAAGGGATTAGTATTAGCAAATTAACTTGTTAAAAGTGCATAGAAATTGGAAATAATAACAATAATTTAACTTGAATTAGAATAACCTTTACATATTCGAATATTCATACCAGTGATAGCCCAGTAGATAAAGAACCAGCCAATTAACCTAGAGTGCCTTTAGAGTGCTGTACCTCAAAAGGAAAACGGTACCCGTATAGGATCACTTTGTTGTTCGTCTGTCAAGACCGTGTTTCACTGGAACGGGTGGAGCTATCAAGCTGAAACTAATGTTAAATACTCAAGTCTGCAGTCCCTTCGACCAGTGAAAAATCAAACTTCTAAGTTAACCCAATCAAAAAATACGGCTGTTCATGCCTCATTTTTGCGCATATTTTGACACTCGCAAGGGAATCATAACTTATAGGACGCTTCCCGTTGACCTAGAATTGTGAAATTTGGTAAAAAGCAATACCTACATGAAATTGGTAAGTAGCACAAGTAAAGGAAAAAATCCGAAAATCGTAATTTGTAGTTTCTGAATTATTTTTTTTGCGAAAGTATTTTTTTATGGAACCCTCGATGCGGGAGTTGTGCTCGCACTTGACAGCTTTTTTATTTTAATATTTAAGAAGAATCGACGGCTATACCTATAAAGTGAAATATAATATTATAGTGAGCCAATAAAAGGTCCCAGGAATAGGCCGTTTGCTTTTTGTGTCAGCAGTGGACACCGCTACATCACTATTTCAATATTTTCATGTACATATACTAAAAAGAGCGTAGGTTTATTTGAACGCGCTAATCTCTGAAACTACCAGTCGGATTTAAAAAATATTTTTTGCATTTGCAAGACCAATTCTTAAGGATCGTTATAGGCTATTCAATATTATGCTACGATCCATAGAGGCCGAGAAAAAAAGAAAGAAAGTAAGAAAAAGCGGTTCCTACGTAGCGGGAGATGCGCGAACTATTTCGCGGGATATGTATGTACGTCTATGTATGTTATGTATAAATTCGTATAGTTTCTTAGCGATATCAGGAAAAGCAAAAGTACCTATATTTTAAAAATATATTACGGTCTTGGCCATGAGTTGCCAGCGAAAAAGAATTACCTACCTATCATCAAAGATATCTTGTTATAATATTATCTTGCATATTATCATGTGCCTATGTTTACCCATAATGTTTACGCAGCGACCGACCGAAGGCTATATTGCATAGGTACTACACTACCTTACATCGCGGTTGCATCATAGATGATATCGATGTGTTGCAGTTAAAATTCATCACATTCTACACCGTACGTGGCAATTCTAGTTATACCCGCTTTAGCCCCCGTCCAAAACCAATTTTCAGTCTACAGGGACTACACGTCGCATGTAAATAAAAATGTGAAACTGACGTGATTGAAGTCGACGCTAGTAAAAATCCATATGACGTTGACTTCAGAAAGTTAGTTTACGAACCTTGGGAGTATTTGTTCTGTGTATCTACGTGTACCATTATTATGTTTATGATCTGTATAGTGTACGAATACGTAATGGTATCAGCTTACGTACGAATTGTTCTGTATTTAAATGTGGGATAAGGGGTATATTTTTTTTTTTTTAGTACGTCGGGAGGAACATAAGCTTACGGCCCACCTGATGTAAAGCGGGTACCGTAGCCTATTAACGCTTGTAATATATTAAGTATCACTCGCGCGATGCCTCCTCTGCTGCTTTTATTGCAGCTTCTTGGGAGCTTACTGGTGACCTCACTCACAGGCAGGAACACAACAACCCTCTAGGGAGTTGTTATTTGGCCGCGGTTTTCTGTGAGGTGGAGGTACTTCCCCAGACGGGCTACTTTGATGCGCCCTACCTCTCTTAAAACATCCAGACCAAGACACACATACATGTTCATGCATACAAATGTTTGCCTTGTGTGGGAATCGAACCCACGAGCGTCGGTGTCAAAGTCGCGTCATTCACGACTGAGTCACCGAGCTCGTCGTAATGTGTATGGGTGTGTGTGTGTGTGAGTGTGCTGAGGCGAAGGTTTCTGGTTACCGGCAGAGATGGAGAGATATGGAGATTGATACATATATCTCTACTGTGGTATGGGAGTGAATATACGTGTATACTATTGTGTGCATTTGCAACTATGTTCATGAGACGTATGTAATTTGTACTTTCTACAAATAATACAAATCTATCCACTTTGACACCAGTCGAGTAATAGTAATAATAATAGTCAAGGAATCAGTGATAGTCTAGTGGATAACGAACGAACCGGGAAAAAGTCTAACCTGTGAAGGTCTGCCGGCAGTCGCTTCATCTTAAAATAAGTATATTCGGCAAATCCTTAGGCTTAATTATGGGATCTCGGTAGTCGGGAAGAACATCAGAAAGATAACGCTAGAAAGAATAAGTCATAGTACAACTAATGCGTAAACTCGAGGCGAATCGTTTGATATGTACGATAAGTAATTTTTAAATGATACATATATATATATATATATATATATATATATATATATACACCTGAGTATAACAACATGACTTCATACGCGCATTTATCCGGTATCCAGCAGGAATCGTATTCTCTATTTTTTTTCTTTTTCCTCGGCTTTTAAGAGTATCGTGATATTGAATAGCCTATAATCTTCCTCAAGATTTGGACTATCAAATGCAAAAATAATTTATGAAATTCGAGTGGTGATTCCAGAGATTGCTCTAATCTCTGGAATTCAAAAAAACAAATAAACTATTCCGCTTTATATATCAGTATATTACATTATTATGTTCAATGATACCTACCTTGAAATATGTCTGACATCCAACCAAATTGAACTGAATTTACACTATTTTATTTTGTGGATATGGGAGCTTATCCGCGGCTTTACATCGAAATGTAGCTTTACTTTGCAAATCCATTTCGATGTAGGAATATTTTTCCAGCTTTACGGTTATTTGTTTAAGTAAAACTACAAGATTCATTAAAATGACCTTGCCATTTTACCTTGATGACTATGTATACAGACCGAATGCGACTGAAAGAACGTACCGATTAGACGTAATATGGAGAGTTCCGTTTCC
This sequence comes from Pyralis farinalis, assembly GCA_947507595.1. NCBI lineage: Eukaryota > Metazoa > Arthropoda > Insecta > Lepidoptera > Pyralidae > Pyralis > Pyralis farinalis. The sequence continues at coordinate 18,082,285 of OX382265.1, read as the reverse complement.
GGATATTAGCACCTACTTCTCGCATTTGATAAGACGGAATCCCAACGAATCTAGATATTTGTTGTTATGGCTCCACTTATTAAAGTTCTAAATATTACTGCCCTTTGAGACACAGACAGCGGAGTCTATTGGGTAAGGAACCTCGACAAATAGCAACGTTGTCTATATCGTTCAAGTCATAATCTTGTGTATGTGCGAAGACTTGAACATGGACTAATCATGTATGTAGAAAAGAAGGTAGAAAATTTTGCGTGGTTTTTTTTTTTTTTGGTTTTTGGTTTTTTTTTTTACATAATTTGTATTGCTGTGGTCTCAATATGATAAATAATTAGTATAACAAAATAAAGATTAAATGAATGAGGGTCTCCATACCAGAAACGTGTTATTTCAGTGTCTTTTTATAAGGCGATACGGAACCCTTTGTTTCTAATCCGACTGGTACTTTCTTGATTTCTTTAAAATATAACAATGGAACTCTTGAACTACTATCATAAAATTTTTTAAACGTGATCTAGTCTCCAGAGTTGGTTATCAAAATTGTGGACAAACAGACGGACGTGGGTGAGATCATAAATTAACTGTTCCGTGTTTCCAATTTTGGCCGGAAACACTAATAAGGTGTTATAATATTCGATCACGTACCACGTAGCGCCAGTGTTAATTGTTTGTCAAACTGTTGGTTGTATTCATGGAGAAACATAGCTAAATTTGTGTATACTTTGTAAAAGCATTTATATATATAATTAAATAACGATGCATAAAATAACAGAACATTCACAAACGAACAGTTCATTTCAATTCAAATGAGTAACAGAAACGCTGACAGGATAACGGTATGAAATACATGAAGGAAATATACCAATGCACTTTCAAAGCATTTAATTTAAAACGTCATGCGGGGCCCCGTTGAAAACTTAATTAAAATGCAGGCAAATGAAATAAAGTTTTCATAATTATGTGGCTTTCCGATACATGTACAGGATTTTACGAAAATAATATTTATTTTGTGGGAAATTGTCAAAAGCATGTTGGTACACCAAATTACGGAATGCTATTTAAAAGTTTTATTTTATATTTGTAAAATGGTTACCGTAGTTACCCGCTTCCAATACAAGGCGCATCGCTCGCAATTTACCACAGCTCTGCACTGCTAGGCTCGTTTTTAGATAGCAGGGAGCACCATGTGCAGGGTACTTTGACACTAAAGATGCTAACGAGCATAGATGATGAGTACTTAGATAAAAAAAAAAGATGAAAAAGATATAAAATATTGTTTGCCATTGGGCCCTCGCGGGCACTTAGACACGTCTTATATTTTTTGAAATATAATGGTGTCTTATTCAGTTGTCTTATGTTACTATTTTTCTTTTTTAATCTGTAAGCATTTCGGAAATGACAATTGGCGAAGCAGAAATGCCGAAAGAAACTTACCATATCTTGACCTATACGGTCTCTTTTAAAATTGTCAATTAGATATTTCAATAAATTCACATCATCGTATTGGTACAATAATGACAAATTATAGAATTAAAGCTTATTAAGGAAAGGTCGCCCGTACTGTTTTTTTTCTGATATTACTTACACTTTATATACTTATAGATATTATCTTTGCCTACAGTGTTGAACTGAAAATATAATGAACTTACAATTACTATCGACATTGGTTTGGTATTGTATTGTTAGTTTTTGGAAATACTTTTCTATTTGTATTGGTAATTTTCAAATAATAATGTATAGTTTTTTATACTAGGTCGGGAGGTATAGGTAGCTCGGCCCACCTGATGTAAAGCGGGTACCGTAGTCTATTAACGCTTGCGATGTATTAAGTATCACTCGAGCGATGCCTCCTCTGCTGCTTACACAGTAACTCCTTGGGAGTTTACTGGTGACCTCATTTACACGTAGGAACACAACAACCCTCTAGGGAGTTCTTATTTAGGTGCGGTTTTCTGTGAGATGGAGGTACTTCCCCTGACGGACTGCTTTGATGCGCCCTACCTCTCTAAAAATGTATATCTTCATGTCCGGTCCCTTGCGGAGTAAGCAGAGAGAACCGAGCGCAATAAGACGCGGTTCTTACACACCTCACTCCCTTCTTTTCATAGCTTCTTTTCATTCATAGCTCTTTTCATGCACGCTCGTCGGTTTATGGAGCTCCTGACATCACCTTTTACATTGTGAGAGGAGCGAGAAACAATATCATTAAAATAATAGAAAACTATCTACACAATAGGACGACGCGTGGACGCTTCCGTACAACTATAAGAAAACAGAAAAGAGTTTTAAATGGAGTTCCTCAAGGATCGATGTTTGGCCCAGTCCTTTTTAACCTTTACGTAAGCGATCTCCCCCATGAAAAGATAGCTGAGCAGATGCTTTCTCAGTACGCAGATGACCTGTGCATACTGAATGCCGCGGACAAACCGGACACCGCGATCCGGCGGCGAGCTGAATGGGCCGGTGATACCATCATCGATTACTATAATAAATGGGGATTGAAGTGCAACGTTGATAAGACCGACTGCATCATGTTCTCATACAAGAGACCTCGAATAACCAACCCGAAGACCGGATACCAGAACTTCGTACGGATTAAAAATGAGAGGATCGAATACAAACAGGCGGTCAAATATCTTGGTGTTATATTCGACAAACGACTGTCAATGAACAGGCACACAGAGCACATTCTGCAGAAGACGAAGCGACTGAGAGGGGCCCGCAACCCGATTATTGGCTTCAAATCAAATGTTAGTCTTGAGACAAACTTCTTGTGGTACAGACTTGTCTCCTACCTATATTAGACTGTGGAGTTGTACAACTGCTCCCAAGGTACACAAAATACAACCTACTCACCATAGAACGCTAATACCGCATGGCAATCAAATCGGCAGGCGGCTTCGCCAGACGCACTGACACAGAAATGCTATGGTACTTGCTCGATCAAGACCCCTGGCACATCAGAGATCACGACCTTCATCACGACATGCTTGAAAAAATGAAGCAACTTAACATTAACGGCCTGGAAATACAGGGTATAGACTACTCAAGATATGGCTAATTCAACCCTGCCCTCTTTGCTCAGAGAATAGGCGAAATTAAATATATAAATAAAAAAGAGAGGGAAAAGCCGCTCAGCAAGAGAACGGTACCTCCCCGACAGCGGATGCTCTGACTCGTAAAGTCACTTACTAAAGCTATATAACCGGTTGACCCTGGATAGATTACGGTTTGCCATTGTATAGGTAATGATTGCGAACACAGATAAGTCATAACCGATCCCTTATTGTGATAAAAAGCTGTAACATCTTGGAATTTATAAGAAATATTATATGCCAACTAGAGAAATAAAATATTATTCTATTCTATTCACCTTTTACATTATATTACATATCTATATAAATATAAAAATCAATTGCCGTTCGTTAGTCTCGCTAAAACTCAAAATCGGCTTGACCGATTTGAATGTTTTGTTTTCTTTGTTCGTCGCTATAATTCAGGGGTGGATTAAAAAACAAAAGTCGGAATAACCTAATGTTATGCTGAAAAATCTAAAAATAAAAAACCGGCCAAGTGCGAGACGGACTCGCGCACGAAGGGTTCCGTACCATTATCTATAAAAACGGCAAAAAAATCACGTTTGTTGTACGGGAAATATTTGTTTTATTTTAATTTCAATATTTATTTTTAAAGTCAATATATAACTAAATATTCTGTCAATATTTCAAGCGTCTACCTGTTGCCGTTATCAATATCGAGCAAAAACGAGCAAAAATCAAAATCACGTTTGTTGTATGGGAGCCCCCTTTAAATATTTATTTTATTCTGTTTTTTTAGTATTTGTTGTTATAGCGGCAACAGAAATACATCATCTGTGAAAATTTCAACTGTCGAACTATCGCGGTTTATGAGATACAGCCTGGTGACAGACGGACGGCCGGACAGCGGAGTCTCAGTCAGTAATAGGGTCCGTTTAACGCTTTGGGTATCGAACCCTATAAATTGGTAATTTTGTATATATACTAAACTGTCATTTCTTCTTAACTTATATTTTTAGAATTTCATTGATTTTGATCTGCCATAATGCACTTTGTAGTGCACAAATAAAAAAATTGGCGTGGCGTGATTCGAGGACTCAGTTTGAGGGTTTCAATATTCTAAAGCTTGAGGTTATTCCCCGATCAACTGTATCGGAATACACAGATTTGTGGCGGCATGTGAAGACATTCTGATAGACGACTAACAGGCGAGTATTTTTGTACACAAGATCGAAACGGAGATGTGTATTCGAAGTTGTTAGACATTTGGGAGAGTCGCAGTTGACAATTGGATAGGATTCCTCACATTACACTCAGATTTATGTCAGTTGACAGAGTCGAAGGAGCTCATACTATACAGAGCACCCTACGAAGATAAATGGGTAATGGTTATAAACAATTTTTCATTATTTATGATTAGAAGTTCGAAAAACTGTACCTACTTATTAATGGAATATTTATTCAACCATTATTTGTTATAGAGTTCTTAATATTGATTTAGTGCAGTAAGTATAGATGAACTAGTAAATTTTAACACGCATCAGCAGAATTGCAGCATACCATAGTTATAGGTCACTGGTTACCATCACACAGGCCGTGAGCTTGTTTTCCACCTTAGTGAAATGAAATAGAGTTCTACATTATTAATGTATATCTTTACGCCAGGTCCCTTACGGGTTAGCAGAGAGAATCAAACTCTGTAAGACGCTTACACAGCTTGTTCGCTTCTTTAAGGTTTATAACTTTTTCATGCATGCTCGTCGGTTCCTAGGGCTACTGACATCAATCATCAAAACACGACCAATTAGTATTGGCAAATTCCTGAGGTTTCAAGCTCGGGGTATCGTAATGATCTGATATTATTATATCTGGTCGTTATGATTAATTATGAGTATAATTAAGAAACAGAATTATTAATTATGTTTATATTAAATTATATTATAGCAATATGTATAAATATATATATATATATATATTTGACAGCCTCCTAAACTATAAACATATATAACAGCAGACACGGCTGACATTGTTTTGCCTGTTAACAAAAAAATATGAAATGTGTAGGTAGGTAGGTGCCAGCCGTATGTAGAATTTTCGTCTTGTTATCGTTTATCAAATATTACTATGCGTCTTTACCTCCTAAACTACTTAGGTAACAGCGTTATCATTGTTTTACGTAAGAACTTCTTTCTGACCACAATCTTTATCAGCACATTTCTTATACCTCTAGCAGTGGCTACCTAGTAAGCAGTTACCGTAGCCTATACAGATTTGCGAAGACGAGGGGCGAAGCGTTCGCGTTGTCGACCATGTAACCTTTTTAAGAAACCTGATGCTGAAGGCTCATGTCGAAATTTCGGCAGAGAGTTCATTATGCAACGAGGTTCAGGTTAAGGGGTTAATTTTTCGCAATTTCATTTATGCCGCCGTACTTCCGTTTGCGTGTTTTTAGCTGTGTGTTCTAGGTATACCTATGCTCGGAGCTTTCACGATATCTATACTACATACCTGTCAAACAAGGTTTATCTGTGAAAGACGAATAGAGAGCAAGTTCACAAACACATGGGTTTTTAATATTAGTAAATTAGGATTAAACGAAATTTTAACTGGGCCTTATTTGCCTTTTACTGTACATGTTTGACATTTGGTGTATAGTACATGGATGTATACCTATATACAGTTCAGGCGTAAAAATAACAGCCACTGATTATTATACTAATAATAACTTTTCCCGCTGCTTCTACCGCGTGGGATCGGATTATAGCGGTAAAAAGTTTCTTTTGTCTTTCTAAAAGCCCCATACCACTTCTGTGGGGGTACATCCATTGCCTCGGAAAGCCATATTTGAATCGGAATCGAAAGTTATCTGTTAAAATGTATGGAATATGAGGGAAAACTTTACGAATCCGTTTCAAATATGGCTTTCCGAGGCAATGTGAATATCCCACTGACTACTTCAGTGAATCGGAATCGAAAGTTATCTGTTAAAATGTATGGAATATGAGGGAAAACTTTACGAATCCGTTTCAAATATGGCTTTCCGAGGCAATGTGAATATCCCACTGAAGTAGTATCTGAATCAAAGTTAAAAAAAAAAACGTGCACAGTCAGACTTAGATTTATATATTGTGGACATAGTTTGTAACATATTTGCATATCACCTACATGGTACAATCTCTAACTTTCAAAATAAATACACCAACTTTATTTACTTTAGGTATGTCTAATGTAAAAACAAGTAATATGAACGTATGATAAATATACTCTACGTTCTGTAAATAGCATGGTACGTCAAAATATTTAAATGTCCTGTCATGCAGAATAAAATTAAATTTGAACAAAGATATTATGATAAAAAATAATGTGGTAGTTTTTGGCTTTCGTAACCAAAGGGTATCGCTTTCGTAACGGGGCCAAATCTTATGACAGCCGAACTGATAGATAAATGGACTGATAGTGTATTAAGATGTATACATTTAGGAACTAGCAAAGGTTTTGTAGCATAAAGGCAATACGTTACTTAGCCACGAGTAGGATAAGATTTAAATAAACCTACAAATTCTTGCTTAATAGCGAATTGTTTTTATTTTATTTGCCATTCAAACGGTATGATTAAATTACTTAAATTAATTTTGAGAGATTTCGCCTCCCTTTGCGTATTCTACCGATTGTACAATGGGTTGTGTTCTGATGAGTTGTTCGATATGATGCCAACAGTCTCGTTTTACAATAGCACATTTCGTCGACGACTGGGAGTTCATCCTCATGCACTGGAACTGCAACGGTCCCGTAATGTGCGGTTCCAGAGAAGTTTACTACCAACTATTACGTTGTGGAATAAGCTCCATGCCGAGGTTTTCCCAAGAGGCTACAGAATAGGGTTCTTCAAGGAAGGCGTGAAGAGGTTCTTACGGGGTCGGCAACGCAAGAGTGACCCCTCTGCTGTTGCAAATGTCCATAGGCTACGGCAACTGTTTATCATCAGACAGGCCATACGCTTGTTGGCCACCTTAGTGGTAGTAATAAAAATACGTAAATAATAAATATCAGAGGCTGTCACAGCACTGTATATGTTGTTAATTGTTGTTTTAATATGTAGACACTTGACATTTTCACAGAGTAGGTATTTATTACTGTAAAAGCTATAACAACAAATTATAAAAATAAAATTAAATCAAAAAATTTGAAAGACACGTGCAGTAAACGTGTTTTTCGTAGGTTATTTATTTAACAGTTTTAAAATATATGTAGTGTTAAACATTGAGCCATTCGTGTTTATATCAGACTCCCACTTGGCTGGTTTTAAATGTAATTTGGCAGTGCAGTGCAGTGGCAGTTCATCTTGGTACCTAGCTTCCGTTCATTATGTGCATGGGACGAGAGATCCTTTCTTCAATTAAAAAAAATATTTAAACATTTGTTGAAGCATTATAGTGAGGTGAAAATTTATCAAACTAGAAATAAAAAGGTTCTTTTCCTAGCGTTATCAATTTCCTAAGCCATAACGATTGGCGGGGTCCGCTACCTAATCCTCAGGGTTTGGCAAAGATTTGACATAGAACGACTGCCGTCAGACCTATACAAAGTGAAAACAAGATCTTTTTCGGGTTAAGTCACACATTTTCAAAATAAAGTTTTTAGGTGCGTTTCCTCACGACGTTGATGAAATTAGACGTTACGACAACAGATTGCTAATTCTATACGAAATTTAAAATGTACATATAATAATATACAATTCGTAGTATGTTACGGACGGCAGGCAACTACAGTGACTATCGCAGCAGCCGAGGCAGAGCAGACCAACCAGACAGGAAAACAACAACCCTCCAGAAAGTTGTTATTTGGCTACAGTTTTCTATGGTGGGGTCACTTCCTCAGTCGGACTGCTTTGATGCGCCCAACCTTTCTTCTAAGTTAGCATTAAGAATTAACAGTGCAAAAGAAATATCGTTTATTCGTTAACAATAGATAGTTAAACTATACGAAAGAAACAGTCCCTGGTTAATAATAAAGGGGAAAATCAAATACCCACATCAGAAAGGTTTGTAAACCGTGAAAGATTCAATACTATCTTTACAATCATTGCGCTGGCGCCGCTCGCGGTTGATGACGATAGATGCAAGTAAACAAATATCCCCGTAATCCCAGCGATAGCAATTTCATATGCGATATTTCTTGTAATATTGCGTAAGCAATACAATAACACTGCGTTCAGAGTTCCTTTATACAACAGAGTAAGTACCGTCACAAAAATGATCTAAATATGCAAGTATTCGTTTTTTATTACAACGTCATGAGGCATACGGCCACCTTATGTGTAGTAGCTATCGTAGTCGATGAACGCTTGCAATACACGAAGCATAGCTCGCACGATGCCACTCTTTCTGCTAACATAATAAACTCTTAGAATCTTACTGGTAATCCCGCTCACACCTCCTAGGTCCTGTTATTTGGCTGCGTTTTTCAGTACAGTAATTCTTATTATTAATTATTATTATAAAATCTACATATGTCTATATAAAAACGTAATAATGCGTATAAATTGAACTCGTGGAAATTGTAAATGACAATGTATGTAATATAATCCTATGTAATTTAATATACATTGGAATAATAATTTAGCCCCAGTCTAAATTATTATACCTTTCCCGTAGTAGCGGGAGGAGGTAAGGCTAGAGAGATAGAGGTATAGGTAACCCTTATATAGTGAGTATCATAAGCGACGGTAACTACCTTCCATCAGGTCATGCCTGTTTACTACGGAGTGAGTTCAAAAAGGAGGAGATTCTCAATTCGACTCAATTTTTTTTTCGCAATTTACACGATGCCTTCATCGATTGTGAACCTACTTTGGAAATTTTTCAGTTATTTGAGCTACTAGCGCCGATTCTCCCTGTAAACTATTTTTGTTTATTGTGAATTTCCTAGCGTTCGATAGGTCCCAAATAAGTTTGTTAAATATACGATCTCATTGAAGTTTCGAAGTCAGTTCTCATGGTTTAAAATCTTTGCGATTATTTTGACGCTGGTACTTTGAAGGTTATTCAAGATTTAATTTTAAAATGTAATTCAACTCTTGAAATCTCTCACCTCAGACCTCAATGAGCGTGTAATTTGAAACCGCTATGAACCGCCGAAGAATTACTTGACTGTTTACAAACTGTTATTTTATCAACACTAGGATAGCGTAAGGCGTTAAAAAAATACTAAGTTTTTACTCATATTACAGAATTGATGAGTATCTGACTAACAAAGGTGTCTGGGAATAATTCAGCACATGCATTTATATATATATATATATTTATTTTACTCGATGGCTATTGCTAAATGTATTGTAATACCACTTTAAAAAAGTTCTATATTGTCTAGTTTCCTTTGGCCTTTCGAAAAATTAAAACGATTACACAAACTATGAGAAATGAATTAAACAGAACACGATCCCATATAAAAAAATATGAGACGCTTTTAAAAAAAATGCAAGTTAGCAGCGTACTAAATAGATATAATTGAAAAGGTATTCAGTAACTTGCCTCAAGTGATTGGCGCTCCACTAATTCAAGAGCACCTCAGAGAAAAAGGAACGATTTTGTTCCTTCCTAATCATTTCTTATGGTTCTGAATTATTTTCGTTTCTTGTTAGATGCGGAACCGTCTGAGTGGGTCGACCCACACTTCACCGTTTTTGTGTAATATGGTATGCGTATACTAGCTATTAACTGATCGCTTAGCTTTAGAAGTAAAAATACACCTGATTGGTAAAATAAATATTCTCGTATAATAGCGGTATGGAATGGTTAATGTTTTGTTGCTATGCTGCTTTACCGCACAATAAACATACCTATATATTTTTAGAGCCCAATTTTTATCATATTGTTCGATTACGAAACGTTGAAAATAGTAATACCGAAGTTGCGACCGTATTATGACGAAAAATAATGCACTTGCCGTGAAGCTTCTAATCAAAATGTCTTGTTCGATCGTTCCTTTTCCTCCTTTTTCCTTCAGTTTTCCTTTTTCACCTTTTTCTTTCAGTGTTTCTTATTAAGGTCCTAGGCCTTATAGTTATTATTAGTAGAATTAATTACGTCTTGAATATGACTGTTTATAAACGTAAATATAGCATTCGAGAAACAGGGTCCTAGATATATTACATGTTCCTTTACTGATTAATGTTAATTTATTTTGACAAACCCGGTGGCGCAATGGTTGGAACGCTACTTTGACACTAACGCTCGTGGATTCGATTCAAGAACAAACATTTGGATGGATAAACCTGTCTGTTTGTCTTGGTCTGGTTGCTAGAGCGATGCGACAGGTTATTCAGTTAGGTAAGTCCAACTTCGACCGAGAGGTCAACAGACGGATCCAACTCGGCTGGGCAGCGTTCGGGAAACATCGACACATCTTCTCGTCCAAAATACCTCAACGCCTGAAGAGTAAGGTCTTCAAGCAGTGTGTGTTGCCAGTGATGACTGGAACTGAGACATGGCCCTTTACTGCGAGCCGTATGGGGAAGCTCAAGGTTTCTCTGCACGATAGAATCAGAAATGAGGATATCCGCAGTAGAACTAAGATAACCGACATAGCCCATTGGATAGGCAAGCTGAAGTGGCAATGGGCCGGCCATATAGTTCGTGGAACCGACAACCGCTGGGGAAGAAAGGTCCTCGAATGGCGTCCCTGTACTGGTACACGCAGGAGGCATATGTTCAGCACTGGACGAGTACAGGCTGAGATGATGATGATGACGATGATTTTCCATCTCTCGTAAACATAGAATTTAGATAAACAAATTCATTCACTTGTTCCACTTTTTTATCACCGATCATTATATATGGCAATCTGTAACACTTTTTATTCCTTTCAAACACCATAAATTACAATAACTATTTTTTGTAGTTCTTCCGTCGAAGATGCAAGAACAACCTGATCATCGGCATACAACAGGGTTATAATACTGAGTTATTTATTCTTATTTCACAGTCATACTCTTTCAAGTCAGTCAAACAACTATCCATGAATAAGTTGAATTGCCCTGCTACATAGCCCTACCTAACACCACATTCTATGCTGAACCAGTCTGTCCAGACCCCATTTACCCTGACACAGGCACTTGAATCTTTATACAAGGACTCGTGTGCTCGTATCAAAATACTAACCACCTCATACATGGAGAGCGTAGTCCAAAGTTCGTCCCTCGCCACTCTGTCATAAACCTTTTCCAAGTCAATAAAGGCGAAGAAAACCTTGGCAATATCAAAAGGCACATTCTGGACTTTGTGGAGCTACAGGAAATGGGGTTTCCTTACCTTAGAACTGGCAAGCCTTCATGGGAATGAATTAAAATTTGCGAGATCCTGGATAATTAATTTCGTAGATTCTAAATAACGAATACAAGGGGAATGAAAATAGGCTTCGTCCACTTTGATAACTAAACTTCGTAACCAGTTACAAGAGAAGATTTTTCTTTCGCTGTTTGATAACTAGTTGTGAGAGAAGAATTATTTTTCCACTTTTGCAACTTTTTGATGGTTATGAACGTGGATGTTCAGAACGTGAACAGACAATGTTCGGTTCTGGCGCTTCGCCGGCCGCTGCCGCGGCACGCTCGCTTCGCTCGCTCGGCTCGCGCGCTGTAGGGTCGCAGTTCTAGCTAACACTCTTCGCTCGTCGTCGTACCTATTATTAAATGGCATAAGAAATATTTTCGGACTTCCGATAATAGTACCTACTTAAAAGTTACGTAAAAACACTTTATTATTTCGATGTTATTTGCTTTTTATAAAAACTAATATCTCGGATTACAAAAATGGAAATAATTTGATCTACGATAGTGAAAAATAATTCTTCTCTTACAACTAGTTACCAAACAGCGAAAGAAAAATCTTGTCTTGTAACTGGTTAGGTAAATTTAGTTACCAAAGTGGACGAAACGTGAAAATATATTCAACGTGAAAGATCATTATCTTTCTCATTGACTATATTTTCATTCAATAATAGACAACGTGCAAGATCATACTCATTCGCGTTGTCTACGTTTCGTTCGCCTCACTCTTTTGCTGGTTAGGCTGAGAGAACTGAGTGCCACATGACTTAGGTCTTGCTCGTCTGACTGGCTTTTTTAACATTCATGTCATTATAATGTCATACGCGTTTTCATGCAGTCTCGCTGATTCGTAGGGCTATTGAGTTTACTTTCTGATAAAACACGAGATATTTGGTCCTTGTAGGAGAGAATCTATTGCCTTCTCGGTTCCTTTATCCTTAAATTTTTTGATTATGTATCTGTTTCTTGGTTCTTTCGTCTTATATTCAGGGATCATGCAATTTTTTATCTTTACACCGACATTTTTTCACGCCTACTTTCTTTATTATGTCGATATAAATTATACATATACTTAAACTACCATGGCTAAATTCTAATTATGTATGCCGTTTTTCTCTGCTGAGTTCAGTAAATATCCAAAAACGTGTATATAGTTACTGATGTAATACCATTCATAAAAGTTTGTAAAGTTTAGTTTAATAATTAAAACGATTCATTAATGCATAGGCGATTCACTTCAACAGTGACCAATATAAACCAGAAATATTTATTGAAACGCAAGTGGGACGCCACCATCTTTGTTGACATAAACTCCTCCTCACCATCCCAAGCAAAGGAGCCTCGTGCGAAAGAGAGCAAGGTAGGGCACATTGATATCTTGTAAACAGACATGTTTGTGCACACAAATTTTTAGCCTCATCGAACCCACGAGCGTGTCAAAGTCGCGTTATTAACTGCGGCGCCACCGAGCTCGTCGAAAGTACTTGGTGAATTTAATGATGCCTATATAGGCTACTGTGACTGCTTATCATAAGGCAGGCCTGATTTGATTACATTAGAGCTATAAAATCTGCTGCTAAGTGCCTTCACTCCACTTAGCTGCAGACTTACCCTACTCGCTTTTGACCGGATTTTATTGAATAATTATATATATTATACAGGTATATATAACTCTGAGCACATAATTATGTCCCCATGCCCATTAATCGATGTACCTTGATCGACCGATGCTGACATATTCATTTCTCTATACCAAAGATCAAATCATGTACCTATGTATGATATATATGTATATATGTTTGCCTTAGTTTCCGTATACAATACACGTGTTCGTTAGGAGCTATGCTTGGAGTTCATGGCAGTGCATTTCCTTCTCACTAACCTAGATTAGTTAGATAACACCATCATTTGCATAACGGGACGAAGTTACGGCTCCTCTATAGAAAACAGTCGACGCGTACAGTCGTGTATAAATGAATCAATAAAGAATCGGGTAAGCGCGAGGACCCACTCTGTTAGGGTAGCGATAGTAGTTGGTATTGCAAACCTCCACAAGCTGCGGTTACTTCTACCATCTACCATCACACACGCAGACTGGAGATGTACCTTTACGTTACAAAGAGATTACTACAAAATATACTTACCTATAAACTACTTATGTAACTGGAGGGTAAATTTTCTTCGTGCGATATTAACATAATTTTTATTTATTACTAACATATCGATCACTGATAAAATAACAAACTAGATACACAATCGCTATGAAAATGTAAACAAATTATTGTCCGCAATAGACAGAATCGCATGTTTATAATTTTGTTGAACGTATATCTCTTGAATAATATGTAGTTTTCTTGTATAATTTATTTTATTAATCTAATTTAATTTCTAAACCGATCATCTGTGTAATACTACTACTAAATATTGTTTTGTTATTCAAAAAGGAAAAAAAAAACATTATACTATGAAAACAAAAATCGATGTGTATAAAATTACACAATGACACAGTATATGTCGACTAAAGAAATTATCTGCTGTTAGATGGGGAATGGATAGTCTATATTGAATAATAATAAAATGACCGGGATTAATACCCGTGACTGCAAAGAAAAAATAATAATATATAAATAGACTTTTTAAAAACTAATTTTAATTAATACAGAGATACGATTTACAATAAAGATGTTGCCTAAGAGAGATCGGAGTTGGAACTGAAGGTCCTGGGGTGGATTTGGGTATAATATTGGAAGGAAGCGGGGGTAACGGAGACGGATGTTGGACCATTAGCTTTAATGGTACAATCGGTTTAATATTTACAAACAAGGATAGTAGTAAATATAATTACTAATATCCTTGTCCAACTCTTTTCGTTTAGACTTGTGACATCGCCTTTATGTTAGTGTTCTACGACAAATCATGAAGTCGAGCAAACAGCACATCATGTTCTCTGCGATCTCTGGCGTCGGGAGCGGGACGATATGTTAAATTCCATGCATGTCACATCCGGGGTAGTATACTATTCTGATTTGGTGGCAACAATGGAGAATTACCGGACGTTTAGGCGATTCTGCAATCAATATTATTGGAATCGATGCGTTAAGTAACAACTAACAGTTTAGGTCCCAACAGTGTTAGATATCTGATAAACCGTGGTGCACGGCAGTTGAGCTTCATGTTTACGTCTTTACTACTATTCAAATCTCATTAGTTTAAACGTACAATACTAGTGTATATATTGGACAAAGCTCTAATGATTTTGATAAAAGATTGTATTAAGATACCTGACAAAACTCAAATTTTCTCACAAATGAAAACAAAAGAAACGCCTAGCAAAGCACGGTCGGTACTCTGCTTCTAAATATAACCTGATCCATAGAAAATCTTAGTGCTAGTTAGATATACAATTACTTTTAGCTAAATATATATGGAGTTGCTGATATTTTTCGCAATTTCGTAGAACTAGCTGGTAGTGAAAGGTCATCATATTGGAGACAATTGATAGACTTTAATGGAGTAAGAGTTAGAAACAAGTAACGCGCCCAGCGATACTTCTTTCTAATTCTTACTCCATTCCATTTAAACCTTGAGGTAGCCAAAAACATGTCGTACCACTCATGCCTCCTCCATAGTTCGCATCTACTGCCATTGTTCTTTGATTCGCCCTACTTATTGCAAAGTTTTAATGGGCACTTAAGTACTCTTAATAGTTTCATTGGTTACATCGTAAATCTTATATTTTATCTTGTGATTTGTAGCATTCAAACACATTTGTTTGTTACGCATACATAGCTCATTTTACTCGAGGAGTTTAAATCACACGTCGCAAAGCGACCGAGTGTATTTGTACCTTGCACTAATAATATTGAGTTGAAACGGGTTTCCTCTGAATATCCAGTTAGATATTCGTAATGCTAGGTATATTAATTTATAACTCGAGCTCTACCCGTATGTATCTGCATACACTCCCGTTTAACAAAGTTGGTTAATTAGGGAAGCGCATGCATAGATTTACTGGCACCCGCATAATTCAGTAACCAGAAACTCCGATACAGTTCTAAAAAGTTTGACGCTCCAACTGTTCAACAGCTTCAGCTACAGCATACATAATGTTGCTATACCTGGTATAGTAACTTTTAGAACTATATTTCTATAAATACGTGTAGAGAATTTGTTATATTAAATAAGAGTGGACAGATAAATAATTCGGAAAAAATGCCTAGTTCATCAAGTTATGTACCTACCTACACATTTGTGATTTGCCTTAATGCAAGTAATTCACTGAGCTGTAGCCCTTTTGTTTCTACACACGATATTAATTACCTTATATTAAGTCTACATTGCTTGTGTTCGTTGGTTTACCTATGTATGTTTCTTTGTCTATATGCTTAATTCAATATTCCTACGTAGTTCCCATGCTTATTAATTGAATGCAGTGATAATGTGAGGAGTGCAGTGCGGACACCGCTCTTCAGTTCATGTATATTAATGTTACTGTATTGTAAATTGTTGTACTATATTGTTTCCTTGTGTGTTTTTGTGAAATGAATAACGTGTTATCTTTCTGTCTATTTCAATTTTACGTTGTCTATAATCAACAGCATAAAAGTACTTTTATACAATATAGCATACTTTATGACGGGGTAAACAAAAAAATATATATATCAGTCTTCTAAGGAGTTGTTGCGATACCAACAGGTGTGGCAATAATTCTTTAGCACATTACATCAGGTGGACCGTAAGCTTATATACGCGCGACATTGTATAAAAATGAATCCAATCTAACTGCGTCGGCGGTAGACTAAGTGTGTTTGTCCATCGGTCATCACCAGACTTAAAGCATTTACCCCCTCTATCACATGGAGGCGTTGAAGTAGCGATATATAACATTTATGGCCGCGTGTCCACAGCACGTCCGTCACCCAAGTATTGAGTAGAATTCGCCTGAGCCCGTCACGAGGCACCGATTGACTATACTATCTAAGGTGGTCGCATCTCCCACGTGCCGGCAATGCGCATACGTTTGATCTTGTCCACACATCGGGGCTGTTGCCGCCGCTCCGCACCACGATCACATGTTTTTATACAATCTCGGGAGACGTACAAACGTACGGCCCACCTAAACCTACCGGTAAGTGGTTACCGTAGCCTATGAATATCTGCAACACAGGAAGTTTCGCGTACGCTGTGCTACCTCTGCTGCTAATACAGCAGCTCATTGGTAGTTTATTGGTAACCCCGTTATTCGCAGGAACACAGTAACCGTCTAGGGAGTTGTTATTTCTGGAACTGGATGGAGCTGTGTGATTCAGTCGGTTATATATATTTCATTTACATATATAATAAATTTTGTACGTTTAATCCTAATTCACGACAGTTTGTGTGCATTTATGTGGTTGGTGGTCCGTTGATTGGCTTGACACTTTGATTCACAATTGGATCCGGAATGTAGCGTTGCAATCGGGTTCTTGAATTGTCTATGTCGGGTAGCACAACGTCTGTCGGGTTCGCTAGTATACTCATAACAAATATATATATATGACGTCGCACCATGAAAATTAATTCTTAAGATCCCACTTAAGGCGCTGTATATTGGTGTAAAACGTGTTTCGAAGGATCAATACACGCACCTAACCAATTTATCAGGGCTTTTATTTCGTGTGCCTTCGAATGGATGACCAAGGATCCTCGTTATATAAGTATATATATAATTATATTATGAAACATTTCGTACATTATAAATGTAAATTTTATCAATTGGTGAATAGGCAAAATGTTATCTAAATACAATGGCGACCTACCGGGTCTGAATCTAAACAAAACTCAAATTTTTATTTAATTTATTTTTTAATTAATTAATTAATTTAAGAAAAGGTAGGGTGAAAGGTTGTTGTGCGAGCGAATGAGGGAGAAGGAGTTGCTGAGTTAGCAGAGGAGGTGGCATAGAGCGAGTAATACTTAATGTGTTTTAAGGTCATCAGGTGGCCCGTGAGGTTGTATACCTCCCGATGCTGTATAAAAAAAATAGGAATCGGTGATCATGCATGAAAAGAGTTGTGAATGTTAAAGAAGCGAATGAGGTGTGTAAGGACCGAGTCATGTGTCGCCCGGTTTTTCTGTCTACCATTTATTAATAATTATCTCGCTAATTATTTATTAATAAATAGTTAAATGTAAACTCCCAAGTAAATTATTTTTTTGTGATGACAATGTTAATCTGGTTACCTAAAATCATCACTTGCAGTTTTTTTTATCAATAACACAGTGTTTGGAGCTATGCACTAAACATTCACCAAACAGCTCGGCATATTAAGTATCAAATTACCAGTACTTGCCTATTGTAAAATTTTCCGAGTACCAGTTTTTGTGTTAAAACCCTTTTTATATGTAGTAGATCTTATTAGTGAACCATTTTCTATTCAATGGAACAACCAGCTGAAAATCAGTGGTTGCCCTTTCTGAGCGACATTACTCACTGATCTATAGCCCGTTTGCGCTACTGCAGCACACGCGTACCCTTAATAAGACATCTTCAACCCAGCATGTATATTCTTGTTTGTAACCTCTTATGTGTAAATTATTGTGTACGTGTGTGTTTTAGAAACAAAATAAATCATTTATCTTTCTATCATTTTACATAAACATCTACCACTGAAATCATATTATCTCCACTAACCATCACCAGTAAATAATTCAGTTACTACGTACCTAGTTACCTACCATACCAACTATCGAACCATTTAATAAACATAGACATATTGTAAACATTAGGTAAGTACAAATAATTCTGTTACCAGCTGGATACATACTAAATGATATAATTTAAAATAAGAGAGTTTAAAAATGTGCTGCTACTTTTAAATGTTACTTTTTGATGTAGGTACTACCTACATTATTTACATTACAAATACATAATTTATTATTATTTCCAACTAGAATATTTCAGTACAAAGGAAGACAAGCGATGTTTTCGCGTCGTTATGTAGGCTTGTTAGCGCCAATACCACAGACACGTTGGGAAGGTGCTAACTTTTGATAACTTGAATGAATTAGCAAGTGATAATTTAATTTGTATATGAAATACGAGTGGTTTCCTAATTATTTTATTATCCGTTACTTACTCACGTTCAGATAGTAATTCGGAGGTTCAAAATATGATTTACGTTTCAAAATGGACGACTGTCTCGACGCGAAGACCTCGTTGAAATCTCTATAGAAGGGCCAGTAATGGTTGTTCTACACAGATTTAAACTTCTTTTTTTTACACCGCGCAGGTGGGTAGACCTAACTCACCGCTTTGGGTCGGCTGGTAAAGGAGAACGCGCAGCTCTCATTGGCCAGTTCACGGATCAACATCGGGTCTCTCATCGGCTTATTCCGATCAAGTCAAGGTCAAATTCCCGTCAAGGACCGTTATATACTGTTATCCATACATTTCGAGCCTCCTTGGAGGCTCGCGGGCTTTCATGAGTTAAAATATCCTCCTATTGGTCAGTAGGCTAGAATCTTTGAGGTATTTAGGCACTAAAATACTGCGTTTAGATGTGTGAGGGGTGCCTTCTTGCGCGGTCAAGGGTTTAGTTATTTGTGGTAGTAAGCGTATAGCTTGCTGGATAGGATACATTTAACTTAGTATATGGAAGTTTACAACACAAAAAATACGAGACGAATGAAATTTTGATCAGCCCGGAAGTATCTCCACCACAGAAAACCGCAGCCAAATAACAACTCCCTGGAGGGTTGGTGCAGGGGTAGCATCGCGCGTGCTATATTTAATGTATTGCAAGCGGCCATAGATTACGGTAACCACTTTACATCAGGGGGAGCGTACGCTTGAATGCTTCTCAACGTTGTAAAATTATATGCGGTAATCGGCGTCGTAGTAAACTGTGTAGCCAACTACAACTAATAAAACCGAAGTTCTTCATAAACATAATTTTATAATACTTACTATGAGTAATTCATTATGTCTTTGTACAATGCGTCATGAGATACAAACGTAAAAATAAAGTTTATTGAACTTTTCCTGTTGTGTTATCAGGATTTGTAGAAACGGTTTCGTTCCAAAGAATTATGTACGCATGATAATAGTTAAGCTGAGTCTTGTGTATCCAGCGCTCGCATTCGTGATACATTTCTACGTCCACCTGCTCGGCACTCTTCGGCTAAATGTTCTTCTCCACTCTATGAGTTTGATGCACGCGCCTGTGACCCGCACACATTAAATTTCTTTTCATGTTGACAATCGGTAAGCCTAGTAGTAGTTAGGTAACAACTCACAGTTTAGGTCCCAATAGTGTTAGATATTTGATAATCCGTGGTGCACGGCAGTTGAGCTTCACTTGACTAGCCATCTTTTTGAGGTTTTAAATGCCTTATTTGTCATATTGCTGTCTCTCACTTTGCCAAGAGGGGAAGACAATTCCAAAACTTCCTACTCCTACAAATTTCTTCTGATTAAATTCGTTGTGAGTTCCAAGGCAGCTGTAGTTTAACCCCCGGGACGGCAATGGACTTCACTGTTCATTGCCTTTTTTGTGGTCGCCGCTGTTAATTCTGGCTACACAGGAGACACAGTGGTGGGTATGAGTGGTGGGCCTGTCCTGAAAAAAAAAGCCTATATCGTCTGCGTACATGTTTCTAATTTTGCCAAGAAATACCTAGCATTTTTAGCTCCATGGTTTGCTACGCGTTATGTAGCTTGTGAATAAGCTGGGTGAGATGTCAAGTCTCGGTGTAATCCTATTAGAACCTAGGAGTGAGGACACGATGCTTTTAGAGAGGTAGGGTGCATCAAAGCTGTCCGTCTGGGGAAGTAGCTCCACCTTATAGAAAACCGCAGCCAAATAACAACTCCCTAGAGGGTTGTTGTGTTCCTGCTTGTGAGTGAGGTTACCAATAAGGAGTTGCTGTGTTAGCAGCAGAAGTGGCATTGCGCGAGTGATACTTAATGTATTGCGAGCGTTCATAAGCTACGGTAACCGTTTTACATCGGGTGGACCGTATGCCTCCCGGAGTTTCATAAAAACATAGCTCGCAAGCTATGCTATTTGACTTAAAGATAAAAATACTCGTAAATTAATAAACGCTAGTCTCTTGCAGGGTAGGCAAACAGTACCGAGCGGCACATGAAATTAAGATAAAAATATCTAAAAATAATAATTTTCTACTCTTCTTTTTTGTTTCAAAGATATTTATTTTCCATTGGCAAATGCAATCCAATAGGAATTTCAACGTCAACATTTTTTATAGAAAAGCTTATTCCTTTCTAATAATTTACATTTATTAATTTTTTACGCTTCTAGGTTTCATAAATGAATAAGGAGAAAAAAAATCCCTTAGGTATGTCGTCATCTAGTAGATATGTAGCTTTCTAAACCTTTTATAGCGCTATCAAATGCTGGATGTGAAGTGAGTGAAGTGGTTGCCGTAAGTAGCCGATGAACGCTTGAAATCAATATAATATCCGTAATTCTTTCGCGCGTTGTCACCCCCATTGTTAACGCTGGAATTCTAGAGTTGCGTTATTACGAATGAGAAAGATAGACAGTCCTCGATTTTTTAGTTATCAGTTATCTTTAGTTTATTCTCGCTATCTTTATTTACTTAAGATTAATATTATTTAGTAGTTTCTTAGACAGAAGACATGGACGAATAGACAAAAAGTAATAAAATTTATAATACTTTAGAACTTGTCTGGTACACCTAAAGAAGCTGACGCGAGCCCTACTATATTAGTAACTAGCTACCCACCCCGGCTTCGCACGAGGAATCTGATCGGGATTCCACGGGCGGTCAACCAGTTTTGAGTGCTTCGTGCCTTATGAGCTGGTGCAGAGTCCTGTTGGAATATCCAGTGTCTGTTTTTGAACATTGTTTGAGAAAATGGTTCTACTATGTTTGTTAGGACGGTATTTTGGTAAACCACGGCACTGGTTTTCACTCCTTTTTCACAGAAAAACACCTCAGTTAACCCTGAATATGAGACTCCAAGCCAAACCATGATTGATGAAGATAATGCCCTCGCTGGACCCTCGGAATACGCGCGCTTGCTTCTTCACAACTGTAGGCATATACCTTATCAATTTGTTTGTTGTAACTTTTTTCGACGGTAAAAATTTTCTCATCCGTAAACAAAATTTTTTTGTGACCTCCCTTTGCGTACCGCTTCAGTAGTTGTTTCGATTTTACCACCCTATTCTTTTTTAAATTATCAGTTAAGAAATGACCAGTACGTCTCTTATAGGCTGCAAGTCCTAAGTCATCTTTTAAAATACGCGACATGGTTCTAGGTGCTATGTTCATCTCCTAAGATAAAATCTTTTGCTTTCGGACAGGATTTCTTCGAATTCTTTCCCTTACTGCTTTGACCACCTATTTCGTAAGAACACTACGTGGACGGCCAGATCTTTTTCTGTCACGAACAGAGGAGGTCTCATTGTACCTATTAATAGCCCGGTACACAAACATTTTAGTAATACCAAGCGTATGGAGAGTTTTAAAAATTGCATTTGGCTCCATACCTACTTTGGGTAATGCAATCACAGCGATTCGGTTCTCTTTATCACCCCACTCCATTTTAATATCGCAAAATATTGTACAATGTATTGGCGCCAGAATGAGAAAACTCAATGAACAATCATATAAAAATGACAGATTCCAAATTCAAATGTAATATTTTGTTTATTTTTAATTGTAACAGTATTTATGGCCAGACTAAGTATAAATGTAAAACTCCATATCGAACTTAAGCTATTTCAAACACAACTGGTGGAAAAACGACAAATATATAATGCTGACTGCAATCCAAAATTGAAAATTTGATCAGGTCAGTTCACGACTTAGCACAGCTTATTTTGGCACTAGAACTGATTACAATGGAGATCGGTTTAAATCATTGAGTAATCTCTGCACTTGTAGCAACTAAAACATATCAATGGTTAGTGATACCAGACCCGTTTCAATGAATATATCAAGTTAAATAAAAAGTCTAAAAATATATTCTGTTATGGCCGTAGTTAAGGTTCGAACAGCAAAATCATTGTCTTCTGAGACAAAATGAGTTGTGTGCTAAGGCAATATTGTTGAGCAGCCAGAACCCGTTATATACGTTTTCCCATACATTTCGCGGTCGTATTCGACCACCCGGGTCTCGAAGGGAAAAGGATCCATGTATCGGGTAAGATCATTAATTATTTTCTGACATGTGCAACATACGATATGACCATTACAAAGCCAATATTTGTTTAAAGTATATTCTTTATTAAAACCGCTCTTCCGGTGAGTCTCCAAACAGAAAACACGCCGATATTTGTAATACTTGAAATATAGGCAAATTTGGATCAAATATTGGTATATAATAATTTTATTATTTGACGAGCTGTTCAGAACAATATACGCTACTGCAGTTGGTCTCGAATAAATAAAACAAACTAATCCGATCACACAAAACCGCAGTCAAATAACAAGTCATTGGAGAGTAATTGCATGCCTGCTAGTGAGTGAGATTACCAGTAAACACTTAAGAAGTTGCTGTGTTATCAGCAGAGGAGGCAACGCGGGAGCGATACTTTTTGTATCACACGCGTTTATAGGATCCGTATGCTTGCATGCCTCCCGAAGACGTATGAAAAGAAATCTAGGGTTAAAGCTTAAAGTTCTATCAGAAACACACGATCGCACCTCGCCGTGTGGGAAAGTAACAAAATACGAGAACATAACTTTGTATCGTATTAAACAAATGGAATTGGTGCAGCGCACATTAAAGTTAGACAATGGAGTGGCAAAGTTGTATTCCATTCAGAGTTCCACCACGGTCGTGACAAATACGCAAAAGAATCATGAAAATATTCATTGTATCTGCACAGACGAGCTCAGTGGCGCAGTGTTTAGTAACGCTATTTTGACACCAACGCTTGCGGGTTCGTTTCCCACACAGGAAAATCATTTGTGTGCATGAACATGTACATTTGTCTCGGTCTGGGTGTTTATAAGAGAGGTAGAGCGCATCAAAGTCTGGGAAAATACCTTCACCTCACAGAAAACCAAATAACAAGCAGAAAAATAACAACTTTCTGGAGGATTATTGAGTGCTTGCTAGTAAGTGAGGTCACCAGTAAGCTCTTAAGAAATTGCTATGTTAGCAGCAGAAGTAGCATCGCGTGAGTGATACTGAATGTGTTACAAGCGCTCATAGGCTACGGTATTCGCTTTTCATCTGGTGAGCCGTATGCTTTTTTTTATACAACGTCGGGATGCATACAAGCATATGGCCCACCTGATGTAAATTGATTACTGTAGCCTATTAACGCTTGTAACATTTTAAGTATCACTCGCGCGATGCCTCCTCTGCTGCTTACACAGCAACTCCATAGGAGCTTAGTGGTGCCCTCACTCTCACGTAGGAACACAACAACCCTCTAGGAAGTTGTACGGACAGCTTTGATGCGCCCTACCTCTCTTAAAACATTCAGAGCAAGACAAACAGACATGTTCATGCACACAAAAATGTTTGTCTTGTATGGGAATCGAACCCACGAGCATCGGTCTCAAAGTCGCGTCATTCACGACTGACCCACCGAGCTCGTCAATGCTTGTATGCCTCCGGACGTTGTATAAAAAAATCGACTAAAAATCTACATAGAGCTAAAATACCGCTACGTACAGCAAGGTAGAAATACAAGTACCTACTGAGTATTTCAAATATGCGTATTGATATCACGACTGCCTTACAGGTATTTGCTTTTTGCTTCGAAGAGATGTATGGCATAGCGATATTTGATAAGCAACACGGTTGGGTACGTGCTTGCTCCACCTTTCTAGAGATTATAGCCACATAACACGTTCGTGGAGAGTCGTTGTCTTTCTGAAAGTTAATTTAAGTTTAAGACAGGTAGGGCACATCAAAGAATCACCTGGGGAAAATACTGTCACCGCACAGAAAATCGCAGCCAAGTAATAACTCCCCCAAAGGTTGTTGTGTTCCTGGGAGTAAGCTCCTGAAGATCGATTTTGCAGCGAGGGCGTATGCTACTGATACTCCTTGTGTTGTAAATGTTCATAGGCTACGCTAACCATTTCAACCTGATTCGTATGCCTTTCGAATATAAATTGTTAATTACGTTCAGGATTTTTTTTTATCATTTTTTTCAATGTTAAATTTCAGAGCAAAAATACAGTTGTTAATTGTTGCTTCCAATGGTGATTGCAGTGAATAAAATTTCTCATTTTTTAAATCGATCTATGTACACAACCTAGCTATACACACCGTTACACACTATCTGAAATTCGATTCTGTGTCAATATTTAAATAAATTTTACCACGAGGCAAGCTCTGAAATCACAAAACTACGTGCTATTTTTGGGATCCCTGGATTCGTTACTCAAATAGCGAACGGTTCTGAATTATCGATATAGAGTCAACTCTAAAATAGAAAGTTTACTAAAGAATAAAGTAACATAACATATACGCGAAGAGAAAAGCACGATCGTCCTCGACAGAATACTTATTTGAGAGCGGAGTGATATATGGTAATAATTAAACAAGGAATTTTCTAAAGGTTATTATTTATCTTTAAAGTATTTTGTTTATACTAAGTCAGTAACCATGCAAGCATACGGCCCACAAGATGTAAAGCGTGCAGGCGTTAGACTGTGTGTAGTCTAACGCCTGTAACAGATGCATGCCATCTCTGTCATATGATAACACACAACTCTCTAGGAGCTCACTGGCAACCTCACTCACGCGCACGAACACATAAACCTTCCAGGGAGCCGTTATTTGGCTGAAGTTTTTGTGAGGTGAAGGTAGTTTCTCAATCGGCCCGCTTTAATGCGCTCTATCTCCCTTGAAAACATCCAGAATTAGACAAACAGTTCATGAACTGAAATGTTTGTTATGTGTGGGTGTTAATGTCGAACCCAAGAGCCTTCGTGTTATAGTAACATTCCTAACCACTCCATCACCAAGCTCGTCAAGTAACATATTCAGTGTATGAACTATTTAAGGCCTAATACACTTCACCAACGTCTGTTCTTGTTTTTGATTTGTTCAATATAATTAAATTTCGACGAGCTCGGTGCCGCAGTCGTGAATGACGCCAACGCTCGTGCGCTCGATTCCCACACAAGACAAACATTTTGTGTGAATGAATGAAATGTTTGTATTGGTCTGGATTTTTTAAGAGAGGTAGGGCTCATCAAAGCAACCCGTCTGGAGTACCTCCACCTCACAGTGAACAGCAGCCGAATAACAACTTCATAGAGGGTTGTTGTATCCGTGCGTGCGAGTGAGGTCACCAGTAAAGCTCCTAAGGAGTTGCTGTTTTAGCAGCAGAGTAGGCAGTAATATCTTCTATTAATATTCTAGTTCATCAGGATTGGCAGGGTCCCCTACCTATGCCTAAGGATTTGGCAAAGATTACGATTTTTTACATGAAACGACTGCGGTCAAACCTCCACGACCCAGAGGGGAAACCAGACCTTTCTTCTTCAAGGTCGCACGTCATTCGAACGTTTCTTGGACGTCAATTTCTTGGATGTGTGGGATTCCACAGTATGTTTTCCTTCACCGCCGATAATTACAAATATGTACTATTACATATCTGTGGTGTATTCCAAGATTCGAACCGGAGGCTAGTTGGGCAATAGGCCGATTCTTTGCCCACTGGGTTTACCACTACAAATCCCATAACTTCGTTTTCTTTCTATAATAAACAATTTAATAATATTAATTCCAGGCAGTTTGATCTAAACTATTGTTTACTGCAATCGTTTTTGTGCAAAAAATAGTGTTCAGTACACAAGAATCATTTTTCACTATGTTTACGTAGACGAACGCAGTTGTTTTTCTTCAGTTGCTTTAAAAAAAGAAACATGACCGAACAGGTTGAAAATAATCTTTTGGAATTTTCGAAACAGTTTTAAATAAACATTACATGCAATAACTTTGCCTTGAGTTGATTTTTACCTGATTTATCACTCAGCTCTCTATATTTATATTCTATCAAGGCATCCTAGGCAACGTCTTTATATTCTACGAAGCGTAACGATTTAATAACATGGAGTTTGTAGGATCTGCTTCCAATAGTAACTCGCTCGGATGTCGCGAGGTCGCGCCGTCTACATACCTCAGATAAACTTGTAAGCTTCGTCTAGTCTGTGTATATAGAGCATGCCATGCATTATTAAGTGTCCAGGTACACAAAACTACATATGACTCACTTCAATATCAAGGGTATTAATAAAGTTATGCTGAGTCCATTAAAAGTCGAATATAATTAATTCATCTTTGATATTAAGAGTTTACTACAATACCTATACATATGTGTACGCGAGGCCCTGCCTATATTCTGGGTGTACTCTACAAGGTGTGATCTGGTGGGTATACTCAAGATCTTCATAGTAGGACACTACATATTGACAAATGCTGCTTCTTGCACTGCGTCACCTACTTAATGTGTGTGACAAATTAAGTAGGTGACGCAGTGGTTAATAACGCTATTTGACACCAATGATCGTGGGTTCGATTCCCACACACAACAAACATTTGCGTGTATGAACACGTCCATTTGTATCGATCTGAGTGTTTTTAAGAGAAGTAAAGCACGTCAAATTGAAGTCTGGGGAAGTGCCTTTACCTCATAGAAAAACGCAGCCACTCCGAGTTGTTGTTGAGTTCAGGCGCGTGAGTGTGTTCACTAGTACGAGTAGTAAGCTCTTAAGGAGATACTTATTAGCAGCAGAGGTGATACTTAATATATTGCAAGCATTCAAAGGCTGCGGTAGCTTTACATAATCAGGTGGGTCGTATGCTTGTATGTCGTCGTATATAAAATTTTTTTTGACTTCTGTGGATACTCAGGATATGGAAAGATGCCCTATCAATCTGAAGAGACGAATCCAGATCTCCTGTCGAAAGCTTACAATGTTAACGAAGCACGGCATCGTTAATGTAGCTGGTATATAGTAATTCCAATTAGAATGAACAGATCAATAGTCACTATCATTTAACATTGACCATTTTATTAGCCGGCGTCTCGTGCCGGCCTTGGCTGGCAACGGCTCTTTGGAGCATAACCTGGGAGCGCCCGTCGGCGGCGGCGCGCCCGGGCCTCGTTGCCAAGTCTTCAAAGCAATACATCGTATGAAGGCTGGCGTCATTGATGCATAATTATATTAGTGGAGCACAACACTTTATAGCATTACGGTTGGTTGACTTCCAAACTGCTACTATTAGACATTTGAAGTGGTTATATGGGCATTCATTCCGTCTAGCTCTAAAACTTTTATTCAGGCGGGATATTTGTGTATTTGTGCAATCATTTAAATTCCACCGCACACTACATACATATGTAAATTTAGCGTAGGTATATGAGTGCTGGAATATTTTCTCAAATAGTTAAACAAAAATGTTTCAATTTTCAAGTCCTGAACTTACAAATCACGTGTATGGTGTACAGACATTTGAAAGTCCGTTCAATACCTATGTACCGTTGAATACCTATCAGACAATAATGAATGAATGAATAATGACTACAAAAGAAAAACTTCAATTAATGTTCAAACGCGTTAAAACTACTAAATATAGAAGAGAAATACAAGTCATAATACAAGTACATTCATTTATGTAATTTATACTTGCCGGTTAGCTCAGCTCCGTTGCATATGCTAACTGCATCAAACAATTGACGGATGTGGCTACTGCTCGCCTAGTCTATTTCAGCTACCATTGAGACATTTTTTATCTTGTAAAAAAAGCCATTCTGTATATAACATGGACACCAGGGAATTACTGAAGGAACAGTTCAAATAAGTAAATATCCTCACTGGTACTTCTCCATGTATTTATGAAACAATTAATGTATGTCCGTAAAAATTTAAAGTAGTTTTCAAATTTCAGTGAAAATCTTAGAAGTAGAAATAAATTGCGTAGGCCGGTATATCGTCTTACAAACAAGTCTTAACTTCTAGGCCATTTCTTGTAAATTGTATTCGATTCTATTAAATTGATAAATTGCCTGAAATAGTTACGTGCTTTCTTGACAATATGTTCAATAAGCACATCAAAAATACTGTCTGTAAAAAGTGTTATTAACAGAATTGATGAATATGTAACTGAAAAAGATGTCTGAAAATAATTCAGCACAGGCAATTTTTTTTTCTACTTTTTTTCTTAATATTTTTTTATTCTACTACATCATTATTATTGTACCAATACGCTCACAAGAACTTAATGTAATATCAAATTGACAATTTGAAAGGAAATTCTTTCGGCATTTGTTGTTCGTCAATGGTCATTTCCGAAATGCTAGAAGTTTAAAAATTATAATAATAACGTAAGAGAATGGAATAAGATACAATAAGGTTATATTAAATTTAATTTAGTTTAGATTATATTCGATTAAATTACTCTACCAAACGTGACTTCTGCGAATACAGAAGTTCTCATCGACAACAATGCACTAGAATTCATTAATGATACTGTCTTTCTTGGAATCACAATAGAGTCCAAATAACAGTGGGGCCCCCTTATAAACAAACTAGCCAGTAACTTCAGCCCCGCCGCATATCTAGTTAGGAGAATCAGACAATTGATGGATGTCGCTACTGCGCGCTTAGCCTATTTCAGCTACTTTTACAGCATTATGTCGTATGGTACACTGTTGGGGGGAAAGGTGGCTGATATTGAAACTATTTTTATATTACAAAAGAAAGCCATCCGCTGTATTTATAACATGGGCTCCTGGGAATCACTTAGAGTCAGAGTAGAATTATTCAAAGAAATATCCTCACGGTTACCTGAGAAGTATATTTATGAGAACATAATGTGCTCGTAAATATATAGTTATTTTCAAAATTTAGATTAGTACATCGGCTTGCTAATACTAATAGATCTTATTATATTACTTGATGAAGAAAAAGGGGTACTAAAAAGATATATAAATTTATTAGGGCCATTTTATAATATAATAAGTATAAAAAAAGGTAACTATAAGTTCGGCTAAAATGGTCTTTAAGAACTCGTTCCACACTGTCTCACCGGAATCACTGAATCACTGAATGTAAAACTGGTGGAATGGAGAAAGCGGCCGTCGGCTATAGTGGCCAACGACTGCAGTTGGGCACGTCAGCACCCCAGAGAGCTTGCAGGTCCGTGAGGAACTCACGGACGTTGTAGACCACATTGCTGAAGAAAGTATCGGTGAGGACGGCCTCGCGGTCCAACACCGCAGCGGTAAGTCACCAGACGTCCACAGCAACGGCTGGAGTATATGGAAAGTATATGTTATTATAATGTTCGGAGATTCACAGTGGATAAGAGACAGAGATTTTCGATGTTTCACCACGTAGCCACACAGCAGGGGCTGGTGGCTCAGGCGTGATGTCCAGTATCTTTTCTATCGTCAGATCTTGCTCCAGACTTCCTTCAGACTGACTCTGTTTTTCGGTTTTCCGACGCTAAAATGTAATATTTTAAATATTTGAATTATAAATCAATATTTTTGACAAATTATCATAGACTAAACAGAGTATGCAAAGAAAATATTCTATATAACAAATAAGGTTAACGTTAGATATTTTTAACATTACAAACTTTTAGCGAAATCGTATTTGATTCTATAATAAATTACCTGAAACAGTTCTGTCGTTGCCTGATAATATGATTAAAAGACATCAAAAATACTCTATGTAAGAAGGACAGAATCGATGAATGTTTAACTGACAGAGACTTTTTTATAGAACGTCGGGAGACATATTAGCACACGACCCATCTGATGTAAAGCAGTTACCGTAGCCTATTAACGCTTGTATTATATCACTCCTCAGCTACTTACACAGCAACTCCTTAGGAGCTTACTGGTGACCTAACTAACACGCAGGAACACAACAACCCTTTAGGGAGTTGTTATTTGGCTGCGGTTTTCTGTGAGGTGGAGATACTTCTCTAGACGGGCTACTTTGAGGCGCCCTACCTTTCTTAAAACATCCAGACCGAGATAAACAGACATATTCATGCACGTAAACGTTCGTTTTGTGTGGGAATTGAACCCACGAGCGTTGGTGTCAAAGTCGCGTCATTCACGACTCAGCCGCCGAGCTAGTTAAATCAAATCAAAGTTACAAGATATGTTTGGAAATGATTCCGCACATCCTACTTATCTCTTTCTCGATTAAACGGTTGAACGGATTTGAATGAAATTTGGCAACTAGATAGATTATGATCTGGATTAACACATAGGCTACGTTATTTGACTCCACGCGGGCGGAGCCGCGGGCAGCAGCTAGTGTATTAATATATTTTCAATTGTACCACTTGATATCGGTATATGTACAGTACACTCACATATATTTAAGACTAGCTCGGTGGCGCAGTGGTGAAACACGTTCGTGGATTCGATTCCTACACAGGACAAACATTTGTATGCATGAACATGTCTGTCTTTGCCTGGGTATTTTCTATGTATAATAAGTATTAAAAAAAAACGTATTTACGTATGTTTATCAGTTGTCCTAGTACCCATAACACAAGCTTCCCTTACTTTGGGGCTAGATGGCGTTGTGTAATTTGTCCGACAATTGTAATATAAATTGATGATTTGAAAAAAGACCTATATTGGCAACTTTCTTATGGCATTTCTTCTTCGCCAATGGTCATTTTCGAAATGCTGGTAGATTAAAAAAGACATATTAAGCTCATAAGAAAAAAATAATAAGATACAATATAATCTAAAGTATTTAAAATAAATGTAAGACGTATCTAAGTGCCCGCGAGGGCGAATAAAGAACTCGTTATCCTTTATACAAATATAAGCTTACGGTAGATAATGTAAATTTAAACTAGATTACTTGACGCCACGCTCGAACTCGCTGCACTCGTAGATGGTTGTGGATCCTGCAAACTACGACCACGTTACACCTAGAACCGCCATTTATATCTCTTCGCCACACGAGCACTCGCTCTTAATTCTTTGACGTTACATAAAGAACGTAGCACCATATTTGAAAAAAAAAACACCCCTTTTTAGTTTTTATAACGTTTAACTTGCCACAATTGGAATGTACTTCACTACTAAATGAATTAAATTTGTATTGCATCATGTATGAATTGATTAATGTAGTGCTGAATAAACATTAGATATGTAAAAACAGAGGGCGATAGTTTTAGCTCAGATTATAGCACCATTTACACCAGTGGCACTGCCGGTAATGGCTTATTGCCTCTAAATAATGGCAATAAAATAACACAGGGAGATGAGTTCCGAATTTACAAGAGATCTTGTCACAACATTTCGTTGCATATGGTTGACACCCTACTAACCAAAATAAAGGTTTTTTATACCACTATGGTGACAAACTACATACGGCCTGCCTGATGGCAAGCAGTTACCTCAGCCTAAGAATATTTGCAACAACAGGGGTGTCACTCTTGCGTTGCCGACCGTGTAAGTACCTCTCGCCCCTTTCCCAAGGTACTACAGCATGTGCTTATAGGAGCGGCAACGCAAGAGTAACACCTCTGGAGTCGCAAATGACCATAGGCTACGGCAACTGCTTACCATCGTGCAGGCCGAACGCTTGTTTGTACCTCAGCGGTATAAAATAATCCTGTTTTTTCCAATTTCCGGAGGCAAGCAAGCAAAAGGGCCGCTTGATAAAGTAATTACCCGTGCAATGTAAGGTGCACCGCTCGCGCGTTTCCACCCCCGCTGCTAACATGGCAACTTTTTAGACTGGTAACCTCACTCACTCCCAAGACTACAACAGCTCTCCAGCGAGCTGTTATTTGAATGTGGTTTACTCTGAGGTGGAAGTAATTCATCAGCCAGTCTGCCCTACCTGCCGTCAGAGCCTCATTTCATTTCATTATCAGGGAGTACCACGAGCTAGTAAGCCCTCTCACTTTTACATTGGAGGTAATTATCTATCTATATATAACTTCACGCCAAATTCCATTACGGGGCAGGTAGAGAGTAACGAGCGTCACACGACTCCGTCATAACAAATCTCACTTGCTTCTTTAACATTCACAGCTCTTCTCATGCACGCTCGTCGGTTTCTAGAACTCCTGGCATCACCTTCTGATAGAACACTATCAATTTGCTCATGGTAGATAAGTATCTACGTCCTTCTACTATCGCGTGGTTTATCTGTTTCATGATTATTTCTTCCTGCATTATTTCTACTATGTCCGAACCAACGGAACATGCTTCTTAATTTTTTTGACACCAACACTATCTTTGAATCCAACTCAGTCTCTAAAGTCGTCGTTGCGAATGCAGTCTAAAGGCGTTACGCTTGAAATTTTGCGCAACGCTCACATTTCGATTGCGATTATTCTACTTTCATGCTCTCTTTGACCAGTTCTTGCTTCCATAAGTTAGAAGTTAATTATTTGAAGTTTAACTCTACAAACAAATATAATTTATTTTATTTATATCCATATTTAAAGAAATTAAGGAAGAACTAAAATACGTAACAACAGAATTATCTGTAATGAAGGGTATTTATGCTAAGTTTTGAGTGGGGAATATAATTCCGACATTATTTAAATCCCTAGATTTATGGAATAAGAACATTGATCTCGGGATGTTGGGAGTAATCACGGGATTGGCAAAAGTTGTTATGCAGGATAGTTATAAATAACACAAAAATTTCGCCGTTAACACAATCTAAAGGTATATACAACATTCAAATTGAATGTGTCACGCACGCTGAGTAGCACAAAGACGATAATTTTCTTTTTAGGTGTGATTCTGCTGTCTAAGCCTAAGAATTATGAAAAGATATTAGAAGACAACTATTAGAAGTTTTAGAAGACGTAGGGCGCATCAAAGGAGCCCGTCTAGGGAAGTACCTCTACCTCACAGAAAACCGCAACCAAATAGAGGGTCCCTACACTGAAAAAAAAGATTAGTTGAATTTACCAAAGAAGCAAAGGTAGGCTATTTTACTAGTAAACTTTAATAATTAATACAAAAATTTGTAGTTAAATTTACAAATATAAAACGGTTGGTCTTCATACAAAAGTATTTTGTAGCTATCACTATTTTAAATGTATAATTTACCGCTAATAAATGGCATTTCAATCGCTACTAAATTTATAGTTGTAGTAACCAATATATTTTGCAATGTTTACCAAAATGTAACTGACTAATTTATTTAGTTATTTTTATCATATCCCCATTGTATGTTTTACCTTACAATTTTATACATTATGCAAAATAATTTGTTGTATCTATGAAACAAATTTGAAAGAAAAGTTTAGTGTTAAGCCACTGAGTGGCGCTGATGTCGCTACTAAAATTATAGTTGAAATAATCGATAAATTTTGCAAATTTTATTAAACTGTTTGTGACCTATTTATTTTGTTCATTTTATCGCATCCCTTTGATAGGTTTTACAGTTACATTACATTACGTCATACAAAATGATTTGTAGTTTCTATCAAACTGTTTTGAAACAAAAGTTTAGTTTTAAGCCGCTGAGTGGCGCTGTTGTCGCTACTAAAATTATAGTTGAAGTAACCAATATTTTTGCAATTTTTACCAAAATGTAACTGACTAAGTTATTTAGTTATTTTTATGATATACCCATTGTATGTTTTACCTTACAATTTTATACATTATGCAAAATAATTTGTTGTATCTATGAAACAAATTTGAAAGAAAAGTTTAGTGTTAAGCCACTGAGTGGCGTTGATGTCGCTACTAAAATTATAGTTGAAGTAATCGATAAATTTTGCAAATTTTATTAAACTGTTTGTGACCTATTTATTTTGTTCATTTTATCGCATCCCTTTGATAGGTTTTACAGTTACATTACATTACGTCATACAAAATGATTTGTAGTTTCTATCAAACTGTTTTGAAACAAAAGTTTAGTTTAAAGCCGCTGAGTGGCGCTGTTGTCGCTACTAAAATTATAGTTGAAGTAACCAATATTTTTGCAATTTTTACCAAAATGTAACTGACTAATTTATTTAGTTATTTTTACCATATCCCCGCGATATGTTTTACCTTACAATTTTATTCATTACGCAAAATAATTTGTTGCATCTATCAAATAAATTTGAAAGAAAAGTTTAATGTTAAGCCACTGAGTGGCGCTGATGTCGCTACTAAAATTATAGTTGAAATAATCGATAAATTTTGCAAATTTTATTAAACTGTTTGTGACCTATTTATTTTGTTCATTTTATCGCATCCCTTTGATAGGTTTTACAGTTACATTACATTACGTTATACAAAATGATTTGTAGTTTCTATCAAACTGTTTTGAAACAAAAGTTTAGTTTTAAGCCGCTGACTGGCGCTGTTGTCGCTACTAAAATTATAGTTGAAGTAACCAATATTTTTGCAATTTTTACCAAAATGTAACTGACTAACTTATTTAGTTATTTTTACCATATCCCCGCTGTATGTTTTACCTTACAATTTTATTCATTTTGCAAAATAATTTGTTGCATCTATCAAATAAATTTGAAAGAAAAGTTTAGTGTTAAGCCACTGAGTGGCGCTGATATCGCTACTAAAATTATAGTTGAAATAATCGATAAATTTTGCAAATTTTATTAAACTGTTTGTGACCTATTTATTTTGTTCATTTTATCGCATCCCTTTGATAGGTTTTACTGTTACATTACATTACGTTATACAAAATGTTTTGTAGTTTCTATCGAACTGTTTTGAAACAAAAGTTTAGTTTTAAGCCGCTGAGTGGCGCTGTTGTCGCTACTAAAATTATAGTTGAAGTAACCAATATTTTTGCAATTTTTACCAAAATGTAACTGACTAACTTATTTAGTTATTTTTACCATATCCCCGCTGTATGTTTTACCTTACAATTTTATTCATTTTGCAAAATAATTTGTTGCATCTATCAAATAAATTTGAAAGAAAAGTTTAGTGTTAAGCCACTGAGTGGCGCTGATATCGCTACTAAAATTATAGTTGAAATAATCGATAAATTTTGCAAATTTTATTAAACTGTTTGTGACCTATTTATTTTGTTCATTTTATCGCATCCCTTTGATAGGTTTTACTGTTACATTACATTACGTTATACAAAATGTTTTGTAGTTTCTATCGAACTGTTTTGAAACAAAAGTTTAGTTTTAAGCCGCTGAGTGGCGCTGTTGTCGCTACTAAAATTATAGTTGAAGTAACCAATATTTTTGCAATTTTTACCAAAATGTAACTGACTAATTTATTTAGTTATTTTTACCATATCCCCGCTGTATGTTTTACCTTACACTTTTATTCATTACGCAAAATAATTTGTTGCATCTATCAAATAAATTTGAAAGAAAAGTTTAGTGTTAAGCCAATGAGTGGCGCTGATGTCGCTACTAAAATTATAGTTGAAGTAATCGATAAATTTTGCAAATTTTATTAAACTGTTTGTGACCTATTTATTTTGTTCATTTTATCGCATCCCTTTGATAGGTTTTACAGTTACATTACATTACGTTATACAAAATGATTTGTAGTTTCTATCAAACTGTTTTGAAATAAACGTTTAGTTTTAAGCCGCTGAGTGGCGCTGTTGTCGTTACTAAAATTATAGTTGAAGTAACCAATATATATTGCAAATTTTACTAATCTGTTACTTAAAAAATTCTTAGTTAATTTTATCATATCTCCGTTGTATGTTTTACCGTACAATTTTACATGTTACGCAAAATAATTTGTTACATCTATCAAACAAATTTGAAATAAAAGTTTAGTGTTAAGCCACTGAGTGGCGCTGATGTCGCTACTAAAATTATAGTTGAAGTAATCGATAAATTTTGCAAATTTTATTAAACTGTTTGTGACCTATTTATTTTGTTCATTTTATCGCATCCCTTTGATAGGTTTTACAGTTACATTACATTACATTACACAAAATGATTTGTAGTTTCTATCAAACTGTTTTGAAAGAAAAGTTAAGTTTTAAACCGCTGAGTGGCGCTGTTGTCGCTACTAAAATTATAGTTGAAGTAACCAATATATATTGCAAATTTTACTAATCTTGTACTTAAAAAATTCTTAGTTAATTTTATCATATTCTATTTGTATGTTTTACGGCTTAGTATTATACATTACACACAATGGTTTGTTGCATCTATCAAACAGTTTTGAAAAAAAAAGTTTAGTTTTAAACCATTGAGTGACGTTGCTGTCGCTACTAAAATTATAGTTGAAGTAACCAATATATATTGCAAATTTTACTAATCTGTTACTTAAAAAATTCTTAGTTAATTTTATCATATCTCCGTTGTATGTTTTACCGTACAATTTTACACGTTAAGCAAAATAATTTGTTACATCTATCAAACAAATTTGAAATAAAAGTTTAGTGTTAAGCCACTGAGTGGCGCTGATGTCGCTACTAAAATTATAGTTGAAGTAATCGATAAATTTTGCAAATTTTATTAAACTGTTTGTGAACTATTTATTTTGTTCATTTTATCGTATCCCTAACTTCTCCTTCTGGCGGCCTCACTCGCACGCACGCAGGAACGCAACAACCCTCAGAGAGGTTGTTATTTGGCTTTGGAGTTCTGTGAGGTACTTCCCCAGTCCGGCCAGCTTACGTTGCGCTTTACCTCTCTTTGGCCAAAACCTCGTCAGTCAAGCAGCACGGTGCACCACGAGTAGGTGATGTCGGCTTGGCTCTATAGATCTACGTAAGCCCTTCAACCCACAGCTAAAAGAAGGAAGTGTCACGATATTTTATGAGCGTCAAACTACTTTTTACGAATGTCAAAACTTCGCATCACCTACTAATAGGACATAAAATCAGCTGTGTGACGTCATCACAAATGCGCGCGAAGGAACGCAAATTTAAAAAAATTGGTGAAACTTTACAGCACTTATATTTATAAATTTGATAAATTTATATTGATAAATAAATAAATAACTTTATACTTAGTGATATTTTAATGTGAAGGTGTTACTCATTATTGTTGTATAGTAAATATCCATATCTACACTATGTTCGTGTGTAACGTTTCCTTTTAGGTGAAATACAATCCGTTTGCTTACATTTTTGATCTTGGTTTCTTTTCATATGTATAGGTACATGAGAAAAAAAATATGACTACATAGTATAAATAAAAGTCGCTTCCCGCCATCGATACTTCCCGCTGTCTGTCCCTATGTATGCTTAGATATTTAAAACTATGCAACGGATTTTGATGCGGTTTTTTTTAATAGATAGAGTGATTCAAGAGGAAGGTTTATATGTATAACTAGCTGCTGCCCGTGACTTCGCCCGCGTGGAGTCCTAAAAAGTATATTTTAGGACTACACGGTACAACACAGCATCGCGCCGCTCGACTCAGCCAGTCACAGCGTCACAATCAGCGCGCAGACCGCTATACATAGCTCTGCTAAGCGAAATACAACTAGCTCACATCTATAACCAGTACGCACGCAGCTAGTCACAGCACGTAGTCAGCTAGCCATAGCGTCAACAAGCACAACGTTGATAATACGAAGAGCGAAGACTACTTTTTCAAAGAAAGAAATGAAGATAATAGCTAAAAGTAAGAAGAAAGAAGCGTACGAGTCCCGGATGGTGTCTAGGGTATAGCTCGGCCCAAATTCCAGTTCCCAGACCACCAAAATGACCACCACGCATCGGCGAGATGACCACTACACACGGATACACGAGACGACGAGATCTATTAGAGATCTATAAAAACGGCTAAAATAACATGTTTGTTGTATGGGAGCCCCCCTTAAATATTTGTTTTATTTTAATTTAATTATTTATACTTAAAGTGATTATATAACTAAATATTCTGTGAATATTTCAAGCGTCTACCTGTTGCTGTTATCAAAATCAAGCAAAAATGAGCAAAAAAATCACGTTTGTTGTATGGGAGCCCCCTTAAATATTTATTTGATTCTATTTTTTAGTATTTGTTGTTATAGCGGCAATAGAAATACATCATCTGTGAAAATTTCAACTGTCTAACTATCACGGTTCATGAGTTACAGCCTGGTGACAGACGGACGGACGGACAGCGGAGTCTCAGTAATAGGGTTCCGTTTTACCCTTTGGGTACGGAACCCTAAAAAGTAATCTCGCTAATCAGTTCTAGTGTAAGTTTTTTAATCATGTAATCTGTCCGATATGTTTTTCTTATATTCCATAATTCATATTTAAGTACTTTTCTAAAGGGTTGTCGCTAAATAACTATATACATTTTTCTTATATTACATTCACAATTGCCTAGTGTCACGTAAAATAAACAATCAATTTAATTAAATATAGCATAACAATGACAATTATTCCGGTGGGCGTTGAATCATAATTAAGTCACGCATGCCAACATTTCGCAACTTACACCAGCGCGCATAAGGTGATGCGACCATTGAGGTATTATTATTATCATCGATGTATAGGATGCGCCCTTCCAATACAAAGTACTCTTTGGAAACGTACCCAGAGGCCCACCTTGGTTTAGTTTGCCACGTTTCTATTCCAGAAACCGCGGTTAATGAGGCCCGCAATGCACCAATCAGGAGTGACACGTGTAATTTGTTGATTTGGAACAATGAAGGAACGGAGTCGGTTTCAAAGGAATAAATAAATAATAAAAATTTAACAATTTTTTAAAAAAATATATCAAAATGTATATTTGTTATTTTGTAGTGTATTATTTATATACAATATTAGCTGGTCTTGAATTTATTATACAATTTATACATTAATGTAACGATTTCAATTACATATACAGAATTAAGTAATCTAAGTGACAATATGACCTTAGGTCCTGCGAGGCTTAAAATAATTTGTACTACTATGGATGCCTGTACTTATAGGTAATTATTTACATTACATATTTATCATCAATTTTGTAAGCTACATGGGCTGTTCGGTTAGAAATATTTGACCATATGTAGGTACTTTCATATGTCTTGAATTATACTAACCACCTCGTAGAACAATGCCGTTGGCATTATTTTATGAGGAGATCCGTCGTCTCAAGTTCTCAAGTTGTGTGTGTGGGTATCTTGGTTGGTCAAGGTTGGAAGTGGACTGTATTTAGGCGCTGTCGGAGACTACATAAACACCTTTTTACACCTTAGTAACTATTTTATTACTTATAATGCGTACGTACGATACAAAGCTGTTAGTCGTGGCGGAACGGGGACAAGAAGAGAGAAAAGCAAAATGTTGCCACTTGTACAAAAAACTAACATTTTTTGTCTATGTTGGCTGTGTTGCCAACAGTGTGTTCGATGCCAGTGGTCACCATATTGTAGCAACTGAGACAGGCCAATGCATACATACATCGCTCATCCGGAGCGACAGTGACACAACTGCAACAAAATGCGAAATTGACTTAATTATACCAAATTATTTCCATAATCATTTTGCGTAGACAGTGAAAACGCCACATTTGTAAATGCATAAATCGCACCCTGGAGGGCAGAAAGACGTTGTTGAAGTATTCAATTTTGGCGCGCGGAGACCGAGTGACAACGGCGGAGAAGTCAGTTGTGACTTGTGCGGGGAGCGCCATGAAGAGTGCAAATGTTACGGACCTACATCGCTTCTAAGGTAAATATGACAAATTATGTACCTAAATATCGGTGTTTTAACGAAGTAATTGTATTTTACGTCATTATTAACTTGAAATAAAACAGTTTTTGGGGATACAATGTCATATCATACAATTGCGTCGTTGTTGGACCAAATATTTTTGGAGTTTCCGTTATTTTTTTTGATATAAGTGTAATTACGTCAATGTTGTTCTGGAATGCTGTTACACTTATGACAATAATGGCTAATGGCATCAAGTTGAATATTAAATGAAACACACGATACCCGACTGAGAGGAACTATATATATGTATATATATATATATATATATATATATATATATAGCTTTGTTTGGTTATTTTTGCTTGTTTTAAGTTTTAAGCCGTTAAGATGGGAAGCCGAGCAGGATTGATAGTCAAACTTTGTGTACAAGAATGTTCAAATCCTGACAGTATTGCTTCAGAAACAGTCATTGCTACTAGGACAAAAGATAAATAAAACAATTACTACATTTATAAGTTTTATTGTTGTTTATGTTATGTTTTCTTTTCCAAGTTCTCACGTTTCTTTACTTAATTTCAGAGATATTATCTGCAGAATCTAAATAAGTTAGCAATACTATCACAAATATTGACCATAAATCAGTTTCTTTAGATTAATTACGTTTGCTGTTTTAAACTCCTGTTTAACAATATTGAAAGTTGCTTATCGTAGAGTAAAAGAAGGAATTGCCAAAACTAGAAACCAAAATTGTGTTTTCCATTTCACTGTGAACGGCGAAAGGAAGCGGACGTACAATTTTTTTTTATAATTATATATTATTATTTATAGTACCTTGGCTATATCCGAGAGAACATTATGAACTGTTACTCAAGGAAAAATAGTTGTAGTGTAGGTGAGACTTCGGAGCGTTATCCTAACAGCAATATAATATTTTATTCTAATAATTGCTGCGGTCAGCAAAAGAACAGACACCTAATCAAAATTGCCATTATTGTTCCAAAAATTGTATGGAAATAATATAAATTACTTTAATGAAGTTTTTTTTTCTTTCAGATTCCTGCTCGGCATGTACTACTATGCTGTTGAAACTCTTCCAGTAAAATCAATAACACATAAATATTGAATTCGGGGCCATTCTCAAAACGAAGGCAATAACGCTCATTCGCTCATCGAAAAGTCTATTAAAAGAGCAAAGAAGTCTGTTCCCATCTATATACCTTACCAGTTCGTTCAACTTATACGAAACACCAAGAAAACTGGAAATGCTTTTGTATTTAACGATCTAAACTATTACTATTTTTATGATTTAAAAAGGCTACTTGAGGATATTTCACTTAATACTAATAAAGATTTGCAAGGTAACTCAATTAAATTATTTGAATTAAAAGTTGTACGATTTGTTAAAAATAGTAAGACTTACGATGTAAAATATTCTGAAGAAGATGAATGGGTTACTGTAAAATCAAAGATAATCCCTAAGCTTAAAACTCGCACAGATAATAATAATTTCAATTAATAATTTAATTAAAAACAAAATATTGTTCCCCGGTGCTATTCTGGGTTTTACGAAAGTTGAGTGCACATTTCTTGGAGGTTTTTTTTATTATGTTAGATATACTTTCTGACTTTTCATTTTCTAATTGTAAGTCAGTTATACTTACGTAATTATTAAAAACGTACAACTATAAGACTGAAATACTTTTTTTTATACTACGTCGGGAGCCGTACAAGCATACGGCCCACCTGATGTAAAGCGGGTACCGTAGCCTATTAATGCTTGCGATATATTAATTATCACTCGCGTGATGCCTCCTCTGCTGCTTACACAGCAACTCCTCGGGAGCTTACTGGTGACCTCACTCACACGCAGGAACACAACAACCCTCTAGGTAGTTGTTATTTGGCTGCGGTTTTCTGTGAGGTGGAGGTACTTCCCCAGACGGGCTGCTTTGACGCGCCCTACCTCTCTTAAACTACTTAAAAGTTGTTCTAACATTCCTTAGGTTTGGTATAATAAACCCTATGACTGAGATTATTTTTAATTACTTAGTTGTTATAATTGTTTTTAATAAGTCCATCTATAAGTCTGACTTTAAGGAATCTTGTGGTATTTAGAAAGAAAAATAAAGACTATGTTGTATCCTATTTTAATTAATTTAGTATTGAATAGTTTCTATAAAAGTGTATTCATGGTAAAAGTAGGCTTTAATGCAAATCTTGACTGCCCTCGGAGAATTACACTGAAACTGTAGTTTATGAAACCGTAATAATATACACACTCATGTCAGCTATAACTATGTCACCAATGTAATTTTTATTTTATCGAAAAAAAAAAAAGCATTTGTAAAGCATTTGTTTGATCAAAATTGGTTTCATTCATCTAACACAACAAAGGTCATAACTACATGAATTTTCATTTTCTAGCGCAACAACGCCGCAACTGGTAGGTCTTAAAATGAAAATTTTTTTTTTTTTTTTTACAAAGATGTGAATTGGGTATTAAAAAAAATGTGTTTTTTATTAAGGCAAAAGTTCAAATTACAATAATTAAATACCGAAATAGTTATAAGTTGTATGAAATGTTAAAAATCATCAGTAGTGTTAAGAAAAAATCTTTAAACTGGCGTAGTGTAAAAATTACAAATTTGCAGTTGTGTCGCTGTCGCTCCGGATGAGCGACATGTAAAAGGGATAAGGCTCTCCACACACCCCTATTGTTGGAACATGTACATATTATGTATTAATTTGTTTTAAATTTAAAAAGTTTTGTTCGAAGAGACTACAGCTTGTGCATGTAAGGTAATATGTGTGCACGTCATCAAAGTCCTATCTTTCTGCAGAAATCTACAATGCATTCTAAAGTCCTTCAAAAAGCACTAATTTATTAAATTTTTGCCTTTTAGTGATTTATATACTTATCAATTATTGCTCGAATAATATGGACTCGATGGTTATAGGTTAATAGCTGTTCTAACGAATGCGTAATTAATGAATCAAAAATATATGTATACACATATTCATAAACGTACAATACAATATTTTAAATATACATAATTATTTTTAAATATCTAAAGTACGACTCCGGGTATTATGTACTACGTTAGTACATAGTAGTTCAATGGATGTTCTCAGCAATTTCATAATAGTTGGTCACAATAAACGGTATTATTTTCTTCCATAATTTTTTTTTCTTCATTATTGTGATGAGTTAACTACGACTAGTTACTAGACTGATCATGATCACCTGCTAACTTAGTACGAGTTCAATTTATTACTTTAAAATTACTTTTCTGTATAAATAATGATGGTATTTAGGTACGGTATAATGATGGTACGGAAGATAGGTAAGTAATCTAGGAGCACTGAGTCCTTCATTTCGATCATGGTGAGAATTTATTATTCCTCCGTGAGAATATGTTGAAGACATTTGTCTTAAATGTATCTCTTGACTAAGATAGGTATACACTATGATGTGTAACCAAGGCAAGGAGGCCATATACTAGATATAAGCATAATCTTGTGTTATTAACAGATTTCTTCCAGCCAACCGTAATCGTTGTGGAAAAAAATTAAATACCGAAATAACAATTATATGTGCCAACTACTAAATTAAAAACTGATACTTACAGTTAAAAAACAAAATTTTAAATGTAAGAAAAACACAAGAAAAAAAAAAGAAAATACTAATAATAATAATAAAAAACAATTGAATAGAACTATAAAACACACAAAGCCAGTGGTCACCATATTGTAGCAACTAAGACAGATCAATGCATACATACATGTAAAAGGGATAAGGCTCTCCACACACCCCTATTGTTGGAACATGTACATATTATGTATTAATTCGTTTTAAATTTAAAAACTTTTGTTCGAAGAGATCACAGCTTGTGCGTGTAAGGTATTATATGTGCACGTCATCAAAGTCCTATCTTTCGGCAGAAATATAGAATGCATTCTAGTCCTTCGAAAAGCACTAATTTATACATTTTTTGCCTTTTAGTGATTGTTAAAGATAATGTTTTGGCTAAGTAATTCTGTCGCAAATTTATATACTTATCAATTATTGCTTGAATAATGTAGACACGATGGCTATAGGTTAATAGCTGTTCTAAAGAATGCGTAATTAATAAATCAAAAATATAATATATACACACATTCATAAACGTACGATACAATATTTTAAATATACATAGTTAATTATTTTTTAATATCTAAAGTACAACTCCATTCATTTTTTGTTCCAAATTCTATGTTAAGGAGGGAATTATCGAGTACAGATTTTATAGTATGTAATTGCAATAAATATAATAATTGCTAAATGATACACAAATAATTATATAATAATATGAAATAATTCTGCATTCTTTCTTTTTTATATTTTTTAGAACAATTTTTACACGATTTTACAACGCATGAAGGCATTTTTAGCCAGTAATGCGACGTTGAAGATCTGGGTTCAAATAGTGCATGTACCTACCTATTTTTCAGAGCTACACGCGAGCGAAGTCGCGAGCAGCAGCT
Source organism: Pyralis farinalis (assembly GCA_947507595.1). Classification (NCBI taxonomy): domain Eukaryota; kingdom Metazoa; phylum Arthropoda; class Insecta; order Lepidoptera; family Pyralidae; genus Pyralis; species Pyralis farinalis. The sequence goes on along the minus strand of OX382265.1, from coordinate 18,037,858 downwards.
AGTAGTTAATAAGAGATGCCTACAAAATATATGTGATATTGGTAACCAATGAGTTTGGTAAATTCAACTAAGTACAATATTTTTTAGTCACGTGTACGTGTCACACACAGGATTTCAAGGCCGGGCGAGCCGCGTTCGCTTTGAAGGTACCTCGGCCGGTCGCTATTGGCTAAAGCCCGCTATTCACGACATGATATCGGTTTCTTTTATATAACTGTTAATATATTAATTGATTTTACATTGGTCTTGATTGAGAATGGACCTTATTGCTTATAGTGTTGATAAGATCCGTGTAGCATATTTATTTGTTTTTTTCTCTCTTAATCTAGACAATTATTATATAATATAGTTAATGTTCACATGTACAGAATAAGATCGAGAGAGACTGGTGACAATGATAGGCAGAAGCCGGTCGCTCAGTACACCAGTCCCCTTCCCGCGACATCTTAACATTGCGATACACTGATTGCCTATTATCACGATTCGATTTTAAAAATATGTAAGTATACAAAAAAAAATACATATTATTACAAGCTAATTAAGGTGCAGGATTATTTTAAAGTTTTGGCCAGATTAGGTAATTTATTTAAGAATGTAGAACTAACGAGTTTACAAGTAGGTAGGTGTTGTGCATGAATGAGTGAGTGTGGTGTGTGTTGTAAGTGTAGAGTGTGAATGGGATGTGTGTTACAGTGGGTAGTGGTGGTGTGGGGTAAAGTGAGCATGATGAAGGTAAGAGGAGACTCAGTAGACACATGTATTCTCAGATTAAGTAGGTTGTGGATAAGTAATCCAAATAAATATTCATTATTAACTGTAACAGTATTAGGTTACGATGAATGAGGTATTCGGTATCGTCATAATTTAATCTTTGAGGATGGTTGATGACTTGTTTCTTGCACACGTATTTTGTAATAAATCTAGTACTGTATGCAGCTTTTTATAAAGAAACGGGCCTAGAAAACGAAAGAAACGTTGGGAAAAAGCTGTCCTAGATGAACACGTATTTGGTAAATGAGTGCGACGAGAAGAAGAAGAAGCGCAATTGAAACCAGCGACAGCGTGCTGCTTCAGAACCGTTGCGAGAATAAAGAGCTGTCGTACTGAGAGGACTTGACAGTACCGATATAATTCGAAAGTTGAGAATAAAATTGGTTTGAAAGTGCACACCTTTAATAGAGCTCTTTGGGCATGTTCTAACTTTAATAAAGCGGTCTTTGCGGCACCGCCCCAAGATGTAATACAGTAGGTAAGCGACGGTTGACAGAGTGAGGTATAAACCACAAGACAATATCGGTGGCGATCTAGGGTGGAGGCAATTGGGAATTAGTATTAATATTATGGAAATATATTTCTTAAACTTACAATTAAGCCGAGAATTGGCGAATTTTGTCATTATTTATTGTTTGAGTAATGTTTGTTCCGAGCGGATCGAACCCGCTATCCTCGGTGTTAAGGTTGACACTGAGGATGTAAACAAAGACGCTAGTACTACCTACCTAAGATTGCACCGCCCAGGCTTGTTTATTACAAGTAAAAATAAACAATGCCTAATAAATAACAATAATGCCTACTGGGGGTACCACGTAAAAAAAACACGCCTCCAGATTCTATCTCGGAGGTTGTGGGGGTAAGTCAAGGCAAAGAAATGAAAATAATGATCAAAAATTATCATGTCGTCTGTGTCCCGCTTTATAGTACGAAGCTACTCTGTGCTGTGCCCCCCCCCCCCCCAACCCCCGCCCGCCAGACGCACAGTGGATGATTTATTACTACTAAGGAGGACGAATAACGATACGGTTGTGACTTGTGCGATCTGCGAACCAAATAGGTACTTACTTTCTACATACTTTCAGCAGTCTTTTTTGTTAATTGTATGAACTGAAGCGGTCACTCATTATAGTTTTGTTCACAGATTAGTAAATAATGTTTTGTTATAGTTTTAATTTGTTTGTCAACAGATCCACTGGTATTTAAAGGAAATATACCTACCTGCAATGGAAGACCACATATTATGTGATAATATTACGAATAATAATCTTGTAATAGAGTTTCTATGCAATTGGGGCGTGTCAGAGGATATTCAAAAAGTTTTTAAAGGTATGTGTCTTGTATTTTATATATTTTTTATATTAGACATCAACAACATCAAAGGTTTATTGATCCGTTGCTAGCCTTTTTAAAGAGATATATTATGTACTTGTATTTTGGCGTCACAAATTCTCGCCATTGAATTTTTGTAGGGGATAAAATTTGTGATGACCTTCGCCTGTCCCTAGTAGTACTACCACTTGCTCACATAATCTGAATTTTTGTGTAAATACGTCACGCACGTCACACATTCTTAATTTTGTCGTGACGACTTTATCGGGAGCCGGTGGTGTACCGACATGTCGGCGCCCATAATCTGTCGTCACCGGCATATCGTTGTCGTGTCGGTCAGTGAAAGAGCGCTATAAGCAGCTTTTTATATTTGCGTGCCCCGATATCGATCGAATTAAATTTTTTTGGTCAACACGAAAAGATTTTGGGCTCAGCTTTAGATTAAGTAACACCTGATATCAGCACCATATTTTTTTTTATGAATAGCTTTACTAAAGAAGATTAAATCACTAAAATTTTAAGGCACGGAGATGCATAGTTTTTACGCTAGAATTTATTGAAATTTACAATGTTATTTCAAAGAATCGTAATAAAATCGCTATGTTTGATATAAATTATCAAAACGTTTCATTATAAGCATTAGAAACGTCAAACTCAACGTAACAATGTAGATGTCAAGTGCATTTGTAACTGAAAATACAAGAATAAACAGTGAAATGGAAATAAACATCGTATTTGTCAAGTCAATATCGCTCGTCCGCCATTTTGTTTCATTTGGTAGAATTATTGTTAAGATGATTATTATAATGACACAAAACGTTTGGGCATTTATCATTTGTCAAATCTTTCAAACAAATAAAAATTTTGTAATAAGTATAGCAACAGTAATCTCAATTGGTTAGGTTAGAGTATGACAAACAATGCACGAGCCGAGCGAGCGAAGCCAGCGTGCCGCGGCAGCGGCCGGCGAAGTGCCAGAAGCGAATCTTTGCCATTTTGAAAAGTGTCATTATAAAAAGTAGACCAAACATACAGTTGGCAACTGTGAGGTTGGGAAATAAAACAAAATTATACGAAAAGTTGGCAAATGATTATTCAAAGTGATTGTTCGAATTTGAAAGATTGTAGGTGACATAACCTCAAAAAATTAGAATGTTAATAACTTTAAAACTATGCGTTTCCATGTTATAGTTCCCTCCTCTGGGGGTTCCTCTCCCCTCCCCCTCGCCCCCTCACCCTCACCCCCTCCCCACTCCCCTCCCCTTTTACGGTGTTACTTAATCTAAAGTGCTTCCAGATTTTGGGGTGTAAGGACTCGCTAACAGGTAGAGAGCCCCAGCCAACCTGACCTGCACGTGGTGCATCCTTCTGACTAACGAACGAGACCCTGGCGAAAGAGAGGTAGGGCACAGCGTATTTAAGCTGGGCCGACTGGGGAAGTATCACCTCAAAGAACACCGCACCCAAATAACAATCTCCGAGGGTTGTTGTGTTCCCGCGTGTGAATGAGGTCACCGGTGTGCAGTGGAGGTGCCGGCGCACGGACGATGTTTTGTGTCGCTAGCGTTTATATTATCGCTCCAAGGCGGTAACCGCTTCACATCAGGCGGCCGTATGCTTGTTCGCCACCCGACGTAGTATAAAAAAAACTAGGCAGTGGTGACGATGAGACCGCATTTTGTACCTGCCAAAATATTTCTGTATGTACACACAGCGACAGATCCAGCTATGCAAAACAAACACATTTCGCCTTTGCTACTACGACATAAGATGCATGAGTGTATACTGTATAGTTTGACGTTTCGCTGTGTGTACAGTTATATATTTTTTCTGTGTGCAATAAAGTGTATTTTTTACCAGACAGAAAAAGAGGTTTTTCATAGATTTTTTTTTGTATTGTGATATTTTTTATCTTGTGGGCGGGTGGATATTGGTTTCTAGTAGAGCTATCTTCGTGCTCTTCCTATCTTTCTCTACACCGATTTTTGAATCACTCGCCTGAAACTCTACGCGATGGTGAACGGTTCGAAACTAGAACTCCTGGGCCACGTTAGCTATTGGCAGGATGCACCACGTACTTACACCATGGTCTGTGTTTTTACTCTAATAATGCTTTTCATTGCTACCTTTTCAGACAATGATATTGATCTATTTTGCTTAGAAAACATGTCAGAATCTGACATTCATGAATTAATACCATCATCGAGGATTAAAGACCGAATCAAGTTTCGAGCTGGGCTTATCGCCTTTAGAAAAGAAAATAAGTCCATAGTAAGAACCTTATTTTTTGGTTTATGCTCATGTATGTCTATTTGTCTTTTGCTTAAATATGTGGTCACAGCATAATATTACTTTTACAGAGTACGTGTTCATTGGATACAGAATCTATTGCTTCTGATTTGTCAGCAGTGGCGGCTGTAGGTACCTTAAGTGCGCTCGTGCGCTGAACCACCAATTCAAAACATTTAAAAATTACAAAATATTACTTCATCTTTAAATTACCATATTAATATTTATTTTTGAAACATACAAAAACATAATATAACAAATAAAATTTAAAATTATAACAAATAAAAGACAAAACAATTTAAGCGCTTTGCTAAACTATTAAGACTTATTTTCCCTGTAAAGAAAAATTCTCGTGCGCTTCGGCGAGCGCACGAGGACTGCTAATAGAACTTGTATGAGTTACTAGCGAATGTGCCTGACGCGTGAAACAAAAGATAGTTCATAGAAATGTATCGAGAAATGAAGCGATTCTCGTGCGCCGCACGAGCGAATCGAAGGTTACCGAGAGCACCCGATGTTTGACGAAATTTGAAATTTGAGTTCGACGGCGGCCATGATGGACCTCTACTTATCAGTATAGTTTCGCTGTATCTGTGACGCGTTAATTATTGTTTCTTTATATTAAGTAATTGTTTTTTTTTTATTTACATCTTTTATGTAAATTGTTGATTTGTTGCAATTTCTAATATTAATACTTGGTGAGCAAGTAAAGTGCACCACCAGTTCGATAACCCACCAGCCGCCACTGTTTGTCAGTACCAAATTCGGATAGTGGAGAAAGCTCAAATTTTAGTAAACGAAAGGTTAGTTAATTATTTGTTTCCAAATTAATTGTAATTTTTCTTTGACGTAAATATTTGCAGCAACATATGATGTATATCATATGTTGCTGCAAATATTTACATCATTTCAATTTTGCTGAAATGGAAATTTCTTTTTATTGCTGACTTATTTTATAATGATTAATGATTCATGAAATGCTTGGGCCGTTCGTGAAATATGAATTTACAAATTTTATTAAGACAAGTTAGGGTGTACCGAAGGAGGTCGTGACTTAGGCCGTGTCTGCACCGCGATATTTCACCACGCGGTTTATACTCTAAATTAAACATAGAGGTGATAAACAAAAGCGAAATTGCCATACACAAACTACCTAGGTACTTTGTTTACCGAAAGTGAACTGTTTTGTGTGTGAACTGCTACCTAAACGTCCAGCCTGGTGGAACTTTTTGTAAATTGTTATAAATTGTTATAACGCTGTATTTTATAGATTTAGCTGTGCCCGCGACTTCGTCCGCGCGGAATAGTTTTTAGGGTTCCGTACCCAAGGGGTAAAACGGAACCCTATTACTGAGGCTCCGCTGTCCGTCCGTCCGTCTGTCACCAGGCTGTATCTCTTGAACCGTGATAGTAAGACAGTTGAAATTTTCACAGATTATGTATTTCTATTGCCGCTATAACAACAAATACTAAAAAATAGAATAAAATAAATATTTAAGGGGGCTTCCATACAACAAACGTGATTTTTTTGCTGTTTTTATAGATAATGGTACGGAACCCTTCGTGCGCGAGTCCGACTCGCACTTGGCCGGTTTTTTATTTATTATTTCTTTATATTAATAAAAATAAATACAATTTGTAAAATAAAAGTAGCCTAAGTTACTCCTTATTACATCAGCTATCGGGCAGTGAAAGTCCCGTCAAAATCGGTCCAGCCGTTTCAGAGATTAGCCGGAACAAACAGACAGACAGACAAAAATTGTAAAAATATTCATTTTGGTATATGTACTGTGTATACATCCATATGCATTTAGTAAAAAGCGGTTATTTTAATATTACAGACACTCCAATTTTATTTATCTGTATAGAAGATTATTATTTTATTTTTTTGCTGAGTCAGGGCCTTTTTGTTGTCACGACACACACGGGACGCGCAAGTTGCTACCGTTCGGGCCTACTGTACAATTTATTTTATATTTAAATGTTTGCGGTCATTACTGTTGTCATTGTTGTATGTGATTTTTCTTTTTTCTTGTGTTTCTGTATTTGTGTGTGTTTCTATGTGATAACAAATAAAACTAATTATCTATCTATCTATCTATTATTACATATTGTATTATGTTATTATTATTATATATATAAAAAAAATGCGTAGTTATTTTATGTCACGAAAAATACGTATTCTGTGAAAATAATAAAAATAAAAGTGCAAAGTCCCACGAAAGGGAAGATATTTCCCCCTAATTTTAACAGTTTTTCATATTTTACGCAGGAACCCTAAATATTTACGGGATAAAAAGTACCCTATATTGTGCTCTGAACAGTCGTCTACTTACCAGTGAAAGTCCCGTCTAAATCGATCCAGCCGTTTTAGAGATTTGCCGGAACAAACAGACAGAGAGACCGACAAAAATTGTAAAAATATTCATTTTGGTGTATGTACCGTGTATATATCCATATGCATTTAGTAAAAAGCGGTTATTTTAATATTACAAACAGACACTCCAATTTTATCTATCTGTATAGACCATAACCATACATAACCAAATAAATAGTGCATTGTGTAAATTCATATTTTTTTTTAAATAAGTAGGTACCTACACGCTCCAATCTTATCGAGGGCTTTAATTTCTCGAACCTGCAGCGACAAGTTATATTTTTTATGACCACCCAGAAACTGCAATAATTAAAGAATGTGTGGTAATTTCACCATTGTTATATTATAATACACACATATAAACTTAACACTTAATATTTTATATAATTAAAGGACTGACATTTTGTGAATTGGACTAGCGTCTAAACGGTTACTGCTAGAACGATGAAATTTTGCATGGATATATATTTTTACCACGCCGACAGTGTTACGATAAAAAAAAAATTTTGGGGCACTTCCCTTACACGTAAAGCGATAGTGATATTTTTTGTTCTCGTTTACCCCATCATGCGGTGTGTCATTACATAGGTCTATATCCGTTCATGAGGTATTAAACTTTAAAGTGCAGTTTTTGTAATAAGAGGGCGTCCCCCCCCCCATAAGCTAAAGCTATGTATCTATTCTATATACTTATGTAATGTACCTAATTAGAAAATTTTGTTCTAAACACAAAATTTCTAGAAAAAAATAACTAAAAAAAATCAACCATTTGTCCACATTTTTTTTAATCAAAGCTTTTTATGAGCCCTGAAATGGATTGAATTGAACGGTTTTGGCGCCATTCGATTAAGTATTTGTTTATTATTTTTAGAATATTTTTCTAATCGAGTGGCGCTAGAAACTCGCAATCGGACTTTAATTATAGTGAATGAATAATAATTTTGATGTGATATTTTGTAGTTTCTGATGAAGACTACGAAGACATTAAACTGTGGCTCAAATTTAATAAGGAACCAGTAACCGAAATAATTAACAAATGGCAAAACACATTTAAACGCCGACTCCATGAATTTAAATCCAACAAATATTTAAGGGTTGCTGACATTCTCCAAGAATGGCCATCATACAAATTAAGCATTGGTTATAAGTTGGTAAGTTATGTACTTGTTTAAAATTCCTTATCATCAAATCATCCCATACAGGCCCTTCGAAACCCGGGTGGTCGTATACGACCGCGAAATGTATGGGAAAACGTATATAACGGGTTCTGACTGCTTGCTGCTGTCATTACATAAAAAAAAAAAAAACAGGATTGAAACTTCGTGTCATGAGACTTGAGGACAAAATATATAAGACTATTAAAATAAACGCTGTCTATAGGCATCATTGTATCTCTATTGCTGTCTTTGGATTATTATTGTTTGTGTATTTGACGAGCTCCGTGGCGCAGTGGTGGAACGCGCTGTTACGCTACTTTGACACCAACGCTCGTGGGTTCGATTCCCACACAGGACAAAAATTTGTGTGCATGAACATGTCTGTTTGTCTTGGTCTGGGTATTTTCTATGTATAATAAGTATGTATTTACAAAAAAAATAATATTTACGTATGTTTATCAGTTGTCTAGTACCCATAACACAAGCTTATATAAGTATGTATTTACAAAAAAAAAAAAATATTTACGTATGTTTATCAGTTCTCTAGTACCCATAACACAAGCTTCGCTTACTTTGGGGCTAGGTGGCGCTGTGTAATTTGTCCGGCAATATTTATTTATTTATTATTTTTTTACTTCTTTTTCACTATCACGAAGTTTTTCTGTTTTGTTTTAGTTACCTAGTCGCGCTAGGTGGCCCATTAAATATTAAATCGCATATAACAATGAAAATAAAACAGGAAGAGCTCGATGGTGTCGTTGTGTCGTATTCTAAACGAACACACAAGTTAAGCGACTTTGACCCTAGCGAATCACTGGGTTCTTCTTCATGCTTCGGAGGGCACGTTAAGCCGTCGTTCCCGATTTCCTGAATATTGTTGAAAGATTACAGTCGCTAAGCTAGACAATACACCACAAGTTGGGAGTTTGGGGATGACGTCAGGCGTCAACCGGTCATCGTAATCCCCCGCCCAACAGCCACATCAGGTGTATGGTCTTTATAAGCGGGCTCTGAGTTCCGTAACGCAAGAACGCTATGATGATTAATTATAACAATGAAAACGAAACATTTGAACGATGATTGAATACTTTATCCTCGTTTGTAATATACTCGTAATAGGTTTTATGGTTGACTTCTATGTTGTGATACGATTTTTTATTTAATGGGGGCAGCACCTAGCAGTTCTTTGTAAATAAAGATTTGCTGTTCAAAAAAATATTTTGTATAACTTAGGTATCTAATCAATAGTTTTACGTAGTATATTAATTACTCTGAGCCAATAAGTTAATTTGTTGATTGACAGAAAGGTATCTAGAATACTCGACGTGGCTCACATAAGATCTCACAACTTTTGACGGTGACTAAGTGCCAGACTTGGCTGCATTAGTATGTCATAGTATGTTGTTGACGGAATTTTTTATTCCTGTTATGAATATTTAATTATTTGGAGTGACGAGACTGATATATCTTTATTTCGGAAATGGCCTGAATTTCTCGAAAAGGCTATCCCTATTTTCAAACTTATCAAGGCTGCTGAAAATTTTACAAATATAATAGAAAATAATCCCAGTGAAGGTTGGTTACAAGAGCTTATAGGAATATGTGGAAATACGGTTACAATATTTAACTGAAGACAAATCATTTTTTCTTTAAAAATGCTGTTGAATTTAACATTCTTTATCTAAATGACTCGACTTCATTTAAGTATTGCAGGTGTTGTTTTGTTTTCTCCTTTTCCGTAACGATTACACACTGATTGAACAATCTGAAACAATGCCCTATTATAGAAGACAGTTAATATCTAGTGTAATGGACAGTGTGTAATAAGTTTGAAATAGGCTGTATAATCGGTGTTGTTCTGAGGAGTTGTTACGATATGATACCCACAACACATTTCTTTAATCGCCGTCGGCAGGGTATTCATCCACACAGAACCGAGTTGGTCTCGTACTGTATGGTTTCAAAGGTGTTCAATTCCGCGAACACTCATATTGGGGAATGACTGAACTCCCTGCCGGGTTCTTTAAAAAAAAGCGTAAACAGATTTTTACAGAGTCGGCAATGCGTAGGTGATACCCCTGGTATTACATACGTTGATATGCTGCGGTGATACTTACATGCGGGCCGTATTCTTGTTGTTCACCTCAGTGTATAAAAAAATACCATTTGTACAGGTGCATAGGTACAAGATTTTATCTACGATTGAGAAAATAATACATATACAAAGAAAAATATTTTTGCACATTGTTATTGTTAGATTCTCGCCACAGACAGAAATCTGCATAGAATTTTTCACATACGTGTCTATACTTTACGGGAAGCAAATTATCCGTAACAATAATTATTGCTCTTTCTGTTATATTTGGCAGTGTACAGTCCATTTGACTATCTGAAGATATGTTCAATGAAAATAATGAATTAAACTCGTACAAGAAATAATTGCCGCATTTTACCGCGCACACAGAAGGAAGTGCAAGGAAGGCAAAGAGATCTAACCCCATTCAGCCACACCTTAGACAGAATGTTTCCTCATTTTATTTGTTTCGGAACTCATAGCATGTATATATTTTGGCTGTATGATAAAATCTGCGTCATATGTATTATAACGAAGGTTGTCATTTTGATAGTCTATCAAAAGGATAGTCAGTTTGATTCAAGTACCATTTTCATAAATTGGAACATTTTGAAGCAGTCGCTGATAAAATATATAATTAATATTTATTCAAATACAACCTTCAGTTCCGGTATTTAAGTTTAATTCATCTCGGTTAATTATTATTCTTAAGTATTGCCTTTAAATCAACTTGTAATTTTTCAGACGTAAGGGATTTCTGCAGTTGCCAATTGATTGGGTACAAAATAAAACCAACCATTAACGTACAAACAAAAGATCATTATGGTAAAAAAAAAATATACAAGCCTAGTATAGCAGAGGCCAACAAAAATTTTATTCTTCATGTAAAGGTATGAACACATAATATTATATGAAAGTAAGTTTCTTTATAAAAAAATATACTACGTCGGGTGGAGAGCATGCAAGCGGCCGCCTGATGTGAAGCGATTACCGTAGCCATATGAATGCTCGTGACATAAACATTTCGCTCGTGTGTCGCCATCCCCGCTGTCAACGCAGCACTCCTTCCTACTAGTGATCTCACTTACGCGGACACGACAACCCTCTAGGAGGCTGTTATTTGGCTACGGTGCTCTATGAGGTGGTACTTCCCCAATCGGGCCAGCTTACAAATACGCTGCGCCCTACCTACCTCTCTTTCGCCAGAGCCTCGTTTATCATTCAGCAGGCTCTTGCTTCAAAGATGATGATAAGCTACTTACGTACACCCCAAACCGTAATCATGTTATAAAGATAAATATTGGTCACTTATTTCGTAAAAAAAAATACTGTCTGCCGTAATCATTGCTTAGAAAACACTTCTATAAAGGAAGTAAGTAGTCGTCCAAGTTTGATTGTTTTTAGTAATGCTAAAAAGTTGAGGTTAATATTCCTTGTATATGTCACCGTAAAATTGTGACAATCGACAATCGTCAGATTATAATCTCAACGCGGGAGATTGTAAACTAACGTTAGGTTTAGGTTAGGTTAGTTTGTAAACCAACTACATTTATTATAATCTGACGGTTTTTACAATTTTATGGTGACATATATACTGTTCCGACCTGGTTACACTTTTCAAGTTTCCAGTAGAGCAATAAATTAGTTTCAATATTTTTTACCTTTATCTCATTTCTTTACAGAACCAAAGTGAAGTTCCTACGCAATTAAATTTGCACAGAGAAGCCCAATCTTTGAAAGGAGGAAGATGCCAGCCAATGGTAATTGTGGTGGGTGCTTCGATTAATGAATTAACCGATTTTTATGTGTCTTTTGACAACATATTGTATAAATTGGATTCTTTTTTAAAAGCTTTGGATGTTTGTTTCAAAACATTCCATACCCTTGACGCTGAATATCCCTTAGAATCAATTCACGTTTGGACGTTTATCCAGAAATATTTTTATAATATCCACTTAAAAACCGATAGAAAACTTTCAGGAGTCTCAGCTTTCATATCGGATTTAAAATAAGTTGGAAACGCAAGGAAAATTGCCAGTGTGTGACCGTGAAAACAGAGATGTGTACACGGTCACACACTGGCAAGTGTATACTGTAAAATTTTGGTAGCTTTTAAAATTGATTTTGTAACTACGAGGATGTCAATAGTGGCCGTAATTTTGTTCCTCAAAAATAATTTAATAATTATTCAGTGTAAATTATTCAGTTTTATACATTATTCAGTGATTTTATTCACTAGATGTATCATTAACACAGTGGTTGGATTGCTGCCGATCATTTTTTTCTAATGTGGGCGTCACATTGTCGCCTTAATAAATCCATCATACACCTGCCACTGAAAATACTTTAAAGCCAAACCACTTCGTTTTTTTTTTGGTAATTGCTTATTGTATGTCGTTTGAATATGACATTTATATGACATCATTTTTTTTTACAATCAGTTAATTAGTGACGTCTCATTTTACTAATTATGTGTCTATTTTTTGTAACGAATTAAATTTTAAGAGTATACTGCGCGTCCACTAGCGCCGTAATTTGAAATAAAATAATAGCTGACGAATGAAGATAAAAATGTAATTAGGCGTGGATTTCCCTCACGAAGACAATAGAGGAATTTTAGGTCAATACGCCGATGTGTAAATAGTAACTGTTTATTTTTATTTACCATTAAAAGTGACCACTTTTGGTGGTTAATCGAATAACTATTACATGTTGATTATTTACATGTTCGCATATTTCTCTAAAATCCTTTATTGTCTTTGTGAGGCCAAGCCGTTGGCATTACTTACTTCATTCTTTTCTGTTTTTTCTATCTATGATTTTTTCTAAAAATAGCGGCGCTAGTGGATGCGCAATTCCACCTTCGGAGTATATACTTATAATTTTTTGGAGGGTAATTCGTTAGTAGTATGCGGTTTAAATTCTCTAAAAATACAGAGAGGTATTTGATTTGAATGACATCTTTAAAAAATGTTAAATTTATTTCTAACAATTAATTACAGTTCGTTTTCTCAAGTAGTTTGTCCGCTTTGGTAAGCCAAATGGTTGATTCTCTGCGAGGTATATTATTAAGTTCACGAGTAATAATACTTTTTCGTTATTAAAGTACTTGGTATAAAAATAAGAAAGAAGGATCTAAATGTTCTATATGTTCTATTTATTTTCACATAGTTTTCAAAATATAGTGCAAACTATTCGAATAGGCGAACTGTATGTCACTTTAAACTTCATTAATTGTGTCTATTTGGTACGTGTAAGTGTATAAAATACTTAATAAAATTTACTTTATGGTAAAAAAACTTCTTTTATTTAATACGTTTACCTTTTATATATTATCTGATTATGCAGCTTTTGTATTGTCTGTGTAGATTTAATCTTAAGTTTAAATTTGGTTATTTTACTTATTTTAGTTTACTAGTGATAAATAATGCGTGTATGTACATCTGAAATAGCTTATACACATGTTGTCAATGTTGTTTTTGATGTTATGTGTAAGTATTAATTACCGTTGTTTTGTTGATGGGTTTATTATGTTGAACTTTTGCATTTTATTCTAGTGTTTGGGTAAACTCGAATCCCTTTTATTTACGAATAATCCATTAAATTCATTATTATTCACTATATTTTACTATTGTAAGTTACGTATTATTTTCCCGCTATTATCTTCTATTGACCAAGTTTAATGTTGTTTATTTTGTAAATATACAATATTAAATAATAATGTTTATTTTGTAATCGACTACCAATTAATTTATTTTTTTTCCAGTTTCTATTTGTTTGATTTGTATTTTATTTGGCAGATAATACCACATCGCTCCTGATATAAACGTTGCAATTCTCTTATTAAATAAGTACATAAAAAGTTAACATTAACACTTAAATTATGTTTACTTTTTTGTAAATTTACCCGAAATTATGATGTTTCCACCAGTTGCGATATGATATTATCTGTCAATTAAACACGCTACAAGTTATATAAATAGGAACTTGTAAAAAAAACTAAACTTATTTGATAGTTGTTTATAAAACTAGCACTGATAAAGTTTACATAAGTTGTTTGTTAAAAACACCAAACTTAGCCTGATAATATTTGTAAATGTCATCTGGGAGATAATACCTAACCTGCATTAGTAGAATATACAATGCATAATTGACAAATATAACCAAATCTACTTTAGTATAACATACAAAAGCTGTTTGGTGTATAATGCTAAAATACACTAGTAGAATATACAAAAGCTGAATAGTCGATACTACGAATCCTTGAATAGTAAAATTTACAAAATCCCTCTAGGAAATAAAACCAAATTTTCTCTAGTAGCATATACAATGGCTAACTGATAAATATAACCAAATCAACTTTAAGAAAACATACAAAAGCAATTTGATGAATAATACTAAGTAAACGCTTAGTAGAAAATACAAAAGTCGCATTGTCAATGATACGTAACCTCGAATAGTAAAATTTACAAAAGTCGTGTGGTAGATAATATTAAATCTACCTTAATAGAATATGCAACAGCTAACTGATAAATATAACCAAATTAACTCTAGTAAATCATACAATAGCAATTTGGTGAATAATACCAACTAAACACTAGCAGAAAATATAAAAGCTGAATTGTGAAAAATATGAAACCTTGAATAGTAAAATTTATAAAAGCAGTCTGGTAAATAGTAGCAGATGTACTATAATAGAATTTACAATAGCTAATTGCCGAATATAACCAAACAACTCTAGTAAAACATACGAAAGCATTTTGGTGAAAAATAATAGGTAAAATCTAGGAGAATAAACGACAGGTAATTGATAAATATAACCATATTGACTCTAGTAAAATATGTTAAAGTGAATGATCTACATTATTAAACCTACACTAGTGGAATATACAATACTACTGATAAATGTAACCAACTCAACTCTAGTATAACATACAAAACTATCTTATAGATAATATAAAAGTAACGAAATGTAATTCAGTATGAATTACAAAAATATTTGATCGATAATACGAAAGTAACGAAATGGACGTTCTGTATGAAATACAATAGTAACTATGTCATTATTATAAAATTTAGTAATTATTTTACTAAAGTAACGCAATATTTTTTTGTAAGAATCTCGACGTAACATAGTTTAAGCAAGACCACTTCGGTAAAAACAACAAAATATTTTGATAAATTTTACCTATAGATTGTAGATATAATATAGTACAGTTTATCATACTAAATAATAAATTTTATTATTTTTACTGGTACTTCATTTAACCTTTTTTGATTGGTAAAATCAACTTAAGTCAAAGGTAGGACCCAGTTCAACCTTCGACTTGTGTTGATTCTATTAGGAATCTGGTAAATCCAACTAATCTTTTTTTTCAGTGTAGAGGGTCGTTTTGTTCCTGCGCGAAAGTGAGGTCATCAGTGAGCCCCTAAGGACTTGCTGTGTTAGCAACAGAAGTGGCATCGCGTGAGTGATATTTAATGTATTTCGAGCCTTCATAGGCTACAGTAACCGCTTTACATCAGGTGGGCCGTGTGCTACCACACCTCCCGACGTTATATAAAAAAAACGAGCCAGATTTCTTACGTGTGGGTTTCCACATGATGTTTCCTTTCACCGCCGAGCATGTGATAATTACAAATATGAACGTAAACACGAATTTAATGATAGGTCACATGTCCACACCAGGTTCGAATTCGAATCAGAAAGCAGCAGATATATAGGTAGGGTCTTTATCCACTAGGCTATCAGTTATTCCTATGAAACATAATAGCGATAATATGTTAAAATTAAAAGTTAAAAACACGTATTTAGAGGTACGCGCAAGGATTCGAACCGGGAACCTGTTGGTCAATAAGCTGGTTCTTTCTTCGCGTCACTACGCACAACTAGTGTAGCAATTCATCAGCTTGACTCCCATAGCGTTTTTGTTATTTCTATATCTAAACTACAATATATATTAAGTAAAAAAATCTAATTAAGAGGATTGTTAGTAACATCATAACGTCTTTTATCAAAGTTTCAACATCTCTCGACCAAACACTACACTGACTACACTCCACATTATTTCTTCAACCGGTTCGCGCTATCACGCTCACGGAGTATGGAGTAAGATGCATGTGTATGAGACCGTGAGCATAAAGCGCACAGGCATACCTACATTACGCTGCTATTATTATTAATACTAGTTATGCCAACGATTTCATCCATGTTTATCTATCTACATATAACTTCACGCCAAGTGCTTGCGGGGTAGGCAGAGAGAACTGAGCGCTACATGACTTGGTTCTTATAATATTGTTATAAAACTAAAATATGTTGAACTTACTTACGCGGGAGAGGTAGTGACTGTTTACTTTACTAAAGTATCAGCATTATTTTTGGTCCTTCTCTTGATTTTTGTATTTTCTCATGAGAATGATACATTTTCTTAAAATAAAAAGTAAATGTAGTCCCAGATAATCAGATATCACCATACAAAATTTTATAAAAATTCAGTCAGTAGTTTTCGTACGATGCTATAACAGACAGACAAAAAAAAATAAAAAAATGTATATTTGGCCTCTGCATTGATAATGAGTATCAAATTAAAAAAAATTACAATGTACAGATTCTGCACAGTTACAGCTTTATTAAATGTACCTATAGATTGTGTCGATTCCAGAATCCTGAGATGGAGAGTTTTTAAATCCCATGACTCACGATTCCAATGTAAAGTTATGTTTACTCAGTGTCTCCTTCTCTCTAATGTAAACTACGCTGACGTTTGCTATTTGAGTGCAACTGAGGAGGTACATTTTGATAGATAGATTTTACCTCACTTTGTGTGTTCTACCGATTGTACTATGGGTTGTGTTTCGAGGAGTTGTTCGATATGATACTAATAGCTTAGTTTTATCATCACACCCTTCGTCGACGGCTAGGATTTCATCCTCACACACTGGAGTCACAATGGTCGCGTACTGTGCGATTCCAGAGAAATTTTTAAACCGAGAACTCTTAAGTTGTGGAATGAACTCCCAGCCCAGGTTATCCCTAGGGATTGCAGCATGTGGTTCTTCGCATAAGGCGTGAAGAGGTTATTACCCGGTCAGCAACGCACGAGTGACACTTCTGGTATTGCATGTTTCCATAGGCTATGGTAACTGCTTAGCATCAGATTGGCCGTATGCTTGTTGTCACATAGGTGGTTTTAAAAAAGCTCAGTCTAAAATAGAAATAACGGCTTCAGTTGACTTTGCTCAACAGACAGATGGTGAGGACTTCGAAGCTTTGACTCTTTTATACGTATTGTATTAAATTGGCGTATATATCGATATAAGCATTTGAAAATCTGCCTGTCTAGCTGCCTGTACTCTAGCGTGTGATCTGAAGACAGCAACCACATTATTTTTACGTCTGATCTGCATAAGATTCTGAGTGTGACTTCCACGTTCACTACTACCGCATGCTTGGATTGCATGGACAGCTTTCAAGAGCTTACCTTTGATAACATCCGGTGTTATGCAATGGGGTTTTGTATAAGCACACGAAAAAGACAAACGTAGACACCACCTAGCCGAGGGTTCAAGACGGCTCTTACTATCCGGTTTGACTGTTGATTGACTGATTGCTTCTTGAAAGAGTTCACCATAAAAGTTCCGTTGTCCAATTCTGAATTGCTCCACTCTCAGCTTGTCGATTCAATCCCGTCGACAATTTCAAATATCCATAACACAGCTATGGATATTTGAAATTGTCGACGGGATTGAGAGACGGGAGAGAGATTTTATTATACTGGTCATGCCTTTCCATTTGATACCTAGATATATTGATGAGCTTGTAAAGGACTAGGTAATCCGCCATTTTGTGGAGGCGGCCATTTTAGATCTACCAGAATGTTGAATATACTATGGTGTATTGTCTTTAGAACCAAAGGTGTGTGTAAAATTTCAGCGTGATGAAAGATTGGAAGCGGTCGAACATTTGATCGGAAGATTCCTATCAGACAAACAGAAATCCAATTTAAACAAAAGCTTATAAATAGTATATTATATATAAAGAAATAGGCAGCTATGGGGACTGCCAAAAACAGTGAAAACTTAAAACTCATATTCATAGCTACACTGTATGTATAGTATACTGTGGAAATGATCATGTCACTAACGCCAGTTTGTCGGTGACGCGAACCAAGATAAGATTTCGCCCAACCAAATACCATACAACGCGTCACGATGTTTCTACTACTAACAGCGAACTTAGAAAGCACTAACTATTACTACTACCGTACCGTAACATCGTAATTGCAATGAAATTGTACATTGAAATTTAGAACTTACTGTGTCAGGTAATCTCGTTACCATGTGGACTGCACATATGCAAGGTTCTCGTACATATCAACATGATGGACGTGGTAATTCTGCGCTACACCGACAGGAAATCGAAATGCGCTATTATTGTGATACCTACATTAGGAAATATATAAACCAATTATGGAATTATTCGAATTCTCAGAATCCGAGTTGGGATCACAATAATGTAAGAAGCGCTGAATGTCTTACTTAAATACTTACCGGTTAACACTTTGTATGAAATATTTATGTACGTAGTTTTTTATTACACATACAAACTGAATGTCAACAATCTAGTAATTCATTTCATCATCATCATCCGAGCGTTAATCTCGGTCACGTCCTACACTTTCGCTTCGGAACCCAGGCTCCACTCTTTGACTTTTACATCTACATTTCGCGCGGTCTTCTGCATCCCTCATAGTGAGACCATTGGCACGCATGTCATCCCTGACGACGTCAAGCCAGCACTTCTAGGAGCTGCCCCTTCTGCCGGGACGCGGCGGAGGTGGCTTGGCTAGACATTTGTTACCCACGTAACATGCCGGTTTTCGTAAGACGTGACCGTACCAGCGTAGGCGACACTTGCAGTTTGTCTGCTATGTCACGGACACGAAGTACACCGAGTATGCAGGAGTTCCTTACGCGATCCTTTCGAGTCACTCCGCACATCCAGCACAGCATTTTCATTTCCGTGACACACCTGCTCCTGCTTGTGCCGCTCAAGTACAGGCCACGCTTCACTGCCATATAAAAGGGCAGGTCTAATAATGGATTTAGAAACCTGTCCCTTTAGCTTAACCGGAATTCTAAGGTCAGAAATGACACCAGCCATCTAACGCCACTTGGCCCAAGCCGCTGACATGCGTGCTTTGACGTCGCAATCGATGTTCCGGACGCGTGAAGGACAGATCCCAAATACCTACACCGGTACGTGTGCTCGACCGTGTCTTCGCCAATGCGAACGGGTGTAGGATCTGAGACATTGCAGGCCAAGTACCTTCAATTTCGTCACATTTAGTTTAAGACCGCCGTTCTCAAGCAACTCTCTTCAAGCATTCATTCGCCGCACCAGGTGTCCCCTGTCCGCGTCCGCCAGCGCAATATCGTCAGCATACATGAGCAACCATGGATGCTGCTCAAGTGCATCTCTGATGTCGTCCGACACTACGTCTTATATTACCCTGAACAATAACGGACAAAGGACGAATCCCTGGTGGACCCAGACGACGATTGGAAAGGGATGTGTATCGCTAACGGCCTAACAAATGGGTCACAATTCCATCGATAAGCGCCTTTACGGTTACTGAAACGGTTCACCTCCAAGGTCGCAGGTCGCGAAACGGATTTTCCTTTTGGCTCGCGTCTTTAGCCGTGCTCGCCCGTTACAGGGCAGC
Organism: Pyralis farinalis; assembly: GCA_947507595.1. Classification (NCBI taxonomy): domain Eukaryota; kingdom Metazoa; phylum Arthropoda; class Insecta; order Lepidoptera; family Pyralidae; genus Pyralis; species Pyralis farinalis. Next base: position 18,018,130 of record OX382265.1, on the reverse strand, counting down.
CTTTGTCCACTTATCACAGGAGTTGGGGGTTGCTCCTGCACGCCGTTTTGCGGCGGCGCCCTATCCGTGGCACAAGATCTTTTCTTTCTCTTCATAATAAATTTGGCTTGTACGGAAGCGACTGCCATCCGACCTCCCAACCCCGGAGACTGAGCCCGCGCCAGACAGAGCCTTGTCTGTCGATCACCAGGTGCACCAACCTGCAGGTGAGGTTGACTTGGACCCCGTAGATATTGGTGAATATTTTTTCTATTTCTGTACATTTCGCGGTTTGATTTACGGTATTGATAGTGTAAAATGGAACAAACACAGGACAAAGTGAATAATAATTGGAATTTGTGATCACCGATGCAATAAAAATTCTCTTTTTGCAATAAAAAAATCCTTGGAGCTGCCTCCAAAAACTTGCGGCTTTTAGAGGCAGATCCGAGGAATTTTCAACTATCGTTTTTTTCGGTCCACTTTTACACCCATAAGTCGTATGTGTATTAAAAACTATATGAAATAATTTTAAATATACAACACAGTTGGAAAATTCTTTTTCGAATGCTAAAAATGAAAGAAAAAAAATCTCTCCATGTCCCTTAATCTTGCCAAATTCTTACGTTTTACACTTATAAAGCAATGCGGATAGCTGTTCGCGTGACGTTCCTTCGAAAATTGTCTATGTGAGATACTACTTACTCGTTTAACTCATGCGATCCTTCAAAGATTAGAAGACGTAGAGGTATAAACTCGATGAAACTTTAAGTTCTGTACTTTGACAACAGAAATTTCGAAGTAAACATTTCTATATAGGAGTAATGAAACAATTTCCCATGTGACTGAAGAATGCATTTACATTTATTCTTACCTACATATAACTCTGCGTTGATGTTCTTCGCTCAACCTTCAGGTAGGTATGAATAGGGTAGAGGTAAGTAAGTGCAAAGTACGAGTATATTAATTTTGGTTACTCTTAAAGTATATAGTACCTACAACTCATTGGATTTTTCTATGGGCTTCTAGAATGTTCCTAAGCCCATATAAATTTGCGAGAGTAGTGTAAAGGTGTTTAATGAACTGGTTTACTACTCGTAAAACTTACATTGTGTTTGTACCACTTCGTTGCATATTACTCACAAAAAAGACGAGCTCGGTGGCGGATGTTACTTTGACACCTAGTCTCGTGGGTTCGATTCCAACTCTGGACAAACATATGTATGCATGAACATGTCTGTCTGTGTGTTTTTAAGAGAGGTAGAGCGCATCAAAGCAGCCGTACTTGAGAAGTACCTCCACCTGACAGAAAACCACACCGAGAATGCAGGGAATCAGTACAGATGGATCCCGCGAGTGATACTTAAAGTATAACAAGCGTTCATAGGGTACGGTAACCACTTTACATCAGTTTGGCCGACGTTGTACAAAAAAAAATTAAGTCAAACTTCAAGAGTCTTGTACAACGAAGAAAAAATAGCCTATATTTATAGAGGCAGTCTTTTATGAGCATCATTATAATCAGACCGTATGGACTCACTATTGCAAAGTGCCCATCTAATGCGATCCTTGTAACATTCCAACGTACAAATAATCCTAAACTCTTTTCTAGGTATGAATTTATAATTATGCATTAATTTATTCTTTTTTTTATACAATGACGGGAGGCATACAAGCATACGGCCCACCTAATGTAAAGCGGTTACCGTACCCTATGAACGCTTGTAATACTTTAAGTATCACTCGCGAGATCCACCTGTGCTGATAATACAGCGCGCTACAAATCTTATTACCTCTTCTTATATTATCTTTGATATATATAACATTATACATATATATTTTATTATTACATTATATAAATAAATAAATATTGTCGGACAAATTACACAGCGCCATCTAGCCCCAAAGGAAGCGAAGCTTGTGTTATGGATACTAGACAACTGATAAACATACGTTAATACATATTTTTTTTGTAAATACATACTTATTATACATAGAAAATACCCAGACCAAGACAAACAGACAAGTTCATGCACACAAATGTTTGTACTGTGTGGGAATCGAACCCACGAGCGTTGGTGTCAAAGTAACGTAACAACGCGTTTCACCACTGCGCAACCGAGCTCGTTAATATATATATATATATATTTAATTAATGTTTATAAGTGTTACTATGTAGTATAAATATATGTATTGAATAAAATGTAAACCAAAGATTTGGTCTTGTCTCTTAGGCAACGGCCTTTCACACGCGTATTTGTACATGTTTATAATACACACATCAAAAGTGTCTAGGGATCAACATATATTTTTGCAATAACTTTTCTCCTGATTGATATTAATTAAAATTTTCTTTAAGGATTCATCAAATAAAGTGTTTTCGTTTGTCTACAGTAACGATAAACCAAGTCACCTTTGCATTAATAAAGAAATTTGCCATTTTCATAATAAAGGGATTTTTGACATTTGAACCACTAACATTAAAGTTCGAAAAAAGACTGAAATAACAGTTTTATTTAAAATTTTATTGGGTAAATTAAACAATTAATAATCCGTGTTTCTACCGCGAACACAAACAACACAAGAACATCGGTTTGGCATACTCAAAATGAGTTCATCCAAATCACGCTGTGGAATGGCCGCCCATGTCAGTATCAGTCGACTTTGGACACGTTACCGAAGCACTGGTACCGTGGCTGAGCGCCATGGAGGACGGTATCGCTGCACCACACGGAGACAAGACCGATACATTAAAATCACAACTCGAAGAGCTCCAACAATAACCGCCATGATGTTAGCCGTGACGCTTCATCACTCTTCAGGGAACTTAATTAGCGACCAAACAGTCAGAAACCGCTTGCATGAAGTGAACCTTCATTCCCGAAGACCGCTAAGGGTACCACCTATAGCAATGCACAATCGTAGGATTCGATATCAATGGGCTCTTGAACACAGAAATTGGGCAGAAGAACAATGGCGTTTCGTGTGCTTTTCTGATGAGTCTCGTTTTGGTATGAGACCGGATACAAGACGTATACGACACTGGAGAACCCCTGGACGCCAACAGTGATTAAAATCCTGCCAGGAAGTCCATCCTTATAGTGGTGGAACCATCATGGTATGGGCGGGTATTTGGATCGGCGGAAGAACTGAGTTGATTTGGATCAGAGGCAACCTCAACGCTCAAATTTATGCTGAGACGATTGTATCAGACGTCATCGTTCCTCTACAAGTGCAAATCGGTCCCTTATTTCAGTTAATGCATGATAATGCACGACCGCACACCGCAAGAGTTGTAAGACAGACTCTCGCCGCAGCTAACATCAATGTCATGCCCTGGCCTGCTCAGTCGCCAGACTTGAACCCGATTGAGCATGCATGGGATATGCTACAGAGAAGAGCTCTGCCGAATATGGAGGGTATCCAGTCGCAAGAAGACCTTTTTTTGTTGTTGCAACGAACATGGGCGGCCATTCCACAGCGTGATTTGGATGAACTCATTTTGAGTATGCCAAACCGATGTTCTTGTGTTGTTAGTGTTCGCGGTAGAAACACGGATTATTAATTGTTTAAGTTACCCAATAAAATTTTAAAGAAAACTGTTATTTCAGTCTTTTTTTCGAACTTTAATGTTAGTGGTTCAAATGTCAAAAATCCCTTTATTATGAAAATGGCAAATTTCTTTATTAATGCAAAGGTGACTTGGTTTATCGTTACTGTAGACAAACGAAAACACTTTATTTGATGAATCCTTAAAGAAAATTTTTATTAATATCAATCAGGAGAAAAGTTATTGCAAAAATATATGTTGATCCCTAGACACTTTTGATGTGTGTATATTTGACTTTTGATGTGTGTATATTTGACATAGATCGGTACATGTATTAATATAACTTTAATTTTACCAACTGACGTACATTATACATATACTAACATAAATTTAACTTGACTGATTTGAATTTAAAGACCTTTTGGCAACTCTTTCGGCAACTCTTCTTCTACTATGGTAATTGTTAAAATCCTGGTAAATTAGAAAATGTAATGGAAAATAAATAAATAGTTTTGAATGAGGTTACTAACTAATTCCTGCGGGGTTGCTATGTTAGCAGCGAGAGTAGCAATAAGCGAGTGATACTACTGGTAACGCAAGCGATCGTAGGCTAGGTACGATAACCACGTTACACTTAACGTATGCTTGTTTGCCTCTGAACATTGCATTGTAAAAAATTAAGACGTAAAAAGATGAACATAATAAATATTTATTTGTCATTAAACTCTCACGGGCACTTAGACACGTTTTACATTCTCATTATTGTGTTTTATTAATTTTACATAGATTTGATTTCTCTTTTTTAATCTACTAGCATTTCAAAAATAACCATTGGTGCCAAAAGTAACTTGTACAATATAGGTAATATTTAAAATGGTGTTAAGTGGTACAGTTAAAGATATATTAATACATATGCTGAATCATATTTAGACATCTCAGTCAGATAGATATTCATCGGTTCTGTAATAATTGATGTGATATTTATTTCTTTGAGTAGTACTCTTAGTGATATATCTAACAACGTAATCATATTATTAAATTGTATAGTTTTACTGCACCTCCTTTACACCACGGTTCCTACAAACAGGTTAACTTGAAATTTACATCTCATCCTTTACTGAAATGATTGTAAAAGATATTCTGGAAAATAATTCTCTAGTTAATCTGTTACTATTTTCGTAAGGAGTTTCAAAGGTTTCCTTCAGTTTCACATAATGAAACTATATTGTCCTGCGTCGCCGGGACGCGGGACGCCTCGGTCGGTAGGTGCCGTATATTTACTCGTTTGTAAGCACTAGCACCTGTAATGATCGTTTTAGATGCCCGCTGGCATATTGACTTTGTTCGCATATTGGCGGCATGTGTACACACACCTTCAATTGTATTCAGTGGTAATACTCATCATGGGGTTGTTCCAAAGGACATAAAGAGAATACCCTCTTTATGTAATACAGGGTCGGCATACGTGATTCGTAATGACCCGTTAACAACCATTAGGTAGGCTATGCGCTTCATTATCTCCTCAGTGCTATAAAAAATACATCGCACATCCATTTTGTGAGATCATTAATTTTCTAGGTGTTATTATTTCTGTTCACAAATTGATAAGGTTTTCCAAAACAGTACTTAAGGAGCATGTTACGTATTCGGTACTGAGTAGGTATTGGTATAGTTGCGGAAAGCATTATTCCATGTTTTACGTAACATGCCCATTGTGATAAGCCTCAGAGTTGAACGGATGTTTTTGACGTGCTGTCGCTAAGGTAACTAAATATGCAAGTGAGTTGGCGTGCTATACATATTCAGATTCGCACTCTTCGCAATTCTCAACCGAATAAGCATTTTTGTATTGGTTAATGACTCACCCTGTATTTAGAGCGTAAGTATAACTCGCGCGATGCCTCCTCTGCTGCTTACACAGCAACTGTTTAGGAGCTTACTGATGCTCTCACTCACACGCAGGAACACCACAACAACCCTCTAGGTAATTATTATTTAGCAGCGGTTTTCTGTGAGCTGGAGGTACTTCCCCAGACGGGCTGCTTTGATGTGCCCTACCACTCTTCATACATATATATACAGCAAGAGTATCGTGCACGTCGCGACCCTGCCATTCCAACACTGGATTGCAATTCTAGACCTAAATACAAACCGCACAGACGCGCGGATTAGGGCGTCTCACGTAGGCGACGCGCGCCGAACCAACCTCGTTGGTGCCGGTTTAAGTGCATGCGGCGGTGGGGACCGCCACCCACCACGCAACGCCCAACCTGGCGGGCTTTCTGAAAAAAGTATGGTGGACAGTGTGAAAGAAGCATGTGGATGTGCAAAGAGACGTAGAACACTGAAAGGAGATGCCTGGTGGGATGCGGAGGTTCAATCCTCCGTGGATAAAAAGAGGAGAGCGTGGCTGGATTACGTATCATCTTTGCACCAGAGTGATAGTAGGAAAGAGAAGAAGAAAGAAATATACCGTCGATGCAAGAATGAAACCAAAACTTTAGTGAAAGAGAGGCGTGTAAGACTACTTATGAATGAGGAAGAGAGGCTGACGAAGAACTTCGAGGCTAATACCAAACTCTTCTTGAGAGAGGTAAAGAAGTCTCGGAGTGGTTCGTCGGCATCCGGAATGGACAAGATAAAAGATAAAGCTGGTGGCATTCTTGCTAACACTCAGGAAGTGTTAGAACGGTGGAGCGAATATTTTAGAGAAATGTGTGATTATGTCCAGGGCGCTGGCACTGTGAATGAGTCTGTGACTGATTCGGCAGTGCCAGCGTACCATGAAGCATAGATGAGATTGAATGGTCGATACGAAGTTTGAAAAATAGAAAGTCAGCAGGAATCGATATGGATACAGCTGAGATGATCAAACTGGGTGGCACCTATATTAGGGACGCCTTCTGGTTTTTGAGCAAATTATGCTGGAGAACCGGAAGGGTCCCGAGCGATTGGAAACGCGCAGTCGTCGTGCCCTTGTATAAAGGCAAGGGCTCACGTATGGACTGCGCCAACTATAGGGCCATCAGTTTGATCAGCTTAGCAGCTAAAGTGTATGGAAAAATCATGGAAAGGAGAATGAGGGTGAAATCCGATGGAATGCTTTGGGAAGCACAGGGGGGATTTCGAAGCGGCTGAGGATGTACGGATCAAGTTTTTTTCACTTCGCAACATCGTGGAAAGGTTGAAGTCTGGCTATGGACCAGAAGGTTTTCTGCGGTTTTGTGGACCTTGAAAAAGCACTTGATAGGGTCGTGCGAAAGAATCTCTGGAACAACTTACCCAGATATGAGATTGACGGTGACCTTCTACGTGCTGTGCAATCTACCTATGAGGATTGCACAACATGTGTGAGAATGGACGGCAGCTTAACGCCCTGGTTTGATACCAATATTGGTGTCTGACAGGGATGCTTGCTGTCGGCTCGGCTATTCATCCTGTATCTGGACAGTTGTCTTCAGAGAATGAGAAATATGAATGTGGGAATGCGAACGGGTGGCTCAGTGGTTAACTGCCTGCTTTATGCAGATGACGCGGTATTAATAGCAGAATCATTATCCGAACTGCAAACACTAGTCACAACAATGAAAGACGATTTTATGAAGAAAGGCTTACAATTGAATGCGAAGAAAACGAAAATAATGGTATTTGAAAGAGAGACAACCAGAACGAACACTAGGATTACGGTTGATGATGTAATGTTGGAGCAAGTGGATGTGTTTGTATATCTTGGAAGCGCAGCGATGGAAGGTACACCGCTGATATGGAGAGACGAGTGAGTGCAGGGAATAGCGTGAATGGAGCATTGGGTAAACTGTTTGGCAGCCGAAATCTAAGCCAGGAGGTACAGCTCGCTGTACACAACGCGGTGCTAGCGTTAGGATCGCTAACTTATGGAAGTGAGAGCTGGGTATGGCAGAGAGAGCATGAAAATAGAATAAATGCGGTCGAGATGCGAGCACTGCGAAAAATTTGTGGCATAACGCTTGCTGACCGCGTTCGAAATGATGACGTACGAAAGAGAGTGTCGGTGTTAAGATAAGAAAGGGCATGCTCCGTTGGTTCGGACATGTAGAAAGAATGCAAGATGAAAGAATGATGAAACAGATATACAATGCGAAAGTGGAAGGTTCGCTCGGTTCTCTCTGCCTACCCCGCAAGGGACCTGGCGTGAAGATATACATACATACAGGAGATTTCGCTATGGCCCACCCCTATGAAAAATAAATTAATTGGGTCGCTCTCGTCTATCTTAGAGATCCGACTTATGTTATATCCTGTTATTTTGTTGAGCCTTAATACCACTGTGAATAATTTAATGTATTTAATATATAAATAACGAAGTGTAAATAAAGAAATTGAACATGTAGAAAAAATGTTGAAGAAAATATTGACGAAGAAGACCTAAGTGCAACGCGAAAGTAGAAGAATGTACGAGCCGAGGAAGACCAAGATTCACTCACCACAACCAAATTGGTCTAGTTGTATCAGATGGTGGGTTCCTGAAGCACTAGGAACCGGCGAGCGTGCACGATAAAAGCTATGAAGGTTAAAGAAGCGAGTGAGTTGTGTAAGGACGGAGTTATGTAGCTCTCATTTCCCTCGACTCTGCTTATCCCTCAGGGGGGTTGGCCATGTTGTATATTTACCGCTCTATTAGATCGACATTATTTTTCGTTACTACATCGGCTCACAACGAAGCATACATGTGTATATAAATGTAGAGAAAGTTCAATTAGAATCAGTGTAAATATACAGCGTAACCTGATGTGAAACAAAAGGGTAACACAATAAAATCTACGCGCACTTGACAGGCTGTCACTGTTACTTTCGTAGTAGAAACAAAAACAATATTATAATAGCTTTTATTTGGATGAAGTCGACGTAGTCCTTATTTAAAATTAAAAACTATTGTAGGGGTAGCTGCGAATATTTCCAGAATGGCGGCGATTTTTTATAGATAACGATAAAAATTCTTTATATGCCTTTAGACACACTCCCCTCCCGCTTCCTCGCGAGTCGGGTGCGCTTATTTTCTCCGTGTATTTGTTTGCTATTTAAATATTTTACTTCGTTGTTATTGTACAGTGTGTGTGATATTTCGTTGAATTTGGTTTATTGTGATATAAATATCTAGATTCCGCGTCGATTTTCGTTTAAATTAAGGTTTAATTTGTAATATTTCATCGCAGTGAAATTAATCAAGAAACTGGTAGGTAGTACGTACGCACGGGCCGTCTCGTCGTCCGCGGCTTTGTAAAAACAGGTTTGCCCCGTCGAAAAGTAAGTAATTATTCGATATTTTGTTTTCTATTTTATTGAAAAGCAATAGTTAAGATTAATTAGTAGCATTAAAATATTAAAAGCGTATGCAAATTGTTATCTCCTGGTGTTGTCAGTCAATAAATTTACCCCGGTATCGGGGTAATATTTTGTATTGATACGTTTAGCTTTATTTAAATTTATTCTATTTTTATTTGCTACTAAGTTCGTTGTTATTGTAAAATGCCGAACAACCCCGATGATCCTGGTGGTACAAAAATTAATACGCCGGTTTTTCGCCGCAGTAACCTGACCCCACGCTCGCCGCCCGCAACAACCAGTAATGTCAAAAGACCGTTAGGCGATATATCACCTAATAATTTGTCACCTAAAGAAAAACGACTACAGCGGTCGTCTAGCTTTGAAAATATGGCCAATTTAAGTCGTAATAGCTCGCTTGAAGTTGTAGACTCGAACGTTGACAATATCGAGTTCGTCCGCGAATCATCACAATGTTTGGCAAAAATTAACGAAATTATTAACGGACTGACCTCTCGCATTGGTGTTGCTCATAGATCGGCAATAATGGATATGACTCAGCGGGTTACCTCTCTAGTGTCTATGATGGCCATAAAGTCAGCAACAACTGAAACCAAGCTTGCCGTAACAGAACGCGATTTGCTAGCACTTAAATTAGAAGCCAAAAATAACCATGTAGCACCCGTTGCTAAAACCGGTGAATCATACTCAGACAAATTGAAACTTCGATTGCCCAAGCAAATTAAACCCATTCAAACTCGCGAACCAATGCCTTGCATTGTGGCATATCCCACAGAGACACGATCCGCGGAATTCAAAACGTCCGAAGCTACGAAGGAGGCTCTTATGAAAGCCATCAAGCCATCCGATGATGGTTTTCAAATCGTAGGCGTTAAAAAAACTGCCAAATCGGGTGTAGTTTTACGTGTATCAAATGATGCTCAGTTACGGAAGCTGCAATCGGCAGAAGGTATAAAATCGGCGGGGCTTAAACTCGAAAAGCCCAAAGGACGCCGACCGCGTATTATTATAAAAGACATTCCCGATACAATGGAATATACAAAGTTTTTGTCAGCGTTATATAATCAAAATATAAAAAACGAAATGAACATTACATTGTCTGAGTACTTGAAAGATATAAAAATAGTGCGTCGTCGTCCTGTAGCTTACGGTAGAAAATGGATGGGTATCGAACTATCCCCGGAAATACGCAAGCACCTTATTTCAACAAAAGAAAAAATTTTTATCGACTTTGCCACATGTAGATTCGTGGATGACATTGAAGTAGTACGTTGTTTAAAATGTCAACAATACGGTCATGTTAGCAAATATTGCACAGAGACCAAACCAACTTGTGCTCACTGTGCTGAATCTCATGACACGCGGGAATGTACTAAGAAATCGGAAAAAGACTTTAAACCGATATGCGCACCATGTAGGCGGCTAAAGAAGGTGTCTGACCACAAGACCGGGTCAGAATCTTGTCCAACTTACGCGGCTAGGTTGGAGTACAATATTTTAAATACCAGATATGGATAACGTCGTGATTGCTCAATTAAATCTTCACAACGATAAAATTGCAACATCAGAGTTAGATAAGCTCGTTGCGGACTATAAGCTCGATTTAGTCTTAGTTCAGGAGCAATACCAACGAGCCCAACTAACCAGTAAATTCCTACAGCTCAGTAACAAGTCACGCGCGGGTATTTATGTTCCAAAAAGCGGTTTAACTATAACAGCGATAAATAACTTAATGTCCACGCACTGTGCGGTAGCTGAAGTAACATCGCCCTATCTAAGAGTGTTCGTAGTGAGTTGTTATTTTCAATATTCAGACCCAGTAGGTCCTCATTTACACCATCTGCGTAGAGTTTTACATGCGCTTTCTGGTCATAAAGTAGTTGTAGGAGCTGACGTAAATGCATCATCGCCATTATGGTACGGTAAGCTGAGAGCAACCGATGCTGACAGACGCTCTGCTGTTGAAGAGTTCATTGCTGAAATGAATCTTCTTATTCACAATACCCCAGAAGCACCACCTACATTTAGCAGCCCAATGGGCGAGTCTTCTATTGACGTCACACTTTCTAGTGTAGACGTCCGAATACAAAACTGGCGCGTTTTACCTGAGGCTTCTTGCAGTGATCACCGTCTAATCGTTTGTAACTTCTCCCCGGTTGTAGACAACTTACACCCGCAACAATATACTGGCTTTCAGTATAAAACTAAAAATGTCGATTGGGCAGCCTTTGCTTCTCTTTTCGCTTCTCGCGCCGGGGATTTCACTCGTGCTGAACTTACAGTCACAGAAAGTGTTCAAATTATGTCTGATACATTCACATACTGTGCCGACGTTATTATGGGCCGAAAAGCTATAGTTAATAAGAGACGTTGTGACTGGTGGAATGATACGCTTGTCAGGCTGCGTAGGAGTCTCCGCTGTGCCCGACGTAAGATTTCTAAATTAAGAAAACGTAAAATCGAAGGAGAGCCATACCAAACTGCTCTGAGTAACTTGCGTATTGCTAGATCTCACTATCGCGCCGCCATCGAAAAATCTAAGGGTAATTTGCTAAAACGAATAGTAGAAAGATTAAATTGTGAGGGACCGTGGTCTCCCCTGTATCACGAATTTAAGGCAAATAGGCGCATTGATCAGGCCTTTGTTTCTAATATTAAACTTGATAATACCCACACCCTCGGTATAGAGGAGACTACTGATGCACTTTTGCATGCTTTAATTCCGGATGATTGCCCTGATAATGATAGTGACTACCATCGCGAGGTGAGGGCCGCGGTAGATCTGTGCCCTGCCACTCCAATGTCAACTGTGGTGTCAATGGACGAATTTCTACATGTTGTAAACACATTACCAACAAATAAAGCTTCTGGTGATGATAAAATCTCAAACAAAATGATCAAGGAAGCTTGTAAAGTAGCCGCGGAACCTATTTTAAAGGTATTAAACCGGTGTATTGTAGAAGGCAACTTTCCTAGCGTTTTGCGTAGTGGTGTTATAAAGATAATACCAAAAAGCGGTGATAAGCAACCCGACGATCCGAAGTCTTATCGCCCTATTACCCTACTGCCATCGTTGGGTAAATTACTTGAACGTTTAATTGTACCACGTCTGTTGCCCGGTGGCCCTCAATTTCATAAAAATCAATTCGGCTTTACCATCGGCAAATCTACTGTTGATGCGGCACTCGTAGTGCGTAAAATTGTGGAACTCTCGGTTAGTAAATACGTTGTAGGTATTTTCTTAGACATTTCAGGTGCCTTCGATAATGCTTGGTGGCCAATGTTGTTGCTGAAACTAAAGGCGAGAGGTTGCCATAGCAACATATACTCCCTTATTCGATCGTACTTTTTTAATGGAACAACTAAATTAACATTTGGGCATTATGCTGCTTCGAAGGTGCTTACGCAGGGCTGTCCTCAGGGTTCGGTGTTAGGGCCGTATCTTTGGAATATCGGTTTTGATGACTTTCTTAGCCTACCCTTACCGGAAGGGTGTTCGTTAACTGGCTACGCCGATGACGGCCTCTTATTAATAAAAGCTAATTCCAGATCAAGTATAGAAAAACTAGCCATTACTTGCCTTGGCCTCATTTCAGACTGGGGTTATCGTAACCGTCTCGATTTCGCACCTCACAAAACATATCAGCTCTTGCTTAAGGGAAATTTGCAGGTTCCGCCGCGATTCCACTTCAATGGAGTATCAGTTGCAAACAAAAACTCGGTTTGTTACTTGGGATTACTGTTAGACAAAGGTTTTAATTACATTGAACACATAAAGCAGGTTGGAGAAAAAGCCAAAAAGAACTTTTATGCGTTAACTCGAATTTCCACCTCGACCTGGGGCTTAACTTTTAAAACGTTAAAAATTATTTACACAGCCACATATTTAGGATGTATTACGTACGGTTCACCTGCATGGGCTGATAGGGCTACCATAGGTGCTGCGCGTCGTAAGTTGCTGCAAAGTCAGCGGCTCGCTTTAATATTCTTATGTAAATCGTATAGAACTGTGAGTACCGAGGCACTACCAGTGCTGGCAGGCGTATTACCAGTTGACTTAGAAATTCAACGCCGGGCTTCAATGTACTACACCTCTAAAAACATACACCCTGACTTTCTAAAACGCCGCGATATTGACAAAATTCTTAGATTGTTCAAACCAATTGACGAGGTATTTGAAACTTTACTGTCTGAATGGCAAGAAAGATGGGAAACTTCTACTAAAGGACGCCACTTGTATCTGTTCTTTCAATCAGTGCGAGACAGATTAAGTAAAGAGTGGTTAGAAGTCGATCATCCTGTTGCGCAATTTTTAACAGGGCATGGAAACTTTAGGGCAAAGCTCTTTTCATTTAGACTTGTGTCATCGCCTTTATGTGAGTGTTCTACGACAAATCATGAATTCGAGCAAACAGCACATCATGTTCTCTGGGAGTGCGATCTCTGGCAACGGGAGCGGGACGATATGTTAAATTCCTTGCGTGTCACATCCGGGGTAGTATACTATTCTGATTTGGTGGCAACAAGGGAGAACTACCAGGCGTTTAGGCGGTTCTGCAATCTATATTATTGGAATCGATGTGTTAGGTAACAACTCACTGTTTAGGTCCCAATAGTGTTAGATATTTGATTATCCGTGGTGCACGGCAGTTGAGCTTCACTTGACTAGCCATCTCTTTGAGGTTTTAAATGCCTTATTTGTCATATTGCTGTCTCTCACTTTGCCAAGAGGGGAAGTCAATTCTAAAACTTCCTACTCCTACAAATTTCTTCTGATTAAATTCGTTTGTGAGTTCCAAGGCAGCTGTAGTTTAACCCCCGGGACGGCAATGGACTTCACTGTTCATTGCCTTTTTTGTGGTCGCCGCTGTTAATTCTGGCTACACAGGAGACACAGTGGTGGGTATGAGTGGTGGGCCTGTCCCGTAAATAAATGCCTTTAGACCCTTACGGGCACTTAGACACGTCTTACATTCTCAATATTATATCTTATTATTTTTTTAAGTGAGTGTAGGTACATATAGTGATATCAAGTGGTATAATTAAAGTTATATTAATTCATGTGCTGAATCATTGCCATACATCCCTGTCAGTTTGATATTCATCGAATCTATAATAACCCTTCTTACATAGAGTATTTTTATGTGCCATTTGAACATATTGTCAGGCAAGGACAGAACTGTTTCAGGTAATTTATTATAGAGTCGAATACAATTTACAACAAAAGATCTATTAGTCTTCGCAAGCCGATGTACTGGCATATGCAATCTATTCCTGCTTCTAAATATATAGTCCTGAAAACTTACATTCCAGAATATCAAATCCAAAATCATATCGGTTTAATATTTTTAAGTTTGTCCCTCCGATTGCCAAGACAGATTCTCTCTTTGTTAAATTTACAGTAAATATGAGAAGCATATTTTTCTCTATTAACTGATATGTGGTTTTATGAAAAAGAAGCATAGCTTCAATTTCATGGCGAATAGTAGACATCGATTGTGTGGAGCTTGTTTGTGATACTCTTGATTCTACGTAGCCACAAAATGAATTCATAGATTGATAGATCGTGTGACAAGACACATTAGGATATCGTGAAATGACGTGTCCTGGGAACATTTGCCAAACTACTTCTATGGATGTTCTCACTGTAGGGTGAACGGTGAAGACCTGGTGTATTTTTTTTTTTCATTTCAAAATTTTCATCGCATGTCTACACTTACTTTCTAATTGGAATTGTACCTCAACATCCTACATTATTTTTTCGACGGAGAAGCCGTTGATCCCTCACCCACCACAGAATCATTGTTCTAAACAACTATTCTATAGTGAACAAACACCACCTACTACTAGCGGTAAAGCAGCTTCCTCGTCTGATGCGAAGAAGTTGTGTAGTTTCCTTACACCATTCATTTTATCTGTGTGCATGTCCTTAAGATACCGGTGAATGATCGTGAATGAGATCTTTTATTTCGAATGTGTGCATAAAACCCTTGAGTAGGTTTACCAAGTCTACCAAGTTAAACTATTTGTTATTTCAGTGTGGTTGCAAAGTTAAAACAAAAACCTCGGAGGTCTCACGTTGTTGCCATGTGGCAACTATCCGGGACTGCGGGCACGTTCACACGTTAAATGTTATTATACTGACTCATACCAAAGTAAACATACTCGTACTATTTGTATTACGAAACGAACATACTGTTTTATACCCGCTGTGAAATGTAAAAAATATATATTCAATGAGATATAAGTAGTTCAGTTTAATTTGTGTGCCATTTAATTAGTTTTATCTAAGTATTTATACCATATAAGGTCAGCTAGAGACTGATGCACTTTCGAGTAAGTAGGCAGATATCGGTGGGCACGGCAGTGCCCCCGCCAAGTTGAGCGCGAAGCAAACACTGCCGTACTATATATCCTTTACTGGAACCATTTCGCCGCATTTTCAGGCCCCTATTTGAGAACATCTGGATAAGACCAGAACGCAGAAATTTTCGTTATCCAGTAAGCTATAAGCACGTACTTAAAATCCAAAATTTCAAGTCTGTAGGTCATTTAGTTCCGAAGTTAACCGAAAGCAAAGTTTCGCATTTATGACACTCACTCACTCACTCATGATCATCAGAATAGAACTAGTACTTCCCATAAACTCAGAGAGCTGAAATTTGGTACAGAGTTAGGGTTTAATGGCCACATAAAGGGAAAACTATAAAAACTAAGATAATCGAAGATCTGGAGTACCTGGTGATCCTGATTAGAAAACACAAGAGCCCAACCAAACTATTGGAGATCGACATACCGCCTTTACAAAAAATATTCATCTTGGTGGGCCGCTTCATTTGATGTCAAAAATCGAAGGTCTGAAGTATCTGATGAAGAACCCACAGCTGGTCTCAGCTGTATTAGAGATATGTAATGCCCCCTTCTACTATGAGAAAAAACTGTGTCAAATAAGAACATCTAATAAAATAAATCAATATGCCTACGTTTCTACAAAAAGAAGTGAAATCCCACCAAAAACATTCTGTAAAAAACTAGCCAAGTCTCGATGGAGCTGCTTGTTTATCTCTAAAAAGTAATGAAATCTAGACAAAGTCGTGCCAGGTCTAAGGTTCCTTACTGCGATTTCTTTATTATTATAGTTAATGTTGTGTGCCTTGCCGTTGAAGGGTACACAAGGGTACAAAACCAGGTGCTCCATGACACCATTGCACCAATCTGTCGCCAGAACCGCTACCCATTCACGATGGAAAATTGCCACTTGGAAAACGTTGATTCAATAACCAATCAATTGTAGGCTTGATAAAGCTGCGGATTTCAATAATACTTATGTATAGGCGAGCCTTAAACAAACAGTATAAAAAATTATTTCCAGTACAGACGGACTTCTAATCATTGATAGAAGTCCGTCTGTACGTCTATTTTATGTTCGATGCCTAAAATGAGACACTAGCGTCCAATTACCAATACCAGTATGGGCTATTATCTCGCTTAACAAACATAGGTAGTTACAACAGATATAACATTACGTGTAAACAAAATTGACTTGTACCCACTAACGTATAAAGAATGTTCAACGGCCAAGTCACACAACATTAACTATAATAATAAAGAAATCGCAGTAAGGAACCTTAGACTTGGCACGTCTTTGTCTAGATTTCATTACTTTTTAGAGATAAACAAGCAGCTCCATCGAGACTTGGCTAGTTTTTTACAGAATGTTTTTGGTGGGATATGTTTTCTCGTTATGGGAAGCGAACGGCTGGCGGCATGCCTCTTTTACCTGAGCGGATATTAATAGGATATTATTAACTCCTATTGTGCCTAACCTAATTCGTACAAGTTTATGAAATGAAAAATTAATTATTATACTTTCTTTTCATTAACATGTATGAATTTGGTCAGACGTAAAGGATTATATTAAGGAAATTACTTGGACAATTACCTATAAACTATACGTAAATTTTTTTATATATTAAATTATTTATTATTCAGAACTTTAGCAGCCTATGTTTTTGAAAATCATCATCGGCTGTTAGCGGGGCGCGCCGCGCCGGGCCGTTCTATGAAGACAGAATTTGATATAAAACATAAATAGATGTAAATGCATCATGTATGCAATGTACCTAAATAACTCTTGCGTGAAAAGAATATGGTAGGTACGTCGCGTCTAAAATGTGTTAGGTTAGGTTAGTTAGTACTTAATAAACATTAGATTTTATACCGGGCGAGAACAATGTAATAATATTATAAATAGAACTGTCTGACATTCAACATATAAGCTTGGCCTAGATCCTAACTAGTGGTGATTATTTACTACTTTGTTACTTTCGATTATTTTTGTACTTATGTACATTTTTGTGAATATTTGCCAGCATGTACTTATTTAATAAATTAATTTAAAAAACACTTTTCTACCAATGGTTTTTTAAATTAATATATGCGTAACATATGCATCAAATCAATAAGATAAAAAAATATGAAAAATGGGTGCCTCATAATGATTTAACTGATCTGCAAAAAGAAACGCGTGTTGAAACTTGGGTAGCCTTGTTGAATCGATACAGAAATGAAGGAATATTGGATCGAATTGTGACATGTGAAGAAAAGTGGATTCTTTACGATAACCGTAAACGAAAAATGCAATGACTGACAACAGTTCAAACATCGCAACAGTGCCCTAAAGCAAAGCTTACCAATAAAAAGGTAATGGTAACTGGTTGGTGGTCTCTTCATGGCGTTATTTACTATAGCTTTTTCGAGTCTGGTCAGAAATAACAGCAGATGTTTACTGTGCGGAACTTCGAACAACGATGGCGAAACTGGCAGTGAAACAGCCCCGACTCGTGAATCTTCACCATTATCGCTCCATGTAACGCAAGACCTTACACTGCACGAGAAACCGTTGTAACTCTACATGAGCTGCAGTTAGAAACCATACGTCATCCTCCGTACTCGCTCGACCTTGCTCCAACTGACTTACATTATTTTCGTGATTTTTTCTACGTGGAAAAAAATTTTCTTCGTGCGGAGTAGAAAAATGTATTGAACAGACAAGAAAAGAAAAAAGTGGTATCACATTGAACAGAATTCAATACTCATACTATCTACAGGTATCAAATGCATGAAATGCCAAATCGGACGGTACACTTGTATATATTACGTGATGAATTTATCGTATATTTATTTATGAATATCATAGTATATTCATAGTTCTTTAAAGGGATTATTAACGAGTTACGTATACATACATCAGATGGTTACTGAGTAATTTCTGAACGAATTTAGTGATTGTCTTAGTCACAAATACAACAGACTATTTTGATATCATATAACTAACATTTACTATTATACATTTGTCAGTTCTAATACAGGTGGTAATTCAGCGGTAAACGATTACACTGCATCATTAAATGTTGCGTAGATACGTACAATATCTTACTTGTTACTTTATTGCAACTATATTTCATAAACGATAATCTATAGGCAAGTTTTAATATTTATTGAATGATGGCCTACTGAGGTGCATCGTAACTTCAATATTCGAGGCAATGTGAATACGCATTCATTTCAATTCAATCATTCAACCCCCACAGATCTGATAATTATAGACAGATTATGACAATCACCACGAGGTGCATTATGTGGTTTGTCTTATTTGCGTCTGATATGCATGAATATTTCGAAACTGAGTGCTTTGTTAGCGAACAGTGCCCCGAGCAGGAACCATTGTGTAGTTTCGTCCGTGTAGACAAGGGTTGCCATCCGCCCCGGTACACCGGAACATATCACCGGTTTCGAACTTCTATCCCGGTCGTCCCAGTAAATTTACAAAATGTTATCCCGTTTCCTAATCCCTCAGGATCGGCGGGGTCCGCTACCTAAGCCTAAGGATTTGGCGATGATACTGATTTTTACCAGAACCAGACCTTTCTTAGGTTAGGTCACGCGTCTTTCGAAATATAATTTCTTGGACGTGTGGGTGTCCTCACGATGTTTTTCCTTCACCGACGAGCAAGTAATAATTACAAATCTATCTATATCTATATATATATATATATTATATATTATATATATATATATAAAAGAAAGTCGTGTTAGTTACACCATTTATAACTCAAGAACGGCTGGACCGATTTTTATGATTTTTGTGTTTTTGGATTTGTCTTCGTCCGGAATAGGATAATAAGTATTAAAACATGGAAAAAAATAACAAAAAATAAAAATAAAGTAAATTACATTTCTCATACATTTTATATGAAATTCTTTTTTTTATGATATCTCAAGTACGAATGGCATATCTATCTATATTCTATATTATATATATAAAAGAAAGTCGTGTTAGTTACACCATTTATAACTCAAGAACGGCTGGACCGATTTTTATGATTTTTGTGTTTTTGGATTTGTCTTCGTCCGGAATAGGATAATAAGTATTAAAACATGGAAAAAAATAACAAAAAATAAAGTAAATTACATTTCTCATACATTTTATATGAAATTCTTTTTTTTATGATATCTCAAGTACGAATGGCATATCTATATATATAAAACAAAGTCGTGTTAGTTACACCATTTATAACTCAAGAACGGCTGGACCGATTTTTATGATTTTTGTGTCAAGTTAAATAAGTATTAAAAGAATTTATACCATCTAATAAGTTAACACACCATTTATTGATCCTGAGGCGGTACGGAGTTCGCCGGGTCAGCTAGTATGTACATAAATCCGATAACACGAATTTAGAGGTACATGTCAGGATTCAAACCGGGGATCAGGTTGATCACTAGACCAGTTCTTTATCCACGAGGCTACAAAATGACCCGGTATCTGTTTCAATTACAACGTATTCGATTTCAAAATGACATGTTCAGTATTTCATAATTCATAATTCATTTATTCATTGCAGAAACATGGTGTAAGATAGTTGTTACAATACTTGTATAATATGTGATCAAACATGCTTCGTCAAACATGACATGCAATGTATCTTTACTCTAACACAATGAACTTATTTACATACAAAATTGATATTAATTGAATATATCATCTGTAATTTAGAAACTCGGTAACATTATAAAATACTTTATTATTTAGCCATTGGAATAATTTTAACTTAAAAGATTTCACATTTAATATTTTTATGTCATATGGGATTTTATTAAATATTTTAACATGCATAGCTAAACAATTACTTTGAAACTGGGTCGTCCGCGGTACACAGTCCAACACCAATCTATCTGGATTCCTAGTATTTCGAGGGTATGTCTGAGAAGCTTTAAGGTATAGTTCTGGATGCTCTTTGACAAAGACGCATACCTCAAATATGTATAGACATGGAACCGTCAACAAGCCAAGTTTCTGAAAGAGTGTTTTACATGAAGTCCACGGCGAAACCCCACACAATGCCCGTATGCACTTTTTTTGTGATATGAATACTTTGTTCATAAGAACACCATTACCCCACAAGGGCAGTCCATATCTTAAAATCGAGGCTACATGAGCATGGTAAACTGTTAACGCAGTACTCTGATTTGTCACATTTCGCAATCGCCTAAGTACATATACAAATCGATTTATTTTATTACAAATTTTATTAGTTTGACATTTCCAATTAAGATTACTATCAATTGCAATACCTAAGAAATTCCCATTATCTATTTCATTTATTATTGTATTGTTGTGATGTATTTTTAATTTTAGTTTTGCATTACCTCTGTTTAAGAATTGTATATAATTAGTTTTTGATAAATTTATATGTAAATTATTTATTTCCAACCAACTTATAAGAGATTTGAGTGTTTGGTTTACATCGGCCTCATACTCATTTATACTTGTATTTTTGTTACACGTGACGACAATTGAAATATCATCAGCAAACAAGGTGCATTTGTGTGAGGTAATTGAAGGGATATCGTTAACGTAGAGCAGAAATAACACTGGACCAATAACGGTTCCCTGTGGGACACCAAATTTGTTAAATTTAAATTCGGAAGAAAATGATGATACCGTATTATTTTCGTTTCCGCCCAGTTGGTTAATTACTACGCATTGCGTTCTATCCTTCAAGTATGAAGAAAACCATTCCAGAGCCCGTCCTCTGACGCCAACCGCTTCTAATTTACTTAGAAGGATCTCATGGTCTACCAGATCAAAGGCCCTTGACATATCGAAAAACAATGCAGTAGTATGGTTACGGTTATTCATATTATTCAATATACTTTTAAGAAGTGAAAAAACAGCTAAAGTACTTGATTTCTTTTTTTGGAAGCCATATTGATCATTGTAGATAATGTCAAATTTCTTACAATAATTTAATAATCTCTTAAGCATACATTTCTCAAACAATTTCGATATGACAGAAGTTAGGGCTATAGGACGATAATTAGCTAAGTCATCTCTATTACCCTTTTTGTGTAAGGGTTTAATTACTGTTAATTTTAATAAGTCCGGGTATAATCCGCATTCGAAAGATAGGTTAATTAAGTAGGTTAGAATAGGAGCTAATTCATTTGCACATAATTTTAAGACCTTAGAACAAATCTCATCAAAGCCTTCCGAATTTGTACTTTTCAATGATATTATTTCATTTCTAACTTCATTTACGGATACAGGCGTTAAGAACATTGAAGATCCTTTTCGGTTTATAACATTGGTATTCCTAGAGTCTACTTTCGGTTTCTGCAAATTGTTTGCTAAATTAAGAAAATAATCATTAAATGTTGAAGCTATCAATGTGGCATTATGTATCAATTTATTGTTGCATTTTATTGAATTGATATTAGAATTATTATAATAACTGTGCGTTTCCTCTTTAATTATTTTCCAAGATGCTTTGGTCATATTCTTACTTTTGTAAATAAGCATGTTATTGGTAGACCAATATGGGTAAAACAATTCCTCTAGCCTTAGGTTGTCTGGAACAGATCGCTTTGTTACATGACCGCCTTTGTACATATTCTCATGGTAATTTTCATTGTAATTGCATTTTATTCTTTACGGTGCAATAAAGTGTATTCTGTTTTTTATTATTTATTAAGGAAAACAAACAGTGACAAATTACACAATAGGTTAAATGTATGAACTAAATTAATATATATAAATTTGACACCAACATCGTCTTCCAGTAGTTGTACGATTTGGTATTGTATTGCATGCATATAAGTAATAGTTGAAGGACTCCCAAAGTGATAATTGTCCAGGCTCCCTAAACCATAGGCGATTATAAATAGGCTAGAAAATCATGAAAATTAACTCAAATAAAGTTATGTTATAGAGCGCTAGAATCTTCACAAAGCACAGAATATTTTTAATTACACAGATTTAAAATCTGACTTCAGTGAAATTAAAACTCCACCTAATTTATATGGACTAATAGTATGCCAGAATTAAACTAATAAAAAAAATCTATTGTCGAAAGCGGTTTACAATTTCAAAACATTACGTGTAACATACCTATAAAAAGTATTATTTTTGTAGTTATGTTGCACGAAATGTTCGAAACCGAATTGATAACCTCCTCCTTTGAAGTATAACCTACTTCTAGGTAGGTCAAAGTAATACATAATTCAGATCATCATCGAAGTCATCAATCCTATTATATCTGTCACTAAGTTAGGTAACTTTTGAATCTAGCTTCCTATTTCTATTGATGAGGTCTAGGGTTCAAAACCTCATTGTCTTTAATTTCAGTATGGGCTCGACTGATGGAGCCCGTGTTTCCGGTTTCCGTTGATAAGCCGTGATCAAGGTTACTTGCTGAATTGGAACGTTTAATTGGACTATAGTCTAATTAAGAGCTCCAGGTAATTAAACCCACCGAAAGATATGGATGCAATCTTATGGTTAACGGATTTGTGTCATGGTGCAATATTTTTTTACTTGCATAATAGATTAAACTGGCACGCGTAATTAGGCCTTCCGGCTTCGCTCATGTTAAATTTATATTATGGATAAATAATTTAAGCATCTGATCAAATTAGTAACTTAGACAATAAACAAATAATTAAATACAGATATACTGCTTATTTTAGCATTTCGGTGACGTCAGTATGTCGGTGACGTTAACAAATAATACTTTCCACTAGGTATCTAAATAGTTCAACGCGCCTTATGAAGTTTTCATTTCAAGTATAATTAATAACTTTACGAAATTTAAACAATGTGCGTTGGGTAAACCTAAATGGTACAGAAGAGACGCGAGAAGCATGACGAGAAATAATATTACTTTTAATTAAAACAACGCACATTATCCCAATAATTGTACATTCCATAGTGTGTCAAAGAAATGGTAAACTCATTTTAAAAACTTGACAAACGATAAATCGAAGTATCTACATTTGAATATTGTATCCACTTAGATGTTAAGAGGTACCTACACTTCAAATATTATTATCAAGCAGTGGCACACTTTGATAACCGAAATAATGTAAAAAAATCACTTAAACTGTCAAAGGTCAACGATGATTAAACTTATTGCAGTTGCCATCTACTTAGTTATATTACAGTACGCCTACAATGGCTGACTCACAAACAACACATTTACTGATAGAAATTATTTCTTTCGTATAAACATGATGGATTAAATTTTGCGACAAATGGTATATTAAGCCGTAAGGGAGGTGATACTACTCATTATTATGAACAAATTTTACCTTTATGCAATAGTGAAAATAGAAACGTGAAAAAATATGGTGTTGAACCTTATTATTTCACGTTACTTATGAGATGCCAAGTAACGTTTTATATGGTGACTTTGTTAATTTTCAGGAACACCGTTCCTATATGAAATCTATATGTTTGTCTGTCGCTTTTTTCAGAATATTCGAATTTTGACTTCAGATTCGGATTCAGCATGAAAAAGTAGAATAGGGATGTTCAGGAACACCGTTCCTATCTCTTAAGGAACATTGTCAAAATGGCCGACAATTAAAAAAAATTGAATTATTATATAATTGACGAGCCAGGTGTTCCTCTGGCAATGCAAGCTTGCGCATTCTCAACTGGTTTACTATTTCTGTTTATACTGTTCGTCCTATGGATAAAGATTAACATTATTTATTCAGACACGTCGTACATTTTTAAAATATAATCTTTTTGAATTAAACAATTTTTTTAACGGAAGTATCGCGTGTTTTATTTATTTTGTTGAACCTGACGTTTCGAACGCTTTGCAGCGTCCGTCTTCTTCCTGCGACCACGGACGCGATACTTCCGTTCAAAAAAATGTTTAATTCAATGTGTAACAATCGCGAAAACCTAAGACAATACTATAATCTTTTTGTATATTATTCAATACCTCTAGTTAGTTTTTTTATTTTTTTTAAACTACTATCATTTTGGATATTATCATTGACAAAGAAGAAATGCCGATAGAAACTTGCTATATATTGTCTCTTTTCAAATCGTCAATTCGACATAACAAAAAAATGATGTCAGCTTATTGCTGCAATAATAATGATGTCAAGTGGTAATGGTAGATAATTATGGATTAATAAGGAATGGTTGTGTGTGCTGAATCATTTCCAGACTATTTGTCAGGTGCATATCTATTCATAAATTTTATAATAAGACTTTGTTAATAATGGAGTACAATTTACAAAAAAAGATTTCCAATTTCATAATAATGTTTTCGGAGTCATTTACATATTTGTATTTATCACTTGCTCTGCGGGCAAAGAAGCCCGCACGTCTAAGAATTTATCTATATTCCGAAAGACGTGTGACCTAACCTAAGAAAGGTCTGGTTCTCAGTGTAGATTGTAGAGATCTGACGGCAGTCCATGTATAAATCAGTATCTTCGCCGAATCCTTAGCCTTAGATAGCGGACGCCGCCAATCCTAATCGATGACGAAAAAAAAAGAAAAAAATTGTAAGGCTATAAAGAAGACAATTTACAAAGCAAGTTCTAGCAAGTTGAAGTTCCGGTTTAAGCATGCTTCTGAGATTTTCCCTGAAATTTATAACGACTCTATCTTTGCGAACGTACCCATATTACAGTTTCATATATACACCTACTGAGAAATAATTTCTTAGTGTTCTAAGAAATTAATATCACATCTCTCTCATTGATTCTCTGGAGCCAATGTTATAAATATAGAGAATCGCTCTTTTATGAAAATGTTATTATTATAGTAAACATTATAGTTATTTATTAATGAACTGAAGAGGATCGTCCTCTCTTTGGTTTGGTGTAACCTTTTAAATAAAAACCGTTAACATTATATTTGACTTGTTATCATGACTTAACATCTCTGGAACGCTCTCCTAAACAATGTGAAGTCATTCCAATTGTGCTACTCCTTTAAATTGCAAGTGAAGCATTGTTATTCTTCTGCCAATACTTGAGCTTAACATTTACTTTTTAGCACGTCTACAGGTACCTATTGTATATTGAATGCGAAGTGTGTATTGTAAAATGCACCAGAACGACGAAATGAGTTGATTTCCTTTCGAAGCATTGTAACCGGTATGGTTGACTGGAATAGAAAAGACCTATTGTAATAAGTCAAATATTGTATAATTTAATTTAGGCACTTTATTATGTTATTATTATTTCAATAAATACAATAAAATAATATCTTATAAACACACAAATATATTCTCAAATACTCGTAAGTAATAGGCGAGGGACATCCTATCGTATTATATATGTATAATATATAAACGAGCGATACTTCTGTATATATATATATATATATATGTACATATACATATATATAACTTTTGTTTATCGCGTAAACGGCTTAAAGAATTAGGATCAAATTTTGTATTTAGATAAGATTTTGCTTTTAAGTTTATACATATACATGAAGTTCCTAAAAAAAATTCACTTAGGTACCCGGCACAAACCCAACTAACACCATACTCTATTTACATATTTTTGCCTATTACTTTAATATATAAAGAAAATAAAACATCACCTAGTAAAACTCGGTCGATACTGTATGTTCATTTATACAACATAAATAACCTCAACCTTTTTTCTTCTTCAAATATTGTGAAATCTTGTTCAACATTAAGACGCAAAAGAGAGATTAAACAGTACAACTAGGTCTGGTTTGATATAATTATATTATCAACGCTCACGTTAGGACGTCGGTGGTCGGCAAACAGTCAGCGGTTATACGTGTCAGTGGAAGGACAAATAAATCGCTCTTCTATTCCATTTACATCATGTTACATTAAGTAATAATTGTTTTTTTGTACAGCCTACGTTCATTCAATATGTATACAACACGAGTAATATTCGCTCATCTTCCGTGACTATATATCAATTTCAAAAATATGTAACATTAAAAATATGTTTTAGTAATATTTTTTATGCTCTTTAACCTTCTTTGTAAGTAGTGGGGTGTAGTAACTTTGCCCTTTGTATCATTCTTATGCTTATGTACATAATAAGAGATAATTTAAATTTTAATTACCTCGATAGATCACCAAATCGATAGATGTCTATCAAATGGCAGATTGCAATCTGACTATAGAGAGAGAGATTTTTCTAGGCTGTTATCGGGTCCCTAGCCCATAGGCTCTTTATCGACAACATAGTAGAGATCAGTAGTATGTCGTCGAGAATAGAATATATTATGTTAAAGAGACACAGGGACGCCCTACTCTTTGAAACTAGAACAGATAGTACTCCGACGTTAACGCAGCAGGACGAAGAGGTCAGTCATGTAAAGATTAAGACGCTTATTTTTTGTGTTAAAGGCTATAGTTTCAAAGCAATGAATCGATTGGAGGGTCAGGTTTTGGTGTCAAATGCTAGTATATTTCCTCTACTCATATATGAACAGATTATCATTATTTGTTTCACACGCTCTGACGTCTCATATTTGTTAAATCTTATACTTGTAGGGCTTGGTACGAATTTTGACAAGACAAAAGTATGTAACAATGACTACAACGTACCTAGCCCGGTCGTAAAGAATGCAGCAATTGAAGTAGGTAAGCAAAACGTCTACCTCGGACAGGCCATGCAGCTTAATTGGGTTAACTTCAACAAAGACATGTGCCTGTCTAGTCAACAACGTATTCAGCAATGAAATAGTCTGGCCAGAATTTGTGTTTATTATTATATATTTTTATTTTGATTCACGGCTATTATCCCAGTCATTTGATAGGCGTGCGCGGGGATAAGGATCCAACGCATAGAGGCCCCTTTGAGAAGCTTGATGTAATGTTGTATAGCCGCCGTGACCTTGTCCAGGGGATATCAATGTGACAATATACCCATGAACCAGGTCACGGCAAGTATTGGGACTATTGCAAATGTGTTGGAAATTATTGGGCTATTAAAATGAGATCTGGAGGGATTATTAGTACTGGGCTATTACAGAAGAGGGACGGACACCTGCCATAACTATCATATCTGATGTTACTGCCGGCAGGCGGTGGCTCGCCACTCACTGGATGGACCCCCGAAATGCTACAGAAATTCGGCCGGGGGCTACACTGGTGTGAGTGACTCAGGGGTGTCGAGAGGTGTGCTGCGCTTTCTCTCGCAGTTACTCGCGGCGTTATGCCCTTTAACACTTCCACCTCTGGAGCATATCACCTGATAAAGTAATATGCTCTATCGACTCCTCTCTGGACGGCCAATGAAGGCAAGCCAGAGCTGAGAGTCCTGCGAGCCTTCTTGACTTACATTCCGACCGACGAAGACACGCCGGAGACGAAAGCCCTGATCGACTCTCTGGAGCACTCGGGTACCCGTGGTGTCGTTACGCACCAACAGCTCGCCACAAGCTGCCCTGCGGGGTTATATATTTTATTATTATATCGCCAAAATCTATTTTGCTAATGATAGTGTTTAAAAGTAAATAATAACAATAAATAATAAAGATGGTTAATATATACATTTTTAGATTTCTCCATTCCAGATCAGATAAAAATGTTCCTGATCTATGTGCGTGTTCTTACTGTAATTACTGCTCTGTAGAGGTAAATTACTTTTTAGGTAATTGCCAAAAATAGCTAAATAATTATATTCGTCATGACAACGGGGTTCTATGATCTTCGTGTAACTATCAACTAGATACGGCGTGAGTTGCAGCATAAATATTCATTCATCTTCTTAGTTAGCTTAGTTTCCCGATTTCCTGATCCATTAGAATTGGCGGCGTCAGCTACCTAAGCCTAAGTATTTGACGAAGATACTGATTTACATAGAGTAACTGCGGTCCGACCTCCAGAACCCAGAGGGATAACCAGAGCTTTCTTAGGTGAGGTCACATGCCATTCGAAATATTATTAAGTTTTCCTTCACCGCCGAGCAAATGATAATTACAAGTATTTATATACATAAATCCGAAAACACGAATTTAGTTGTACTTGTTAAGATTCGAACCGGGAACCTATTGG
The DNA here is from genome assembly GCA_947507595.1 of Pyralis farinalis. Lineage (NCBI taxonomy): Eukaryota > Metazoa > Arthropoda > Insecta > Lepidoptera > Pyralidae > Pyralis > Pyralis farinalis. Next base: position 17,989,915 of record OX382265.1, on the reverse strand, counting down.
TTACAAGGCCGGTTCTTTATCCAGTAGGCTATCACTGTTCAGCTACCTCAAATATTCATTGTATTGATATTATGTAAAAATTAAAAACCGATAAAGACATATCCTCTTCGAATGTGGATTTGATCCTAAGTATTCAGCTCGAAATTGTTTTTTTTTTCCAACTTTGGTACAGCCAATTTTGTTGATAGCAGTGAATTAATTGTTTTTGAAAACAAAAAATATTGATCAGTCATATTTACCAGGAATAGAACCGTTTAAGGTGAAGTTGTAACGTTGTTGGCCAATACGTACATAAAGGTTTTCGTATCACCGTAGACTAAAGCTTAAAAAATATTATGCTTACACGTAATTAACATTTTACATCTGTTATATCAGTCAAATTCATTTTATGTACATACTGCATACCAAGCAGATGACACTTCGGGATAAAATTTTACAACACCTCACACTTCAAAATCAATAAAGTTATTCATGCTACAGGACCGTAATACGGAACAGACATACAGTATGTATAAGCCTATGCTCGAAACACATTAAACATCCTCTTTTAGTCAGTCACGTAAAATAGCCAGAGACATACATAGCGGTGGCAAAACCACAACGTCTGCAATACAGGAACATTGCTACGCATTATATTATCGTAGTTTGCTCCATTGTCTTCCGCAGGCACATAAGCCACAAAGTGTAATGAACATTGTTACGCTACTCTTTAATAGAACTTGTATTTTACTCCTGCTAATTAATGCTATCAAACAGTACTAATGAGGATGCGATGCTACCTGATAACAATGATAAAGCTCTTGTTAAGCTTCTCATTTATCATCTCTCGGGTGGCGCAATTGTTTTCGTCAAAGGATTCTATGCGTATAGCTTTAAGTCTTTACTTAAATGACATTTCAGGCACTCAATAAAAGCGATTCGACGATCGTCGTTTGTTTCATGTTTTATGATTTATGAAACGAATCAGACCTGCATTAGGACCATCTAGGGGCTTTTTGAGCTTGCGAGGAAGTAAGGGTATGTGCGAAAAGGTGAGTCCATACTATACATAGTACAATCGGAGGAATTAGATACAAGCTATTATTTTATACTGTGTTTGAAAGGTGAAGGGAATACTTTTACAATCAAAAAATCACAAGGTTCTTGGATCCGACCACAACTTTGCTTTCGAAGTAGAGACCTACGGGTCCAAGCGCAGTCATTTTTTAAACAACTAGCGAGAGGAGATGTCACTGGCGACCAAAGAGCTGGTAGCTTTCACGCTCAACATATTAGCATTGCAATTCAAAGCGGAAATGCTGCCAGTATCGTTGGAACAATGACCCAGGGGCACACTTTTTAGATTTATTTTCGGTAGGTATATAGTGTCAAGCTTGACGTGCATTGTACCTGTACCGTACCACTACTGTACCGTACTGTAAATGAACCTAATAAATTTTAGAACACAAGCTGCCGCACGTTTTTTGCTGTGAAAATGAACCTTGGGTAGCGTATTTTCTCCCACAATTACATGAACTTTCGCATTACACTATTATGATTACACTGCTGCCACTTCAAAACTTACGACAAGCCAAGCTCCTGTTTTAGATGGTCACAAAGTTTTGATTGAGGAGAATAGGGCACGTACATTACTACATCTACAGGTGATTTAATTCGATCGACAAAATTTTAGAGGAGGTTATTGACGTAATGCAGATATAAGAAATAACGTGTATAAGGTAAATGGAATAAAAAAAAATTTAATAAAAAAGTAATTGCAGTTGAATTAATTGCCTAACACGCTGTATAAGAAAGATCTGGTTTTCCCTCTGGGCTACGGAGGTCTGTTTGCAGCGTTAGTGTTATTCCGTTCACTAATCCATTAATTTTGTCGGGGCTCGCTACCTAAGTCTAAGAGCTTGGCGAAGGTATTGATTGTAACATGGAGCGACTGCCATCCTAGGTTTCCTCACCATGATGCCAAGATTTGAACCAGGGCCAGTTGATCAATAGGTCGGTTCCTTATTCACTGGGCAATCACTGCTTATACTATACACGATCTGCTTCGAGAAATACATAAAAAGAGTCCATAGCCTGAAGTATTTAACTGTTTAATATTATGCAGGGGCTGCGCTTGTTTACCACTGTTTTACATTGTGCTGTTTAGTGTTAACATATATGATGACTTTATGGTGCATTTCGTGCGGAGGAGGCTGAAAAATTTACTTTTTTTTTAGACAGTGTCTGGAGGCATACGGCCCCACCTGCTTGAAATATACGCTTGTAATCAGCGACGTATCAAAAGTTAGACACGTTATACACCAACATTATTGTATTTTAAAATGACGCAATTAGTATTATATTTACGTACAGTTATTTATTATGACACTTTGTTCTAACAAAGAGAAAAATGACAGAGCATACCTTAAGACATGTATGCTTTGGGACGAAATACGTATAGCCGCGACGCGAGAGCGTTGCCAACTGAATGCGAGTTGGGCAATTACCTTACCTTCGTATTGCCATTCTAGAGCGTGTAGGACGTATCTATAACTATAAAACATCTTAGCTTGTATTACATTAAGTACCACTCGCGCGATGCCACCTCTGCTGCTAACACAGCATCTCCTTAGGAACTTACTTAGGAGAGTTGTCATTTGGCTGCGGTTTTCTGTGAGGTGGAGGTACTCCCCCAGACAGGCTGCTTTAATGCCTATCTCTCTTAATAATAGACTTAACCTATGAATAGACAGGCAAGATCTACGTTGCTTGAATTGCGTGTTTGATTTAAGCTGACATCTCAGTTCGTGTCAGTCGATGGCGACTGTCAAGACCGAAGTGACACCATAATTATTACGTAACCGATCGAATTGAACATATCGTCTTTAGCCTAAACCAGCGTAAACCGCGCCGGTGACACCGTACCACAGGCCATCGCGCTCCTCAAACAATGGATAGTTAATAACACACTATAAGTTAAGTACTTATGTTTATCTTGTTTACAATCTATGCAGATGATTGCACCTATGCCCTTTGAATTGCGATCGAGTAGATGTAAATATGTTAATGCTGTAGCTTTTGAATAATTACATTTATACAGTCACGAGATTCACCTCCAGTCCAGATGTAAGTAGGTATTTGTACAGATGAAGGGACAGAGTATACTCGTATAAAATTAGGATCAGAAGAGACAGCTGTATGGTCAATGACAGTCAGGTCAGTAAGTTTTAAGGTTTTAGACGTGAAGCATCATGGAAGACCTCTATTCAACAGTGAGTACGTTCGTCTGCCACTGAAAAATATAGGTTATTTTTTCTTCGCCTCACAAAATTAATATTTTGATTAAATTAAATTTATATTACTATTTTTTATACAACTAAGGTTATTTTAGTTTTATACAAAAAACTGTCTGCCTGAAGGTAAGCATTTACCGTAGCCTATTGACATCTGCAGCACCAGGGGCGTCACTTGTGCGCTGCCGGAAGAAAATCTCTATATAAACGAACAATGCGAGACTATTGCGGTACCTGTGTGTAGGAATAGAATGAAGCTGTATACATAATAACATCATCAAACAACTCCTCAAACTCCACTCACAAAGGTATGTAGATATAATGTAAAATGACATAGAAAAGTCCCGTTAAAATAGCTCGACAAAATTCACACTTCGAATAAACAAGGCTTTGGAAGCAGGCGCTTAGTAATATCGACTTTGTTCAAAAAGCGCTATTCAACGACGTGCTAAAATTGCCCTTCGTCCTTTAAAGCTCGTATTTTAAATCCCATAGCAAAAGCCGTTGAAAGTATGCGTTACAGACAGGTGTGTTATTTTAATATTAATGATTTGTGTTACTATAACTTAAAGTGCTGCATCAAATGTTCTGAATTAGGTACCGCTTTAGTAGCCGCTGAGAACGCATACACCAGCAGTCGCAGTTTACTTGTTGTTTCAGAGTAGTTTCTTACAAGTTACATTTGGCCTCTAGGGAGGTGCAGCAGCACCTAAGTATAATGTTTCTCTTAAATGGCTATATCGTTTTAAAGTCACGATGTCTAGACTAAAATTACCAGATTACGTAACCTAAAATTAATGTTTTGCATTACACGTAATTATTTATAGCAAAAGTGCCAGAAACAATAACGGCTCTAGCGCTTTATGTACATAATGTGCAGCTACGCTACTAGAATATATTAGCATCACTTTTAGAGGCAAAGATAATCTCACCTGCACTTGGTGCACCATCCCGATCTGGATACGAGGTCCTCGATTTTTTTGCGCCCAAGGGCCTCGAACACGGGCCGAACTTCAAGGGCGAATCGCCCCTGAGTGTTTTTAATTACGAGTATATTTGTGTGGCTGCGATATAGCAACATTTTATGAATTTTGGACTGTGTGGCTCTGCCTTAATTAGGACTTCTAAAGGCGGACGATGAAACAAATTACAACATTTCATTGTAGACATAACATTTTATGCGTACAATGAAAATTATAGGGTTTACTAGGGAAAGGGATACGTCGACGTCACGCTGAATAAAAAACGCCAGATAGTTCAGGTTAGGCATATGGTTGCGGTCTGTATTATCACATCCGCATTCCTTGCCTTTTTGTAGGATTAGCGTTGCCGCCGCAGTGATATACATATTGACATTATTGACTCCTAAATACGCACAGAAGTGTCACCCATGTATTACCCGCCGGCGGCAAGGTAGACCACGAGCCAAATCAATCATATTGGGCAATTGAGTCTATATGCCCATATATTCACTCACTATTTACACATTTACACTAATTTCTCAAAAAACAAAGTTTGATTATTGTAAAATTTGTAAATGATGAATGCACCCGAGGAACCGAGTAACGACATTTATATATTTAGGGCGACAGCATAAAATTTGAAATACCAAAGTTCACAGCTTATTACATGTATACCTACGTTTTCAAGGACTTGAAGTTTAAATAGTGCATACATGCATAGTGACGCGATGTTGTACAAAGAAGTTAAATCCGCCTGCAAAAGCATTCAAAATGCTATTAATTTATTAATATCCTGTACAGTCGACGCGACGTATAATTAGTTCGCCACTGCAATTTACTACCTACGTGCAGCTATAAAAATATGCATGAGTGACTTTGCGGTGGTGCGGATGATGTAAGTATAATATTCACTAATAATGATTATCAGTACACATTTTAAGTGAAATCCTGGGTACCGATTAACCACCTATTACATGAAAAGAACAGAATGTACTCATGAATAATTTAATACTATGGGGAACGTTTCTAAAAAAAAAATATTTTCTTGCGGTCACACGCAAATTTCATTACACGTATCCCGCTAGGATACATGTAACAAACTTTGCGTGTAAAGTTAGCATAAAATAAACACTCTATGAGAATGTGCAATATGTACTAAATAATAATATGATTTATAATGCATTATGCGGAACAAAGCTTTTTTGTTTCAAATTTTTTCTGTTTTCTCTCAATTGCGTCCTTATACAAGGAGTTGCTAATAATAAGATATAATGCCACGAGTTTACAAACAAACACCAGATGGGAAAATGTAAAAAAAATATTTCCTCTGTTCGAATTTCAGTTCAACAGTTCGATCTCGAAAAGTTTTCACTCAGATTCAATACATTTTGAATGAAAAGCCTGTAGAAAGTTGATTACGTTGTTTTTTCCCTCTTTCTCTATCATTATCTTACTGTTATAATGGTCAAGTGCGATTTAGAGTCGAACATCTAGAGTTCACTATAGTTCTTGGACTCATACATACGTGATTTTGATTGTGAAGAACATTTGTTCATTTTTAAAAACTACCTTTGCTTTTTAAAAGGTAATTATGCCCGTTTTTTGCTAGTATTTTTTTGTAATTTTTCATCATCACTTGAAAATTACACGGTATTTGAAAAATAAACCTGTATAGAGATGTGCAATCGAAACCCTTTCATATACTTTGAAATATCGATTTATAATTTTGCACAAAAACCCTTTTGAAAAAGAAAATGATTTAATTTTTGTCGTTTGTTGGATTAGTATTCTTTAAAAGTATTCAAAATTTCTAATCGATAGCAGTAGTAGTTGCTAAAATATGCCGCTGTGATGGATGGACAAAGTAGCATCACGAAAAAATGAACACATTCAACATTTAGCTGTGGTTATCTTTTTTCTAATTTAAATAGTGTTTCTAATGCAAAAATTATTTAAATAACATATAGGTATGCATAACCCACCTACTTCGGCCTGTATGTTTTTTTCCTGTTAAATGGAGGTATTCCGCGAATTGTAGAGAATTTTCCCATTTCTCTCCATTTCGCGGCAGTCATGTAACAGTTTAATGATCACATTCTAATATTATATTAATATAATATTATAGTTATTTTATATAATATACTCGTAATATTATATAAAATATTAATTATATTCTAATATCCTTCAATTTTATTTTAATACATTACGTTGTCTATTTTTCGACTTGTATTATAAAATTATACTCGATGATTTCATCAGTCTCTCAAATTACAAACTTGGTAATTCGAAATTCTGAAAAGCAATTTCGGCTTCGTTATCTTACTTGCATTGGCCTAAATTTATTTTTGAAATTGTGCTTCTTACCAAGGTATTTTTCTTCATGTTTACCCTAACCAGACGTAAAACTGACGCAAAACCGATCTAAAACAGGCTCAAACCCTAAATGTACTCGCCTAGTACATTTAGCTACATAATTAAGATTATCTGGGAAGAAAGAACCTTCATATACAAACTTAGTGGAACGGTCTGGATTTTTGATGATTTATAAAAATATCCTGATGTTACTATCTTATCCTCATCATAATTAGTAATATATATTTTTATATACAACGTCGGGGGACTTACAAGCATACGGCGCACATGATGTAGAACAGTTAATGTATCGTTTGAACACTTGCAACACCTAAGTATCACTCACGCGATGCCACCTCTGCTGATATCACAGCAACTCCGTAGGAGCTTACTGGTGCTCTCACTCACTCGCATGAATGTAACAACTCTCCAGGGAGTTGATATTTGTAGGCTGCGGTTTTCTGTGAGATGGAGATTCTTCCCCTTAATGTAAACAATTTGTCAAAGTTTTTTTTGATGATTTCTAAAAATGGTCTGCTCTAAGAAGACGTTGATGAGAGTGGAAAAGGCGAGAGGTATGTTTGCATCGATACACCTAGCGTTTCGTAGTCTCTGCCTACCCCAATGAGAGACAGACGTGAAGATGTGTATTCTATTTTTCCTGTGATATTTTCTTAACACTATCGACTGCGTTTAACCCTTACAGTCGAATGCGTTTTAATAGTTCCCGAGATAAAACGTATCTGTTTTGGTACGGAATCGTCAGGGCGTGAGCTCAAACTTCGATTTAGAGAGTGACGATACTAAGCTTCCTATTCTTTCCTGGTGTTCTACTATTGTAAGAAAAGAAAAAGTAACTTTACGGTTTCTTTAGGGATTATCTATGAGCCGATTGTTCAGTCGGGTAGTTAATCAGTTTGAAGATAAATCGTTATATGAGCACTTACTTATTATAGAGCACACACTTACTTTTTTATAACGTCGGAAGGCATACAAGCATACGACCTACATCACCTACATGCTGTAAGGCGGTTAGCAGTTTAACCTCCTCAACCAACCAACCTCTTTCGCAGTAAATTTTACAAATTTTGACTAACCAGCACTTGCTGGTCACAATGGTGACTTAACCTGGATGTGACTTTGAATAAATCTGCCATATTTTTAGGACAGCTTTCACCCTCGATGCTCACAGGGTGACCCGATTTGCTATTTAACTTATTAGTACACTTCCAAAAATTCCGAAAGTCATTTGTCTTGTGTTAAAAAGCAATAATGTCCATACGTATCTGCTCCTGGTGATTTTGACACCACCTCAGTTTAGATAAATATTTTCTTACTATCACGCATTTCATTATATGCCGTTCCATGATTCCCACTTACTACCCAGGCTTTAAATTTGAGCTTGGCTACTCTGCGTGCATCAATGACATCACATTGTTTCATCCAACTAAGCGTTTACCCCGCTTCCTCTTAGCCCCGTTATAGCTTAAAGTTGCAGAGTCACTCAGACAAGACACAATTTGACGATATAACTTATCAATGAGATTTGTATGTTCTCTAATGTAGCAGACACAGTCACCACACATTCTTCATTCAGAAGCAAAATCAACACTACTTAATAAATTGTGACATTTCTTCCCATATTACATACATACATCAATATAATTCAATCTGATGTTGATGATCCTTCGCTCCCCACATAATTCGATTAGAGGTTTATCAATTAATACGCGTTGGACATTGTCTAACTTCCATTCAACTACAAGAGGGAAATGATCTGATTATACAACATTATGTTGAACATAAACATCAATAACCCTTAAGAGCTGCTTCTGTTACTGCGCAGTTGTCCAATCACCTTCTACAATCATGGACCTCGCTAATGAAAGTGTAACTGTCCGAGTTTATTCATAACACACATATATCTACACACACGAAACTTATCTGAGCAGAAAGATACTAGTTCCTTATAGAAAGTCTCATAGGGATGTGCATTATAGTCATTGTGATCGATGCTATATCATTGTTTTGAATAATTGTACTCTCCGCTCCGATACAATCCGAAAATTCCTACTACTACAATTGATCTAGTGATTATTTTAATCGTACACACTCGCGGATTCGTACACTGACCACGTCTCTTGTAGTGCAATGATGTCCATTTCCTTGCACAATTCTCTTTTGCAATGATCTTTGGCAGAGCTGCGATAGCCAGCGGAGCCACATTACCCTCAAAATTGCCGTTTGGGGTAGACTGATGTCATCCAGCTAGCGTTTAGACGGTAATAGTGAGAAACTCCAAAATCGACACACTAATAGATAACATATTGTAGTTTTGTATCCTTTAATTTGAAATTTAAATGTTCGTTGGTGAGGAAGAACGGTCCAAAATCGTTCCAATTAGAAAAAAAAACATATGGGAAAACGTATGGCCGGCGACTCTGCAATGCAGAGTCTGCACTGCATTCCCATCAACAGAAAAAGTAACAGCACTCGTCGCTAGATGTCGTACAGTTTTTAAAAAATTAAAAAATTATAAATAAAATATTTAAATTTAAAAAATATCAGCTCTGCCTACACAGCTTGCTGTTATTTACTAGTTTAATGTTTTTACACTTAAACGATACAAACTTGTAGTGGTTTGTGTTCATTATGTATTCTTAGTAAGGTCGCATTCAGGATTGCTTCCGTTTACTCCGGTTCGCTTAGCAGGATAATGCACAAACTTTCTGAAAATAATTCCTGGAGGCCATAGTTTTTCATCCAGATAAGTTTGTAGTTTATGTTTGGCCACAAATAACTGATATGCATTATGTATGATGCTCTTTCCCTTTCTTTATATTTCAATTTTTCAACGTTACAATTTCATTCGTGGTTTGTCATACATAGTCTACGATGTCGATTCACAGGTATCTTTATGCACGTTCGCTATAAAGATGGGTACTTTTGTCATTGCAGCTTTAAACTTTAAATTCTTCGCTAGATTTTCCCGTCCGTCCATGATAGCGATATTTGATCTTATTCTTTTTATAGGTTAGGTACTGTTTTCCAATTATTCTCCATGTTATTACGCTTTCCATTATTTAAATTCACCGAGTGCGGCCCTTTTTCGTTTATGTCACTATTAGATACGTTTATCACAGTATAGTAACACAGTGAAGGCGATGATTCATCCACGCCGACGGATGATTGCACCACCGGCAGCAGCGGCGACGACGGCGGCGGAGTCTGATAGGAGAACTAGCTTTTTGCAAATCACATCTATCTTTCTCTCGCCAGTAGGAGATAACCAATTCAAATTATTCGAAAAGCAGTGCGGGAGTACAAACTTTTTTAACAATATCTACGTTATTATTAACAACATCAAAGGCCTTACCACCCGCGTTATTACAAGTGTAAGTTCAGAACGACATGAGGACACTAACAGTCGATCGGCCGTGCCGGCTAGTTTCTATTTGCCTAGTATATTGTAGCCTTATAATGTAAGACCATTTCGACTAACTAGCCAAAAACAGACAGCACCGCTATAGGTCTCTGATCCTTAACCTAAGCACTAAAGCTGCTCTTGGGGACAGGTATAACTCGCGCTGTTTTCCAAGTCTCAGGATATGTATTATTCTTGATACATACATTAACTAAATATAATAAAGGATATTTAAATACTGAACGGCAGTCCTTAACGATGTAAGGCGGGATACCGTCAGGCCCAGCCGGCTGCTTGGGTTTTAGCGATATTAACGCACACTCAATATCAAGGAATATAATATTTTTTTAAATTTACATGCCGCCAAAATGAAGCGGGATCTCTCTTTATATCATGTTCCATATTTTTTTTTATATTGCTTAAAATCATTTCATAAACTTACAAGAGCTATGTAACGACAAAATAATGTACGATCGCTCTGAGAATGAGATTTCTTGTGATAGTAATACTTACTTTTAATATTACACCTAGCTTCCCACCTCTTTTTTATCGGTACACAGTCACACATACACGTATAAAACAAGTTATAAAAATGAGCGATTGCTTGTTCTGGCTCAAAAAGTTCACAAAGTGGTTCCCAATCTATTGTTGAAAAATGGGGGAAAAGTATAAGAAAATCGGCTTTTCTAAAATTCCACTCCCCGACTATATTAGAACCGAAATCTCGAGGTTTTACATTACTCTGAGTGTAGGTACTGCTTGTCGACAAATACAAATCGGCGGGAGGTAGGTACACATCGGTCGGCACTAAACTATCGAGTTCACGCTCCACTGTCACTTGTCCTAATGACGAACTAGCTAAAACGAGATCCAGTGTTACGCTATTGCTATTGGGAATCCTATTTGCCTGATTCAAATTACACATCGATAGTACACACGAGCCTTTATCGCAGCTGATGCGGAATTCAAATTAAAGTTTAAAAAAGTAAAAAGTTATTATATTGAGAACCATTATATTTCTTATTGACTTCGTTAATAAGAGTTATATTACTGTTAACTGTTTTGGGAGAAATATCATTTATACTATATTTTCCTTATGGCTGTTTCGTCGGATATTTTAAATTATTATAAATACTATTTGTACTTAGTTTTTTATTAATCATATTAGGCTTTAATGTCATGGGTTTTTGAAATTTATTATTTAGGTTTTTTTCATGTCACAACTGTACGTCGTGCGTGGGGATTTAAAGTATTTAACTTATATTTTATTCCTGTATTATTTAATTTTATAGTAAATACCTAGAGTAAAATTTATACAATGTGACCCGTCGCGAAGTGACCACCCGCCGTTTTTAGAGAGTTCTCGCAAAATCAATGAGAAAAAATCCAAAAATGGGTGATCTATCTGCTTAAGTTTTTTTTATGTATTTTTTTATAACGGAGTTTAAGGAAGCTGCGATTTCTGTTCATAGTTTTAACCATTCTGATTGGTCTACAAAAAGTATTTATCTAGTCGGAAGTTAAACACAAGATGAAAATAAATGGCAAGAAACTGATTTTTTTTGGTCGTATTTACACAGTTTATTCAAAGAGTGACGAATGCTTCTGCTTACGGTTGTTGCTGATGAATGTTCGTCGGCCGACACCATTAGAATCACTTTGAACTGTTGGCTTTGCTTTTAATCGAAGACATGTGGTGCATCATGTGTTAGTAAAGTTAAGAATGCTACTACCAAATCGTGGAATGAACGTTGCTTTTAGTATAGAATTGGAATGTGAACTTGAATATTTTCGAAATGCATTGAATCAATCGGTTGGAGTGAACGAACCACTACTGAACCACCTACAGAAGGAACTGTGCGATACGTTAACGAAGCCAATTGATGATGTAAATGTCTTATTTTCCCTCTATGCGCTCCACGCAGGCCCGAATTTGTGTCTTATAAAGCAGACAAAGCTGGTCCTGCGTGAAGAACCGGTGCACCCTGTTCATGACTCCGAGTTTTCTCGTAGCTGTTGAGAGGAGGCTGCTCTCGATGTAATAATGCTGTTTAAGATCTCAATGAATACCCATACCAAGCATATTCAGGTTATTTCGCATATTGAGGGAAGCGCCCTGAAGACTGGGAGTGGGAAGGAAGGGTGACATTTTTGTTGTAAACGCGCAAACCTGAGTTTTCTCAGCATTAAACCCAACCAGGTTATTGAAATCCCATTTAAAAATGCGATCTAAAATCCGATTCACTTCAACGACAAGACTCTCACGCCTCTCATCGATTTCTGTTCGACTAGCACCAGGCCGACCAAAATATCGCCCGTGGACTGTACTGTCATCTGCATAGCAATGAATATTACCAAGTGGCAGCATGTCATTGATATGCAGAAGAAAGAGGGTGGGCGATAGAACGGAGCCCTGTAGAACACGGGCAGTCACTGACATGAGCCGCGAAGCGCATCCATCTGCGAGGACGCGGATTCTATGCTCATGCAGGAAGCCAGCAATCCAATTACAAAGCTGGAAGGGCAGACCGTATGCCGGAAGTTTGGAGAGAAGTGCTTTGTGCCAGACCCGATCTAACGCCTTGGTGATATCTAGACTGACTGCCATGGATTCGCCATATTTATCGATTGCCTCCCCCAGAGGTGCGTCACATACGCTGGAAGATCACCAGTTGATCGTTTCGGTCTAAAACCATACTGACGATCATTGATTATGGAGATTATCTGCTAGGTAACTGATCAATTGATTGTTAAGGATCCGTTCCATGACTTTGTACAACACTGACGTTACGGCAATAGGGCGGTAATTTAATGGCTCAGAACGGTCTCCCTTTTTGGGGACTGGGTGCACATTGGCCTCTCTCCAAGTATCCGGAACACAACCGGTCAAGTACGAGAGGCGGAAGAGGCGCGTCAACACCAGAGACAACTCCGCTGCACATTTTTTTAGAACAATCGCTGGGATACCTTCTGGACCACTGGCTTTTCGGACATCGAGTGACTGTAGTTCAAAACGCACATCGCGCTGCTTGATGTGGATATCAGGCATAACGGATCTGACGGCTCTGAAGGTCCAGGTTTACATGCACCCAGAGGACAGGAAAGGAAGAATCCTCTAGGCAGCGCAGACGGCGACAACATACATCCGAGCGGACAAACAACCAGACCCCGGCTTTCGCGAGGAAATTCTCCTCAAGCACATAACCCGGTATTGGAGGTAGGACGTGTCCGTTGGACGCTGAATCTATGTTTCCTTGTTGGTGGACGGCATTAAGGTAAGAGCGGAGTTCGCGGTTGTTAGCGAACTCAACCTTGAACAGGGTGGTGGGGGAGTGCACCGCTGTTAGACCATCTATTCCTATTTGCCGCAACATTGGGGAAGAAACGCGGTGGGCTGTTTCTTCATTAGTTTGTCGACAAAGGAGCTGCACTGATCCGTCGGACGGAAGGGTACCGAACCGGAGGTAGTCGCCGGGTCCCCACCATCCGGTCACGATGATCTACCCCGAGATTATGCGCGGTATAAAGCCTCTCAAGTCTTGATTGGGCCCCTGTACTATAACGCGGACGGCCAGCGGAACAACCGTTTCAACGGGTCTTGGACGGGTCAGCTCAGTCCTTCTGACAATGGATAGACAGAATCCACCACTGTTCCTGCAATATCGCGTCAACAATCCCCCGAGCACTGGTTATACACCAGCTGATCCCGAAACGCGACGTACTCATAGGTACGCCACTTCACAGGTGTTTCGCCATGTGTACGGTGGTACCCAACCAGACGGGTATTTACCCTACCACCGACTAAGATGCTGGAACGTCAGGAAATGCCTTACTCGCCTCTTACGACACCAGGGGAAGAGAGGGGGCAGTGATTTTTAGTATTCTTTCTCCACTATTTCTTTGCCCACTTTTCGTAAAATCTCCGAAATTGCAGTGGATAGCGGTCATGTTACTAAAAGGACGCAGAACAACTCATACAGTGTTAACTTATCGTTAAACCTTCAATCAACTGAAAAACCGAGGTCCAATATTGCATAATACTTAGCAAGGACCAAGTTTTGGTAACAATAAAATCATCGAGGAGATTGACGAGCTCCGCGGCGCAGTGGTGAAACGCGCTGTTGCGCTACTTTGACACTAACGCTCGTGGGTTCGATTCCCACACAGTACAAACATTATTTGTGTGCATGAACATGTCTGTTTGTATTGGTCTGGGTATTTTCTATGTATAATAGTATGTATTTACAAAAAAAAATGTATTTACGTATGTTTATCAGTTGTCTAGTACCCATAACACAAGCTTCGCTTACTTTGGGCTACGTGGCGCTGTGTAATTTGTCCGCCAATATTTGTCCGGCAATCATCAGGGATGAATGCACAATGGCGTATAAACGCGTATTGAAAGCGTATCAAACGATCTGGGCAGTCGAGATATTTTGGAGGCCCAATGATTCTACTGTCCGGCGATTTCTGCCAAATACTACCAGCCATTTCAACATCGACCGCTGCCCTTAAAATAAACGCTTACCTTATATCATCGACTCTGACTCGAATCGACTGATATGAGACGAAACTTCAGCTGACGGCAAACATGCGAGTTGCATTGCTGAACGATCTGCTGCTACCGGTTTCTACAAGCAATTACCGACTATTGGTAATGATCGCATCCCTGTCGAAGAATCTAACGAATTGATTTCGTTTCCACCGAATTGATTTCGTTTCCACCGAATTTTGCAATTTCTTCTCACCGAAGGCCGAGCTCATCAACAAAGTGTTACCGAGCAATTTTGATGACCACGATAATCACAATTGGTTGAGTGAACGAGTAACTCTTGCGGCAGAGAACAAAAATGTAGAACATTTAAACTTCACCATTCAAAATGAAATCGTTGGTCTACTGCATTCCTTCAAAACTACAGACTATGTAACAAACCAAGACGAAGCAACCACCACAACTGAATGTTTAAACTCAATAGATCAGCCAGGCTTGCCCCGCACAATTTACAATTGAAGGTTAGCTCGCTAGTCAATTCAACTACTCGTATGCAACCCATCCATAGCTTAATACAAAGTAGTATAACAATGGTACGTGAATCATTTCGTTCGCTTCTATAAAGCTAATTTTGTTGCCATGTGAATTACATTCGTTTTAATATAATTAAATACTTCTCATTTATATTTTTTAACATTTATTATACTTAATTCATTTTGACTTGATAAAAAAACTGAATTTTTTTCACCTAATAAGTTAACCCAACATTTATTGATTCTGAAGGTCTTCAAATTCTCTGCGAAGTTCGCCGGGTCGCTAGTAATTAATAAAATAAATATACTTAAATTCAGTTTAATTTTGAAGAAATGTGTACTGTAGCGCCCTCTGGCGGTCTGAGACTTATACAAGGCAAAAAACCGTTTAAAAAACGCCCTAGCCGTTTCCGAGACAAAATGGACACCCACACAATCACCTCTTGCCCCAAATGCATGACCGTCTCCGTAGCCGTTGCGCATAAAAATATCTTGTGATGTGATGTTACAAAAAATGCATAAAAGTATTTGTAGGTGATGAAATGTATTTATTTGAGCTGTTTATAATATTAGAACATGTTTGTTTGACAGGGACGTGCGCTTCAACAAAGTCTACGATATAGCACCCGGGATACTGAGCCATCTCCACCGTCTACGATCTCTGCTGCTCAACGACAATAGTCTCCGAGAGCTGCGAACGGGCGCCTTCCACGGACTACACAAGCTGAAATACTTATACCTGTATAGAAATCGCATCAGGCACATTGATCCCGACGTGTTCCACGGAATGATGCATTTGGAGCAACTGTAAGTTTATATAAAATTAAATATTTTACTCATTATATGCAATTTATTCTTCCTACCGTTATCCAAAGATAGTTTTGTACTATTATTTATTTATTTATAGTACTATTTCACGCTTCGGTCCTAAAATACAATATCATGGAATTTAACATTCCTCTATGGTGAACCACAATGAACATCGGTAAACCATTGATAAACGATTTATCCCTTAATACCCTTCTTCATAGGGTTATTCCGTTTTCTAACCCATTAGGATTGGCGAGGTCCGCTTCCTAAGCTAAGGATTTGGCGATGATACTAATTATTACATGGAGCGACTACCGTCGGATAATATTTTATTTCACCGCCGAGCACGTAATAATTACAAATATGTACATAAAGTTGAAAACACGAATTTAGTGGTACATGTTCACATTAGTATATGTCCAGGATTCCAACCAGGACCAGTCTGTTAATAGTCTGGTTCTTTATCTTTGGACCTGCCCAATGATAAGCAGTAACCGTAGCCTGGGACACTTACAACACCACTTTGACATAACATCATTACTGATGATTTAACCTTTTACGCTCTTTATGATGAGCCTCATGCTGTAGTCTCTTAGAAAAAGTCTTGGTAGAACACAACTATGACGAAATTAAATTAAACATATTTATCTGAAATCGGTTAAAATGCGAACGTTGCACATTCTGTGTTGGAACTTTTGCAGTTCGCGTACCCCATGATGAAAATGTCGATGTTAAGATAAGGAAAGACATGCTCCATTGGTTTGGACAAGTAGAAAGAATGGACGGAAAATAATGACGAAAGCGATATGTAACACAAAAATGGATGGACGGAGAAGCCAAGAAGGGCCAGGACTCGCTTACCATGACCATATTAATCGTGTTTTGTAATAATGTGATATCAAGAGTCCCAGGAACCGGCGAGCGCGCAAGAATTGAGTTATGAAAATTAAAGAAGCGAGTGGTGTCTTCGAAACCCATTCATGCGGCGCTTGGTACTCGCAGGAACACCATAAGAGCCATGTTTAGAACTTTTGACAAGCTTTGCTCTTATTAATATAATTTGTGGAAAATCAAGAACATTTAAGTACATGACGAGCTCGGTGGTTCTGTCGCAAATGACGCGATTACGACTCCAACGCTCGTGGGTTCGATTCCCACACAAGACAAACATTTGTGTGCATGAACATGTCTGTTTTTCTTGGTCTGGATGTTTTAAGAGAGGTAGGGCGCATCAAAGCAGCCCGTCTGGGGAAGTATCACCACCTCACAGAAAACCACAGCCAAATAATAACTGCCTAGAGGTTCCCTGTTCTGTTCCTGCGTGTGAGTGAGGTCACCAGTGAGCTCCTAAGGAGGTGCTGTGTAAAAGCAGCAGAGGAAGCATCGCGCGAGTGATACTTAATATATTACAAGAGTCAATAGACTACGGTAACTGCTTTACAACAGGTGAACCGTATGCTAGTATATATCCCGACATTGTACAAATATATATATATCTTTTTATTTCGACCATTTGGGGCATAACATTATTAATAGTTATAATTCCAGTCGCCGCTAGTGCTCTTCGGATGATGCTGGATATTGTAGAATACCACAGAACAGACACGCGACAACCATAATCAGCATACGAATTAAGCGAGACCAAGATTTGTAATGATAATTTTCCATTATCGCTTCTCAAGCGAACAATTTATAGATTTAGATAAGTATGCAAATTTTATGTAAAGAAGTATTGCTTCTGGTCAATCAACTCTCGTGACTAACAACAGTAGTTATCGAAATTTCCACGAGGTCCTTGTGTTACCTTATTCCAATTAATGGGTACGTGGTAATGACATACTTACTTAGTAACATATTCCTGTACGCTAGGCAACTATATAGTTTGTTTAGATAATGATGTCATTGTTTATTATGTTGTATACGTATTGGCCATTGGCTGATAGGTATGTAACCAAAAGTGGTAGTTGTTATTTAAAATTTATTGCTACGGCAACTTGCGCTGCGTGACGTACATATGTTTTTAAGGTCATATGACGAGCTCGTTGGCGAAGCGTTGACACCGACGCCCGTGGGTTCGATTGCCACACAGGACAAACATTTGAGTGCATGAACATGTCTGTATGTTTTAAGAGAGGTAGGACGCTTCAAAGCAGCCCGTCTGGTGAAAAACCTCCACCTCACGGTAAACCGCAGCCAAATAATAACTCCCTGGAGAGTTGTTATGTTCCTGCGTGTGAGTGAGGTCACCAGTAAAGCTCTTAAGGAGTTTTTTTTGAGTTTTTGTCTCGGACGCTCTTTCTGCTGCATATCAATGATATGTTGTCAATTGATGACATTCATTGTTATGCGGATACCGGAGTACCGGGTACACTTGTTATACAGGCAATGCAAACATCCCTCATTCCCATGTGGAGGAAAGCCGCGACAAACTTGTGTCTGAAATGGATGGTACTTTGGCTAGAGTATCTGACTGTGGGCGGCTTAACTTGGTCGACTTCGACCCCAAGAAGACACAAGTTTGCGCATTTACCGCTAAGAAAACTCCATTCGCTGTGGTTCCTAAATTCCAGAACACACCTCTTACCATCACCAAAAGTATTAGGATGCTTGGCGTCGAGATCTCCAGTGAAGTGCAATATTGAAGTCACCTGGAGGAGAAAGTCAAGCTGGCGCCAAAAAAACTTGGTGTGCTCAACAGAGCAAAGCAATACTTCAGCGCGGGGCAAATACTTAAGCTATATAAGTCTCAAGTCAGACCGCATTTGGAGTACTGTAGTCACCTTTGGGCGGGAGCACCTGGACACCAGCTTGGACCATGTGATTCGATTCAGAGACGAGCTGTGAGAATTGTCTATAATCCTAAGCTTACACACGGTGTTGAACCCTTAAGTTTAAGGAGAGATTTTGCCCCCCTTTGTGTGTTCCGCCGATTGTACAATGGGTTGTGTTCTGAAGTATTGTTCGATATGATGCCGACAGCTACTATTTATAACCGCACCGCTCGCCGACGGCCAGATTCACCCTCACACGCTGGAACCGCTATGGTCACGTACTGTTCGGTTCGAGAGAAGTTTTCTTCCGAGAACTCTCAAGCTGTGGAATGAGCGCCCAGCCGAGGTTTTTCCAAGGCACTATAGCACGGAATTCTTCAAGAAATGCGTGAATATGTTTAAGAGGGTCGGCAACGCATGAGTGACACCCCGGGTGTTGCAAATGTCCATAGGCTACGGTGACTGTTTACCATGAGGCAGGCCGTATGCTTGATTGCCACCTAAGTGGTATAAAAAAGTCTCTTTTGATTACTGCTACGTTTGTTAATTTTATTTCAAAATTCGTTGCTAAACTGAATACAGTTTAAAGATGTAAAGATGAAGGTAAGTATAATTTGAGAACCTTTTATGTATAGGGAACTTTTCCAGGAATATTGAAAGGATGTTGTTGACTTTAGACATAAATATGTGAGATATACGATTTATTAGATTATACGATTATATGAGCAATTATTGTACATATATACCTATAATTATACTTCGTGCGTCACGGACACGTCTCTAATGATGTGGATAAAATTTTATACCTACTTAAATAACATTTTTCTTTAAGGTTAACTATATCGGTGTCTTTCCTGAAAAGCACAAAATATATAGAAAACGCCTAGTGTAGCTCGGTCGCCCGGGTAAAAGTACCGGCTAATAATGTTAATAAATTGCGAAAATTAATATGATACTACTAGGTCTTAAATAATATAAATATCACCAAGCCCAGACACACACACTTTTTCAATTTAAAAGCTGAGTATATGCCACTCCTCAATTTTGTTACGTATATAATAATATTAATTCTGATTACTGCTCATTTTGACCGTTTCAGATACTTGCACGTGAACGAGATCCACGAGATACAATCAGATACGTTTCACAACTTGCCTCGATTGGAAAGATTGTAAGTAAAGTTGTAGTTTTAGTAAATCATCCTATTTAGGTCCTTATAACTCAGAAATTAGGACCACCATAGAAAACTTTGTTATACATAGGTATCATTTAAAAGATAATACCTATAACTAAGAGGAGCTTGATTGCATCGTTGTGTTAGTTTTAACGAATATACAAGTCGAGAAACGTTGACTGCTGCCTAACCGGTACAAGGTGCTTTGAGTAGGTAATATGAAATATCTCCTGTAACTGCGTCTCCCATAAGAAGACCCATTTTCTTTTAATAAAAAGGTTTTTATTAAAAGATATACTTAATTGAAAGCGCTATAAGGAAATAGTAATTACCGATTTAATTTTTGTCGCAAACTAAATCAGTTTCAAGAGCTTTAGTGTCGCAATTCATAAAATTAAATTATAGAATGTAAGACGTGTCTAAGTGACCGTAACGGCCTAATGGCAAATAAATGATTTTTATCTTTATCGTAGTACATAATATCCCCTATGATCTACTGATCAAACCCTAGGAGTTTGCAGTACGCATATTGAGGGTCTCTAGTCACTCCAACGCCCCTTCAACCCATACTAATCCCATTGTAGGGATATGGAATTTCCTTCAATCGAAGGGGTTTAAAGCGTAGGTAGTACGTATTATATTTAGCACTTTATTATTGAGATGACCAATGATCACAGATTTGTTTAAACTGAATTCTAAGGATAATCAGACAACATAATATAAACTTAGAAGCCTAACCAAATCACGAGTATCTTTCCGAGTGCTACGTTAAGGTGTTGATGTCGGCTATTGTGGAAGGGCATGGTTCGTTAATTCAAGTCAGGAGAATTGAGGAGACTTGAAAACACTTAGTGCCTCTAATTCCCGATAAGCAGCGCGAGATGTATAACCTCAGCGGGGGACACGTATCAGGCCAGTGGGATGAACATGAGTTTGTTTAATAGCGCAGTGGTGGTATTTGCGCCCCACAAACAAATGTTGGAATGTTGTGGTCAGCTTTTTATGGTACAATGATATAACATTTCAAAAGCTTTATATTAACTAACTTCGTTCACCATCTTTATTTTGGTAACTAATGAGTTCATATTATCTATGTTCCAGGTATTTACATAACAACCTTTTGACCGGGCTGCCTCGCGGTTCATTCAGGGGCATGCCAAAGTTGCGCAAGCTGAGATTAGACAGCAACGCTTTAGTTTGTGATTGCTCGATGCTATGGTTTGTGCGAATGCTGACACATCACCGTCAAATGGAGGTTGCAGCGACTTGCTATGGCCCTGCCTCTGCCACCGGAATTTCTCTCGCTGCTATGCAAGAGCACGACTTTAGATGCCGTATGTTGAACAATTTCACTGTTGGATTTTTTATATCCGTCTGATGACTTGAACCGTGATCTGTTGATAAACGTGTGCGATGCAAGGAGTTTCGCTAGTGCATCGGCACCAACGCTAGAGCACCTAGTGCTAGAGCAGCAACTCCTATAAGCTTACCTCAATCACCCGCTGGAATACAACAGAACTCTAGAGAGTTATTTGCTTACGATGTTCTGTAAGGAAGAGAGACTTTTCCAGGCGATCTACGTTTATTAAGTTTTTACACGATCGGTCACACACAAATGACGTCTCTGGTGTGGCACGTGCCCAAACTAAGATAACTTATCATCAGGTATGCCGTAAGCCTGTCTGTTGTCGTTTACCAATGCTTACGATCGCCTCAAGGTATCCTCTAGAAATTTGTTATTTGTCTACAGACTTTGTTAAGAGGAGTTACGAGCACTATTCCAATAAGACTGCTCCTGGTACTATCTCTCTTACCACATAGCGTGAGATTGTGGTCGTCGCTCTAAATATGGTGATGATCAGCGTATACTTCAAAGTACTAAACGTAAGAAGTAAATAAATACGTGAACATCGAAATATGTTGTTAATTCTATAAAGTAGGTTTCCAATTCGTCTGCAATTATATGAATGAAACTATTCGAAAAGTACATATCACAGATGCACTAAAATAATCGAATATCGAACACAGACGGCCCAGGATTTATTATGTTTATTAACTAAAAATTTTAACAAAATAAAAACTAAAAATCAATGATAAATATTGAACATTTTAATTGGCCTCTAATGCATTAGCAGGTAATTTTAATTGTGCGGTAGGCCACTCAGGCTCGTTTTCACATTTTTTTAATTTCAGGTCGCCCTGAAATTGACAAAGGCCCCGAAGATGTGATAATCAAATTTGGAGAGGACGCAGTATTTTCTTGTGTTGCTACCGGACACCCAGACCCCGAAATTGTTTGGTTGCGTGATTCAATGGCACTACCGATTGATTCTAATCGTTATGAAGTCATGGACAATGGAACTCTTATGGTTCATAACGCGGATGAAAATGATATTGGAGATTTTGAATGCATGGCCAAGAATCCAGCCGGTGAAGTAAGGTCGAGGCCCGCCAGGATGGTTATACACGAGAAACTTGAACAAAACAGTAATATAATCTTCTATTTCTTAACCTTATCCCGTTTCCTAATCCCTTAGGATTGGCAGCGCGGGTGCTGCCGGCGAAGATACTGATTTTAAGATGGAGCGGCTGATGTCAGACCTCCATAAACCCAGGAATAAATCCAGCCCTTCTTAAGTTAGGCCACATGTCGAAATATAATTACTTGGACGTGCGGATTTCCTCACGATGCTTTTCTTCGCCGTCGAGCAAGTGATAATAACAAATATGTACATTAATCCCAAAACACGGATTTGGTGATACATACCCATCATCAGGAATCGAACTAGAATCAGTCGGTGAATCTCCAGTCGGTGGTTCTCTGTCCACTAGGCTATGACACCACAGGGATATCACTGCTCTACAAATAATTGTAGATAATATAATATTGATTGTCTGTATTCTGTACCTAAATGGGGACGACCTGGTGGTCTAGTTAGTAATGACGAATTTAACATAAAGGATTGAGAGTTCGATTCCCGCGCAAGACGAACATTTGTGTGCATGAAAATCTGGGTGTTTCTATGTATTATGAGTATGTATTTACAAAAAGAAAGCCTTTACGTATATACAGCACAAGCTTAACTTAGCATGGGACTGCTGAAGTATTAAATATAAATATATATATATATATTGTATATATATATATATATATTGTGGGACGCACAAGGAGGTTTCCGAAATGGAAGGGGATGTACGGATCAAGTTTTCTCGCTCCGCAATATCGTAGAGAAGCATCTGGCCATAGACCGGAAGGTTTTCTGCGGTTTTGTGGATCTTGAGAAAGCCTTTGATAGGGTTGTGCGAAAGGAACTGTGGGACATATTGCCGAGATATGGGATTGACGGTTCACTGCTCCGTGCTGTGCAGTCCACTTACAAGGATTGCTCAGCATGTGTGCGGATAGACGGTGGCATGTCACCCTGGTTTGATGTCAAAATTGGTGTCAAACAGGGTTGCATGCTATCTGCTAGGCTGTTTATCCTGTATCTCGATAGTTGTCTGCAGAGAATAAGGTCAACGAATGTGGGATTGCGCATGGGTGACCAAGTGGTGAACTGTCTGCTGTATGCAGAGGATGCCGTGCTATTAGCAGATACACCATCTAAACTGTAAACACTGGTCACAACGATGAAAGACGAATGTATGGAGAAAGGCTTACTACTGAACGCGAAGAAAACAAAGATAATGGTATTTGAAAGAGAAGAATCCAGAACTAATGTAAGGATTACGATTGATGATGAAGTGTTGGAACAAGTGGATGAGTTTGTATATCTTGGATGCGCTTTCAGCAGGGATGGAAGGTACACCACAGATGTGGAAAGACGAGTGAGTGCTGGGAATAGTGTGAATGGAGCGTTGGGAAAACTTCTTGGCAGTAAAATCCTGAGCCAGAAGGCACAACTCGCTATACACAATGCAGTGTTGGTCCCAACGCTAACTTATGGAAGCGAGAGTTGAGTATGGCAGAAAGAGCATGAAAGTAGAATAAACGCGGTTGAAATGCGAGCGCTGCGCAAAATTTGTGGCGTAAAGCTTGTAGACCGTATTCGCAATGATGATGTTAGAAATAGAGTTGGTCTGAAAGAGAGCGTCGGTGTTAAAATAAGAAGAGGCATGCTCCGATGGTTCGGGCATGTAGAAAGAATGCAAGATGAAAGAATGACGAAGCAGATATACAAAGCAAAAGTGGAAGGATGTAGGAGCCGGGGAAGGCCAAGACTTACCTATCATGACCAAATTGGTCATGTTCTATCAGAAGGTGATGTCAGGAGCCCTAGAAACCGGCGTGCGTGCATGAGAAGAGCAATGAATGTTAAAGAAGCGAGTGAGATATGTAAGGATCGAGTCACGTGGCGCTCGGTTCTCTCTGCCTACCCCGCAAGGGATTTGGCGTGAAGTTATATATATATATATATATGTGTATATATATATACATTCAGAAAAATATTTGCTACTTTTCTGAGGAGGTGAATAAGAAAAGGAAGTGATTTCGATTTTTACAGATTCCCTGATTGATAGGTCCAGACAAAAACATTATTTACACCTCTTTAAGTAGAGTACAATGTCTTTTTATTCTTCAATATATTCAAAATCAAATTTGTCATCGGGTATCCTATTATTACGATATGATGATGTGCATAAATAAACTAAATACATATATCCGATATTTCATCTCCGTGTGCTTTATCATACTGTTAGTAATCACATTTTATGTTACAGAACACTCAGTATCTTATTGATTTGTAAAACTCTATTTAAATTTAAACTTATGTTTTAGGTGTTCCTATATTCACGGTGTTGCCTCGAAAACAGGTCGCAAAAGTAAACCAGTCTCTAGTTACTTTTGACTGCATGGCTAAAGGCAATCCCAAACCGCATCTAACATGGTTCTTCAACGACGAACGGATGTTGTTAAACGATCGTAACTCAATGCGACCTAATGGATCTATAGTGATTGAAAAGATCGAAGTCTCAGATGCAGGCTCTTACACTTGTCAAGCCGAAAATATAAACGGACGAGTAGTAGCGTCTGCTGATTTAGAAGTTCAGGGTTAGTTTCTTTTTTATCTGTATATGATCAGAGCGCATGGTATACATATTTGTATCCTATGCCTGATTGCTAGCGGTTATCGCAGCATCATGAATGTTTACAGTGTAGCTTGTAAATAGCCCCTCTACTCCTCCGCTAATGCTGCAACTCTTCAGGCGTTAATTGTTAAATGCACTTCTCGCAGGTACGAGTATACAATATCCATTCAGAGTTTTTATTTGACAGTGGTATTCATAAAATGGATGTACTTCTGTTACGCCCGTTGAGCTGCTAAATCGTTCTACATCTCTTTTAATTGAGCTTCTTACGGTGGTTGGCATTATGTGCAGGCGAGGTTTTTGGTTCTGAAGACGATGGTGAACCACTTACATCCACCAAAATAAAGCATTTTAGATAAATCTTTTCCTATCCTTAATATTAAATATAGAATTTTACCAAGGTACCAATGCGTGTTGGAAAATCGAACTAAAATTTAACGTACTTAACCATAACTTGTGCTAAAATCTAACTTTTATTGCGTCTAACCCCATGGGGAGATTTTTATACGACAGCACATTGTTTTACGAAAGTAAGAAAAACAATAACTTTCTTTCAGTTGCACCGGCGTTACTGGCAGTACCATCAGCCCAAACTGTAACTGCAGGGGATAAAGTCGAATTTAAGTGTACAGCTAGAGGAGTACCCAAGCCAATTATTTCGTGGTTCAGAAATACAATGTCTTTACCAGAAAGTGACAATTACGTTTTGAGCCATAATAATCAACATTTCACAATACTCGAAGCAACAAGTGAAGATGAGGGCATCTATCACTGTAGAGCTGAAAATTCAGAAGGGTTAACGGAAATATCTGCTGTTCTAAAAGTACAAGAAAGTCAACCCGTTGCGCCACGTATCGTAACGCGACCTGAAGATACAGATGCCTTTAAAGGAACTTCAATACAAATGCCATGCGAAGTAGAAAGTGACCCACCTGCCAACATAGAATGGAGAAAAGATGGATCAAGAATAGCGCCTGGTGGTAGAATTGCTATTACGTTAATTGGTAATCTTATAATTAATAATGTTAGCATCACGGACTCAGGCCGATATGAATGTTCAGCTGTAAATGAGTATGGGCGTGACACTGCATCTGTATTTTTGACAGTAAAAGATCATACGCTTCCCGGTGATCAATATGTCAACATAGCTTTGACACAAGCAGTGAGAGATGTCGATCAAGCAATTTCTAGAACAGTTGAGCAACTATTTAATAACAAAACGGGTACAACAGACTTACATGGATTATATGCAATAAGTCGGTTTCCCAATGCGCCTGCTAGGGAAGTTGCTAGAGCAGCTGAGATATATGAGAGAACTTTAGACAAAGTTAAAGGTTTTATACAGACAGGACTAAAAGTTACCTCAGCGGAACCATTTAACTATCAATCAGTGCTTTCTAACGAACATCTTGAAGTTATTGCAAGATTATCTGGTTGCGTAGCACACAGGGATGTAAAAGACTGCTCAGACATGTGTTATCATAGCAAATATCGAAGTTTCGATGGTAGTTGCAACAATTTTGCACATCCCATGTGGGGCGCATCACTAACTGGTTTCCGAAGAATACTTTTTCCAATATATGAAAATGGTTTCAGTCAACCTATAGGATGGAATAAAGATTTAAAATATAATGGTTTTACATTACCAAGTGCTCGATTGATATCTACAACTATTATAACTACCAATGAAATTTCACAGGACATTGAAATATCACACATGACTATGCAATGGGGGCAATGGCTGGATCATGATTTAGATCATTCTCTACCTTCGGTCAGTTCAGAAACTTGGGATGGCGTAGACTGCAAAAAAACTTGTGATTACGCTGCACCTTGTTTCCCTATAGATGTACCAGCCAATGACCCGCGAATTACAAACCGTCGCTGCATAGACTTTGTAAGGACAAGTGCGGTATGTGGATCTGGCATGACCTCTGCATTGTTTGGAAGACTCCAACCAAGGGAACAAATTAACCAGCTAACTTCTTTTATAGATGGTTCACAAATTTATGGGTTTGAAAAAAATGTTGCACAGGATTTGCGAGACCTTACAAATGACAATGGATTGCTACGTACTGGAATTACATTTCCTGGAAAAAAACCTCTTTTGCCGACAACTGGTTTAAATGCTATGGATTGTAGGCGCAATCTTCAAGAAAGCACCCGAAACTGTTTTGTCGCAGGTGATATACGAGCTAATGAGCAAATAGGACTTGCAGCCATGCACACGATTTTTATGCGAGAGCATAACCGTATAGCCAGCCAGCTTAAAAATTTGAACCCATTTTGGGATGGCGACAAAGTATATCAGGAGGCTCGGAAAATTGTCGGTGCTGAAATACAATTAATAACTTTTGAAGACTGGTTGCCTTTAGTTATCGGTCCAGAAGGACACACGCAATTGAACGAATATAAAGGATATAACTCAAATATAAATCCATCAATTTCAAATGTATTTGCGACTGCAGCCTTAAGATTCGGTCACTCAATGATCAATCCTTTATTGCATCGCTACGACGAAAACTTTGAAACAATTCCACAGGGGCACTTGTTGTTGCGTCACGCTTTCTTCTCTCCCTGGAGGTTGGTAGATGAAGGAGGAGTTGATCCACTGA
This sequence comes from Pyralis farinalis, assembly GCA_947507595.1. Lineage (NCBI taxonomy): Eukaryota > Metazoa > Arthropoda > Insecta > Lepidoptera > Pyralidae > Pyralis > Pyralis farinalis. The sequence continues at coordinate 17,962,419 of OX382265.1, read as the reverse complement.
TTAGAGGAATGTTTACTACACCCGCTAAATTGAAGACATCTACCCAAAATTTGAACTCTGAACTCACTGAAAAGCTGTTTTACAGTGCTCATGCAGTAGCTCTCGACTTGGCAGCTATAAACATACAGCGAGGAAGAGACCATGGTATCCCACCATATACGAAATGGAGAGAATTCTGTAACATGACTGAAGTAAACACCTTCGATGATTTAGAGAACGAAATAATAGATAAAACGGTCAGAGACAAGCTTGAAACTTTGTACGGATCTGTTCATAATATTGATGTATGGGTCGGCGGCATATTGGAAAATCAAGTAGAGGGTGGTAAAGTAGGCCCGTTGTTCCGGTGCATATTAATTGAACAATTTAAACGTCTCAGAGACGGCGACAGGTTTTGGTACGAAAACCCCTCAATGTTCAAGCCAGTACAGCTAGAACAAATTAAACAAACTAGTTTGGCTCGAATCTTGTGTGATAACGGCGACAATATTGACACAATAAGCGAAAATGTGTTTTTATTACCGGATGTTTTAGATGGTCTCGTATCTTGTGATGATTTACCGACCATGGATCTCCGTTTTTGGGTGGATTGTGAGAGTTGTGGAGACGATAGCTCTGAAGAATCGAACCGACGTGCACGTAGAGATGTCAGTGCAGCGAAACGTTACCAAGACGATGAACGACTAATTAATTTAGAGGATACACAACAAGATATGATGAAAACTATAGAATTACTAAAAGAACGAATTGAGTCTCTCGAGAAAAGCTGTGTTAATTAGGAAATAAAATTATTAGGCACATGTAATAGCTGTTCCATTTAAGTAAACAAGTTTATATTTAAGTATTGGCGTTTTTGTCTGTATGCATATCTGTATAAGTATAGGTAAACTGTAAGCTAACAGATGAATGTACTTAATAGACGTCTATTATACAGGACTTGTTGTTATCATAGCAGTTAACTAATTAATAATACGTATGACTATACTTCTATATATCCAATTAATTAGAACATCTAACTAATGTTGCCTCGTAGGTACAATAAGTATAACTTCGATAAAGCCTTTTTGGCTCAGACATATAACCCTGTAATTATCTGGATGTTGTGTGTAATAAACTATCGATATTGTTATAAGTTACAAATAAGTGTCTGATCTACTGTTTCAGATTGCTATACTATTAGGATAACATAATTAAGAAATCAGATTTAAAAGTAGTTTGTTTGAATAATACAGTAAACTTTAAAATTTACTATAGCTGTATAATCCCTTATCTTCATGTTTGTACAATATTTAGCTGGTGACTAATGCAGCCATAATGGTAGTTAATAGCCCAAAATGTAATATATTTCACAGTTTAGCAGTTAAGCTATCTATTATTACCTACAGTCGACTAATCTATTTGAGTAAGATTACCTTAAAATTGATATTATTGAAAAATTACTTGTTTTTATTTGTAATTACTCTCATATTCCATAACTATAAGTTTTCACAACCGTTAGTAAGCAACAAAATAATCTAGTCTAATACTATCCTGTATTTCCATTGGTGAATCGCTTGTTTTCCAGCTAAGTGACCCAAAAATCAACCTTTAAGAGCTTTGCGTATGTCATAGACATTTTATTATGTAGCACAGATTGGAAGCAGGATATGGTTCGCTTTTAAAATGGTATAGGATGTATGTTATACTAACAATACGACTACATACAATTGTAGTAGTACATATATAAGTAATCCGTAATTATAAATAGAATAAGGTAAGCATGTATTATTGATTGGTTTTTAATCACCATGCATTGGTTATTTATATTATGCATTTATATTATCTATAAGTATACTATTATTTTATTAATATTAGTTCCTATTATCTATTGACGATCTGATGTCATGATTAACTATAATGTCTAAGTCATTATGAAGAATAGGCAATTACATTACTCTAATACTAATTATAAATCGTGTTCTGCTTCTTAAATGTTACTATTATATAACAAGTATGTTTTATTAGTAATATGTTTAATTTCTTAATGCGCGTGTAAGTCTTCTCGAACGTCGAATGCGTTTAAATCAAGGAATGTCGTATCTATCATACGCTGATGATGATGGGCTTGTCGCTTTCGAACTCCTCCGAGGACAGAGGGCGTGTTATATAGGCGGTCACCGTCCACAGTGAAGCAGCGCGCCGTACACTAACAGTAAATGTAGCGAGATAAATTACTGTACAATTACGAATTCATTTGTGTCTCCGAATCGTATTCTCGGATATTACATTTCAATATTAAATCATATAATAGGTTTCTATGAACAGAGCGTTTAAAATTTTATTAAGAAATCTTTTATGCCAATAAGAAAATTGATAAAGGTACATACATTCAAACAATGTTTCAAGTTATCTTGCTGTGTAACGGTCATGTATTAATGTCTAAGTATGTTGTACTAGTAAAGGCATATTTCATTTCATGAAAATAGTAACTCTTGGTGTTGAATAAAGATTAAAATACAAAATTAATGGCCTATTATTTAAATTTTTGTTTTTTGAGTTGTCATATATAAATTAACATGTTACATCAAGCAATGAAAGAATATAAAGGTAGCCCACAAAATAGAAACGTTCGTGATTGTAAATAGATAAGAGTCGACAAAGTAAACCGATAACGATACTTGTAATAGTGAAAAAGGAAAAACTAACGAACCAATCATAAACGTTTTTACATTTCTCTTCGCCTCAACAGCGTGGCAAAGACTTGTTTTTTTGTTGGCATGTTTTCCTCTAAATGCCCATTATTACCTTAATGTACATGACCTGAGTGTGTCAAGTGATATACGTGTCCATTTTCTATAATAAACTACAGCGCAACCAATTCAAGGAAAGACCACAATTCTACAAGGGTATTTTTGTTACCGCGGAAGGAAATAGGCAAACGCCCACTAACTATACTGTACTAAGCGATTGCCGTAACACAAAGATACAGTTTAGAGTTTACGCATTGACACCCCGGCTGCTACCGCAGTAACTTCTTATGCGCTTACTGGTATCACCACTCAATTTGGGTAGCACAGCCCTCTAGAGAAATGTTAATATCCTGCAGTGTTTTTTTTTTGGAATTTCCGTGTATTTGTTGTGTATGTCATGTTTGGGGGTTTTTACATAATCACCACGTGCGGCATGCGGGTTAGTGATCGCAGTATAAGACAGTGCATGAGGTGAGACTGCTGTCCGTCATCCGGTAACGGGTTTACCTCAGCCGGCTTCTACGGGACGAGAGGGGGAGGCGCAATTCTATGCCGGCACCACATCATACGGAAGCTCAAGGTTGCAAGCATTTCTGAAGCAGAACTGGAGTTCCCGACATGGCTCTAAGGATCAGCAAGCTGAAGTTGCAGTGAGCAGGCCGTTCGGGCAGAAAGGTTCTCGAATGGACCACGAACCGCAAAATGCAGCGTAGGCATCCACACGATGGACCGACGAGCTCGTCGGTTCATCGTGTAGCGGGCCATCCTACGAGTAGATAGTGAAGGTCGCAGGGAGCCAATGGATGCAAGCGGCGCAGCACCGATCGCTGTGGAAGTTTAAGGGTGAGGCCAATATTCAGCAGTGGACTTTCGGCTGAAATGATGATGATAGGTACTTCTTCGGCTGGGGGTTTATTAAAATTATCGTTGCGCCATATTTCTCAAAGCCACAGTTTTTTTTATAAAATATCAAAAGTCAAGTTGACTTTGGTAATAAAGAATACAGGGAGCACTTACCTCTAGTTTTCATTCTTATCCCAAACTATGAAACTTATTCTTATTAATTAACAAATGTGTATAAATCCACAAAGTTTTATTAAACAATTCGCCAAAAGCGAGTTACATATTATGCAGATACAATAATACTTTATCTGCTTATAAAAAATTAATTATCTGAAGCTGTCGCACACTACACATACATACATAAAATCACGCCTCTATCCCGTAGGGGTAGGCAGAGACCACTTCTTTCCACTTGCTACGATCCTTACATACTTGTTTCGGTTCGTCCACTTTCATTATTCCCTTCATACATGCTCTTCGGTTTAGGGTACTCATGACCTGGCCTTTTTTCAAGACGTCCCTGATTTGGTCTCAAAACGTCCGCCTAGGTCTACCCCTTCCAACACTTTCATTCACACTCGCCTTATACACTTTTTTCATCAATCGTTCTTCATTCATTCTTTCGACATGGCCAAACCATCTCAGCATACCTTTCTCAATTTTTGTCACTACATCTTCAGACCACAACGTTCCCTTATCTCACTATTTCTTATCCTGTCACTCAGTTTAACTCCTATCATACTTCTTAACGCTCTCATCTCAGCTGCATTTATTCTGCTTTCATGTTTCTTCTGCCATAACCAGCTTTCACTTCCGTACATGAGTGTTGGAACCAACACCCCCTCATGCACAGCCAAACGAGCCTTGTTAGACACCTTCCGACTGCTCATAAAGGAGTGCAAAGCTCCATTCACCATGTTTCCTGCATTCGTTCTTCTTTCAATAACACTCTCACATTTTCCATCTTTTGTAAACTTTGAACCCAGATACACAAAACTCATTCACCTGTTCAATTTGTTCATCTCCAATCACGATATTACAGTCTGTCACTACCTCATCTCTTTCGGCTTCCTTACATTCATCTTCATTCCCTTTCTAACAAAAGCTCCACTCATAGCAGTTACCATCTCCTGCAACTCCTTGGCCGAAGACGCAAGTAATACTTGGTCATCAGCATAGAGAAAACATTTGACGAGTAACTCATTCATTCTCAACCCACTTTCATTCTCTTTTAAATCTGTCAAGCAATTGTCCATGAACAGATTAAACAGCCACGGTGACGCTACACATCCCTGTCTAACACCTTTTTCGATATTAAACCATTCAGTGTATGCCCCGTTTATCCTTACACAAGCACTAGAATCCCTATAAAGAGATCGCAATGCTGGTATGAGGATACTGCTCACACCGTTCACGGACAATGCTGACCACAATTCATTTCTCACCACTCTATCATAGGTCTTTTCTAGATCCACGAACGCGCAATAGACCTTCTTGTTTTTAGCCAAACACTTTTCGGCTATGCACCGCAAGGAAAAGACCTGATCCGTACATCCCATTCCCTTTCGAAATCCCGCTTGTGCATCCCATACTTGTTCGTCTGTTTCATTCACAACCCTTTCAATCAACACTTTCGCATACAATTTACTAACGACGCTGAGAAGGCTTATACCGCGGTAATTTATGCAGTCCTGCCGTGACCCTTTTCCCTTATATAATGGCACGATTATGGCTTTGCACCAGTCTCCCGGTACTTGCCCATTTCGCCAGCACAAATTGAAAAGGCGGTACAGCTGGCTAGCCACTATGCCCTGTCCAGCCCTCAGCATCTCGACGGTAATTCTTTCATACCCTGCAGCCTTACCTAATCTCATACTTTTCAACGCTTTCACTATTTCATCCATGCTTATCTCACTTTCATCAACATTTATATTAGATTCCATGGAAGGTACCGGATGTTGTACCTGCACTTCCTCTCTTTCAAACAAACTTTCAAAATACTGTTTCCATCTCTTTAACACACATTCTTCTCCTTTTATAATGCTCCCATCTTGACTCCTGATAGTACTCAGCTCCGAGGTAGAAGTTTTTCCTCTGGCTGTTTTGATGGATTTCCAGAAAAACTTGATATTTGACTGGAAATCTTCAGTGAGCCTCCTATCAAAATCATTCTTTCGTTCTTCTTTTTTCTAGATACAACTTCTTTCGCTGCTGATTTCAATCTTTTATACTTCGTTCTTGCTTCCTTTATCTCGTCATCCGTTGCGTTTTGAACTTTTTGGTTAGCTTTTGTTGCTAACCAATCCAACCATGCTTTCTTCTTTTCTTGCACAGCCCTTTGTACATCTTTATCCATCCACACATTATATTCTTTCATCCTTTCCTTCTTGTAGCTACCCCGCATACCTCAATAGTAACATTCACGATCCCTTTCTTAAATGTCTCCTACAAATCTTTAATTACACCTATATCTTCTATGCCTTTAAAACTTTCTTTCAGTTTCTCTACATACTAGTCTTTCTTTTCACTACACAGATACTATAATATACGAAAAGATAAATTTACTCGCAATTCTTCCAACTTACTAGACCTGTTTTTGGAACGTATAGATTATACTTATAGTTTTTTAGTTGAGTTCACCCTCACACACTGGGACCGCAATGGTCACGTACTGTGCGGTTCCAGAGAAGTTTTCTTCCGAGAACTCTCAAGCTGTGGAATGAGCTCCCAACCGAGGTTTTTCCAAGGGACTACAGCATGGAGTTCTTCAAGAAATGCGTGAAGAGGTTTTTAGAAGGTCGGCAACGCATGAGTGCCACCCCTGGTGTTGCAAATGTCCATAGGCTACGGGGACTGTTTACCATCAGGCAGGCCGCATGCTTGATTGCACATTAGAGGTATAAAAAAATAAATATACAGCATGTCACCTACAATAAGTTCGCATATATTATTTGTACTTATACATCTACTACTACTTTTAATTATACTTAGACATAAAACACATATATTGAATCATAATGATTCAACGATCACTGCTATTAGGGCGAAGGACTCATGTATTGCTGAAGATGTGTTGACGAGCTATGCCATAAAAATAGATACCGCGCGCATCTTATATATATCGGAAAATGTCTAAATACTGTAAATAAAACAATGTATCTTTTGAAGTTAGTGACTTTGTACAGTTATGTGTTTAAAATAGGCAATGTTGTGTATTTAACAGAGAGGTGCTTTGAGTGTATTCAGTCAATATCAAATAGTTAATGAAAACCGAACAGATCGTGACATATCTTCATTACTACACAAATACGAATATTTGGTTCTTTTACTAACTATATAATGCTAACTGTACCAAAAAATAAGAAGTTAAATAAAAATAAGTAAATCTGTCGAAATTCTAAAAACTACGCGTGCGAAGCCGCGGGTATAAGCTAGTTGAAAGATATGCGCTCAGATACAGATATCTTATCGTATCTGCATAGTGTGACTCCCTTTAACATTCCCGGTGCCTGTGTTGTGAATAAATAAAAGAACAACAGTAACTACAACGATTTATGTATATTTTACCTAACATCACATTCCTACACACCTATGTACTTTGTATGTCTACCTGTTGCTAAAACTACATTTTTATCTTTGTTGCGCACTTCTACTTCAAGGAACGCAATCTTTTTTCCAGTTTTCCTCGTAATTGCTTCAATTTCTATATTGTCACCTTCTCTAGCTGCACCCAGATAACTGCAGATAAAAAAAAATACATTAAGAAATGTACCGGCTTACGTCAGCTATTGTAAGCTTTAAAGTGTTACGTAGGTAACAGCAAACTGTGTATAAGAAAGTGATCGCATATTGCTTTGGCTCGCAATAAACGCGGTGAGCAACATACATTGTTTTAATTGGATACAGCAAAGTACCTTAAATATATACTATAAATTATAACCGATAGTAACACAAGTAATACAACTCATCAAATAAAATCAATCGTTTCTAAACCAATATCACGCTAGTATCCTGTGTGTGTGACAGAATGTGTACAGGATAAAATCCCTACACAAATTACTTCGCGTTCACGTACATTTAATGTAAAACTTAAGTACCTAAGTGCACTAGGCGGATCTGCATCGCGATTCTAACTACTATTCGAGTATTCTCTGTGTGAAACTCCGTGTGTTGCAAAAGCGTGAACCATCAAATATAAAATGGTACGTGGTTCTCTCTATCTATTCGTCAATGGTCCTGGGCGATCGATATACGTACATACCAAATATAAATGCCCACATGAACTAGATGAAGATGCAATATGGCCATTGGCAAGTAAAGACTTCCCATTTTCAAACAGTTTCGGGGACATTTTCGCGAAGGTTATTCAAAGGAAAATTATAATACTGTATAATAAGAAATACTTAAGATGTCAGCTTTATGTCAGTTGCTGCTTGTGTAACGGTTTTGTAACCACGATTTATTGTAAATATATAAGACAAAATAAATACATACGTCTGCCTATTTGTATTTTAAAATAAGGACCATAGGGAGTGATCTATATCCTTTACGGAAAAGTAGAGAACCGAGTGCTATAAGATACCACACTTAAGACTTCATATTTTTTCCCTAGGATTCTATATTGTTTCCTAGTTTATTAAAACTTAACTTTAACATTTGTTAAGCATACTGATTTTGAATGGAGATACTGCCGTCCGACCTCCACAACTTAGAAGGGAAATCAGATGTTTCTTAGGTTAGGTCACACGTCACAAGGGACAATATGTAATAGGCTAATTCGTTATCCACTATAATAGTTAGACTAACACTGCTCAATGCTGCTGACTTCTGATAAAGCATGATCAATAGGCTCTTATATTCTTATCCTGTCGCCTATATATATATATATATATATATATATATATATATATATATATATATATATATATATATATATATATATATATATATTAGTTACACCATCCATTTATAACTCGAGAACGGCTGGACCGATTGTTATGATCTTTGTTTTGTTGGATTTGTCTACGCCCCGAATTGCAGAAAACTATTAAAACATAAAAAAAAAAGAAGAAAATTCATTTTCTCATACATTTTAAATGAAACGCTCTTTTTACGATATTAATTTATATGAACTGTAAAATAAAAACGTATATGTAAGTCAAAGGACATTTTACATCGAATTCGTGTCAGTTCAGGGAATCCCGACCTCGAGGTAAATGAAGAGATACATAACCAAGCTGTGCTTTTAATCGAAGACATGTACATCATGTGTTAGTGAAGTTAAGAATTCTATTACCAAATCATGAAATGAACATCGCTTTTAGTTGACAATTGGAATGTGAACTTGAATCCGTTCGAAATGCATTCAACCAATCTGTTGGAGCGAACGTACCACCATTGAAGCCCCAACTGAAGAAAGTATGCGATACTTTAACAAAGCCAATTGATGATGTAAATGGCTTATTTTTCCTCGATGCGCTCGGTAGAACTAGGCATATCATTGAATTTGTTCACTTTGCCCACTTTTCCCAAGATGTCCGAAATTGCAGTTGCTTCTTCTAGGATAGCGGTCGTGTTACGAAAAGGACGCAGCATGACTCAAACAATGTTGAAATTATCGTCAAATCTTCAAACGACTAAAAAACAGAGATCCAACATTGCAAAACACTCAGCAAAGACCAAAGGTTTGGTAACAAGTAAAATCATTATCAGGGATGAATGCACAATGGCGCATAAATGCGTATTGAAAGCGTATCTAACGATCTGGGTAAATGAGTCGAGATGTTTTGGAGGCGCAATGATTCTACTACCTGGCGATTTCCGCCAAATACTACCGGCCATTTCAAGATCGACCGCTGCCATTGAAATAAACGCTTGCCTTAAATCATCGACTCTGTGGTGCTATGGGATGAAACTTCAGCTGACGCCAAACATGCATAGTGCATTGTTAAACGATCCATCTGCTGCAGGTTTCTCCAAGCAATTACCGACTATCGGTAATGGTCGCATTCCTGTCGACGAATCTAACGAATTGATTTCGTTTCCATCGAATTTTGCAATTTCTTCTCAATGAAGGACGAGCTCATCAACAAAGTATTCCCGAGCATCTTTGATGATCAGGAAAATCACAATTGGTTGAGTGAATGAGTAATTCTTGCGGCAAAGAAAAAAATGTAGAACATTTAATCATCACAATTCAAAATGAAATAGTTGGTCTACTGCATTCCTTCAAAACTACAGACTATGTAACAAACCAAGACGAAGCAACCACCTATACTACAACTGAATGTTTAAATTCATTGGATTAGCCAGACTTGCCCCCACACAATTTACAACTAGAGGTTAGCTCGGCAGTCAATTCAAGGGAATCGGCTCGAATGCAACCCGCATTCGAATGCATGATCCAGCAAATAGCTTAATATTAAGTAGTACAACAATGAAACGCAAATCATTTTGTTTGCTTTTATAAATACGAGTATAATGCTTTGCTGCCATGTGAATTACGTTACTTTTAATATAATTAAGATACTTTTCATTTATATTTTTTAAACATTTATTACACTTAATTCATTCACTTTATCTTAATTAAAAAAGAACTCATTTCATGTAATAAGTTAACACAACAATAACTGATTATTATCATAATATTTTTATATTGAAGCGGTACAAAATTCGCCGGGTCGGCTAGTATCCGTTAAAAAAAAGTTGTGCGAAAAATTAAAAAGTCATGGATATCTCAGATGCACCTGGCAACACTATAGAAAAATCACTTTTTTAGTCAGCTGCTAGCCATCTTCAATTTCAGATTGTTCTACTATTTACAGACAACCTGTATATGTATATAAAGTTATATATAATCCTCCATATAAATAGAACCACTCAAAAATATCACCATAGACGAAAGAGGAAGATAAGATAACATTATCATTTATTGAAATAACTATGTTTACAATGGTTGTACAAAGAAGCTTAGAAGTATCAACAGTTTTTTTCATTACGGAAGTACAATATCACATACTTTTTTTAGATAAAATCATACAATATACTTAAAATTTAATTTTAAGTTAATTAATTTAGATTTATTGCGATAATTCACTTTTTACAATTCAACTTTACTACTTTTCTTTGAAATTAGATCAAGGGGTAATCACAGGTTGATGTTTACGTAGCAGCGCCACCTAGCGACATAAAAATAAGAAAAGAATGTTCAAATTTGCCTTCTTTTACCTGGTACAATGCTAAGCAATATTTAAATAAAGAGTACATTAATATATAAGGGTTCAACCTAACTTGAGATGAAGTAGTTCTACCTCACAGAAGACCACACATACAATATCAACTCCCTGGAGGGTTGTTGTGTTTCTATGAGTGAGATGTCCAATAAATCCTGAAATCTGAGTCAGCAGCCAGGATGGTGGAAACAGACGAGCATTACTTCGTGTATTCCAAGAGTTTATAGGCTACGCTAATTAACTTCACATTAGATGAGCCATATGCTTGTAAGTCTCAACTTCTTCTTCTTAGCGTTATCCCGTTTCCTAATCCATTAGGATAGACGGAGTCCGCTACCTACGCCAAAGGATTTGGCGAACATACAGATTTTTACATGGAGCGACTGCCGTCAAACCTCCACTATCCAAATCATAACCCAGATCTCTCTTAGGTTAAGTCACACGTCCCAGGAAACATTTTTTCTTGGACGTGTTCCTCACTATATTTTCCTTCACTGCTAAGCAAGTGATAATTACAAATTACCAAGATGTACATAAATCCGAAAATACGAATTTAGTGGTACATGCCGGGATTCAAACTGGGGACCAGTTGGTCACTAGACAGGTTCTTTATTCACTAGACTAACACGCTTGTATGTCTCAATATTAAGTATAAAAAAGGGCTCCCAGCTATGTTAGCACCAGGAGCGGTGTGTTCACTTGCAAATGTTCATATGTTACACTAACATGAGTAGAACAAGATAGGCTGGGCTGTTTGCCTTTCCATTATAAATTGTTAATTTCATTCAGATTTTTATTTCCAATAGTGATATTAGTTGTAGTGTTACAAGTTTGTTAATAGTTACGTGCCACCAATGGCGATTGTAGTGAATAAAACAACATATTTTTAAATTGATGCATATACATTTTTTTCTTTTTCCTAGCGTTTCCTAAACCATCAGTATTGGCATAGTCGTGTACTTAAGCCTAAACGTTTGACACAAGGATAAGACAGTGATTTTGATATAGAACGACTGCCATCAGACCTCCGCAACCTAGAGGAAATCCACCAGATCCTACTTAGGTTAGATTGCATGATTAGATTGTATTTTGCATTCTGACATTGCATGAAAAAACTAGCAGAAATATCCCATTTCTACTCAACTTTATTATTACCCACATGATAAAAAACTTAAAGAGACTAATGGCAATTGAAGTAGTCTCAACATGGTACACCAGAAATGTAAATTAAAAACTCTCTTTTTTAGAGACAAATAGAAACTTACCGTGACCAGTCAGAACCCGTTATATACGTTTTCCATACATTTCGCGGTCATATATGACCACCCGGGTTTCGAAGGGTTAAAAGAGCCATAGTAAAGAGGAAATGTGCAAGATCCTAAGCAAGTCTACTATCAACAGAACAGATATTAACATACCTTACACTTAGATCTATTGACACACCTCTGGTGTCAATGTTTTCATTTGTTGTAAGTGCATATGTTGAGATAGCATCAACAAGGTGAGCAATAAATCCTCCATGTAATGTGCCTCTTTGGTTGAGATGCTCTGGGCCAACTTGAAATTCAGTAACCATTCTACCATCTCCGCAAGAAGTTACCTTTACCTGAAAATAAGATTTTAAAATTTATTTTTATTAACTTAACTTTTAATTACATTGTTCAAAATTTTATAGCAAATTGGTTATTATCCATGATCCCATTTTTCCTTTCTACTTTATTCTTTTTTGAACTCAAAAATGAAATTCATGTTTTCACATATAGGGCTTTCTTTGTGTAAGATATTACAGGTATGACACATTATAGCATCTATTTCATCACCTCAAACAAAATCCAGCCTCTTTTTGAATGAAACATTCAGTTTCCATAGTCAAATTACAGGCACTGATGCTTGACAACCTATGTGTCTGTAATGATTAATATTGGTAATGCTATTACCAATCTTAGAGTAATGTAGATACTTTACAAAATGAGTTTCATAAAGCTGAATCAATTTGTGTCAGCTCTAGTGTTGTTGCAAGACAATCTACATGGACTCATTATTTTGTTAGTCAATTTGGGCAATGAGATGCCACCGATACTTATTACTGTACATGTTGCCCTAAAACTATGTTATGACATAAGTATGAGAGTGTGTAATGGTTTCTTGACCTCGATGGTCAGACCCTCTAGTGAGGAAAAGAAAGCATAATTATTTCTTATGGCAAAGTGCGATATTTCCTGTGATAATTACATAGTTTTATATCACGTTTATCACTTTTTTATTTGTATACAATTTTATATGTTTACTTAATAGGAAGTATCAACATTCATTAAATTACATAACATCTAATAAGATGACAGTTCTAATGTGTAGCAACGGAACAATAATTTACCTTACGAAGATTATGGTCAAAACATTTTGTGGATGCTACCACTTTCTTGAACAACTCCGCTACAATTGCTCCTTTAGTGCCCATATCCTTAAGTATGTTTCACCACTAATACTTTGTATATTTTGTTATAGTTTTCTTGATAGGCAATCCAAGCACATAATAAAAATACTATGTTGACCTCATTTTAAATAGCATTGTAACAGCTTTTAAGTTTCACGAGCCCTAAACCATTTACTAAAAAAATAATAATATCTGTCTATTCATAACTTAATCTATAAAGTTTATATTTCAACGAAAATTCTATTATTGGTATTATGTAGTGGTTACTGACCGCCTACAATTAATTTGAGGTCAAACACATCATTCTACATTAAAAATCATATAATTATTCTAGACAGTTGCTGGATAAAATTGAAATATGATTATAGTACATATAAAATTACAGGAAAAGGAAACTTTAATATGTAAAATTTTGTATGTAACAGTGACAGACCGGGCAGATTTTACTTTTATTTTCTTTCTTCATTGTAGAAGTAAATTATCAGCAAAGGTTCTGTGATCAAACAGTCTTTTTTTTGTAGTTACTACATTTTTAATCTAACAGAAAATCAAAAAACAATGTCACGGAACACATGCCATTATTCAATTATTTTAAAACATATTAATTAGATATTTTTTAAAAGAGTAATTAAATTAGCGAAACCGGTACTTAAGTTTTATTTTCAATTTGGATCTATTCTTGAAATAACACGAAAAGCGACGTTGTGCACGTGTAATCGTAAAAAATAAAAAATCGCCCAAGTGCGAGTCGGACTCGCGCACGAAGGGTTCCGTACCATTATCTATAAAAACGGCAAACAAAACACGTTTGTTGTATGGGATTAAATAATATTAATCCCATACAACAAACGTGAACCCTTAAATATTTGTTTTATTTTAATTTAATTATTTATTCTTAAAGTAAATATATAACTAAATATTCTGTGAATATTTCAAGCGTCTACCTGTTGCCGTTATCAATATCCAGCAAAAACGAGCAAAAAAATTACGTTGTTGTATGGGAGCCCCCTTAAATATTTATTTTATTCTATTTTTTGGTATTTGTTGTTATAGCAACAGAAATACATCATCTGGGAAAATTTCAACTGTCTAACTATCACGGTTCCTGAGATACAGCCTGGTGATAGACGGACGGACAGCGGAGCCTCAGTAATAGGGTTCCGTTTTACCCTTTAGGTACGGAACCCTAAAAACGACGGAACCCTACATCAGTCGCATAATTTATGTTGTGTAACTTTTGACTTTTTACCTTGGTAATAGGCAACATTAACATTTCACCCTAAAAATGAGTCAGGTATATTTGAAATGATAGTAGCTACATACTCGTATTAAATCTTTAGAAGACAAAAAGGTAAATTTTAAATGTGAGGAAGACACAAAAAAGGTACAAAAGTGATAAAGTGTAAACCGAATAAAAAACAATGTTGCTGTGCGGCTGTGTCCAACGAATTTTTTTTAAATATTTAGGTAAGTAATTAATTCTTTATCAAGTTTACTTGCGATACGACCATGGAGTATGAACAAAAGTATTATTAGTATCGAGTATCGGTCAAGCCGTTTACTTGTTGAAATCGCAGAATTTACATATGTAAAACCAATGTACCTAATATTTATGTACCTTGTTTTGTCCTTTTTTAAGTTAATTAACGTAAACAAATAATTGGTTGTTTTTTCCGTTATTAAGGTTACCAGTAAGCTCCCTAGAATTTACTGCATTAGCAGCGAGGATGGCAATTCGCGAACGATACTCGTTGTATAGCAAGCATCCATAAACTGTAGTAACAACTTTACATTAGGCGGGCCATATGCTACTCATACATATAGCACTTACACAAATTGTTATAACCTATTTAACAATTAAATATTTCATAATTTACACAAGTTATTTACTAAAATAAAAAGTAATTTTTATTTTTACAGATACGCAAAACAAAAATAAACTTACTTCGTATCTAGAAAAAAACTAACTTTTTGATCTTTCATCTCGCTTTCCTGCAAGTGTGCGAGGTTTTACATATTTACCACCTATATATTTACATTGACACGTTTCATGTTGCGTTTTATAGTTTGTTTATGTACCTACTTAGCTCTGGGATAGGAGATTAGGTGAGGTGCATAATCAAGCATTCGTCACTTCTAACAATAACGTAAGCAATATTACGTACAATTTGATCTTATCTGTTATGTTACCAAAACAAGATAAATCAAATTGCATGTAAATGTGAATTTCACAAATCAACTCCTGAATTTATTAACTCGAGAGGATACTGTGCGGAATCGTCCCAGAGATGCCAGCAATACTCCGTGCAGGCCCGAACTTGAGGCTTATAAAGCAGACAAAGCTGGTCCGGCGTGAACAACCGGCGCACCCTGTTCAGGACTCCGAGTTTCTTTGTAGCTATTGAGATGAAGCTGTCGATATAGTTACGTTGGTTAAGGTCGTCCTTTAATGGGACAGCACCGGGTGAGAACGGAATTATGGCGGAGCTTCTGAAAACGAGTACTTCAGAAGAACACCGGAAGGAAGCGTGGAGCAGAAGCCTGCTTATGTTGTTCTGCAAAAAGGGCTGATAGCAACCTTTTGAAGAACTATTGGCCGACAGCGCTCCTGAGCTGCGTTTATGTACTGTTTTCGGGAGTCATCACAAACCATCTCGCACGCAGACTTGATAAATTCCATCCTCCCGAACAAGCCGGATTCCGAAAAGGCTGTAGCACCGCTGACCGTTCACATACATACCGTCCGCCATATTATACAGAAGACTGAGGAGTATAATCTGCCCTTATGTTTGGCGTATGTGGACTACGAAAAGCCTTTGTTCCGTTGAGACATGGGCGGTGCTACAGTCTCTCCAGCGACGCCGAATTGACTATCGGTACAGCGAAGGATTGAAGTGCTTGTATAGTAAGGCTACGATGAGTATCTGAGTACAGGATCAGAGTACGAAAACGATCCAAGTGGAAAAACGTGTAAGATAGGGCGATGTCGTACCCCGAAGCTCTTCACTGCAGTATTGGAAGATGTCTGCAAGCTCTTGGACTGGAAAGGATACGGTATAAACATCAATGACGAATACATCACTCACCTTCGATTTGCCGACGATACCTATAGTTCTCATGACGAAATCGCTGGACGAACTTAGCGCTATGCTCAATGATCTCAAAAGTGTTTCCAACCAGGTAGGTATCAAGATGAACATGTACAAGACTAAGATCATGTTACACCTATGCCGGTCAACACTAAGCTCGAAGTTGTTGACGAATACGTTTACCTAGGGCTGGTTATTCAGTTACAGTAGCAGCTTTCGAGAAACTTCGACACATCTTCTCGTCCAAATTACCTCAACACCTGAAGAGTAAGGTCCTCGAACAGTGTGTGTTGCCAGTTGCCAGTGATGACATACGAAATTGAGACATGGCCCTTCACTGCGGGGCGTAAGCTCAAGATCGCTCAGCGTACTATGGAAAGAGCTATATGCTCGCAGTTTTCCTGCGTGATAGAATCATAAACGAAGATATCCTCATTAGAACTAAGGTAACTCCCCAAACGTACCATCTTTGCAGTAGGGTACCGCTCCTGCGCTTCATCTACCGCCCGATTGATGTACTCAAGAGTCGAGTCGTTTCCGTATCCCTGGTTTGGGGTCGATATAGGCACATGTCATGTCATGAGAGGAAAACGGAAGGGTAGCGTGAAGCGGGAGAGAATTGCCATGACATTGGAGAAGAAGCGCGCTGGAGAAACCATTAGTTTGTCGACAAAGGAGGTGTACTGATCCCTCGGACGGAACCCAAGGTAGTCGCCGCCGGGTCACCAACCGGCACGACCATTTACCCCGAGATTATGCGTGGTAAGAAAGGGTAGCCTCTCAAGGTGGTTAGACTTGATTGGGCCCCTGTACTATACCACTGGCGACCAGCGGAACAACCGGGGATTTACACTACCACCGGCTGAGGAGCTGGAACGACACCCACGGGAAGAGAGTAGGCGGTGATTTTTAGTATTCTTTCTCCGTCACCGCGCAGATAGAAAGCCTAGATGTTTAAATGCCCTAAAGTAGATCGCAATTCGCTTAAAATTTTTCGTAACTTTGGTGATTTTGATTCTAGTCTCAACCCCTCGCAGTATGTTAACTGACGCAATAAACTGAAAGTATACTATTGCTATTAATTATCTAATATTTTTCGTCACTATTTACTATCATTTTTTTGCTATATCAATTATGTTTCTTGTATTGGCACTACATTTAGCATACACTACATGTTATGAATTTATAGTAAAATTGGATTTATAATCTTAATCATATATCTTATATCGAGTCACGTGGCGCTCGGTTCTCTCTGCCTACCCCGCAAGGGATTTGGCGTGAAGTTATAGATAGATAGATTATATATCTTAATCATAGGATTTAAATATAGGGAATATTTGCCAATAATACTACCGAATGAATGGAATGGAAGAAGTAAGTACACTACGAATCAAATGGGATACCGTAATAACCCAAATAACAACTCCCTAGAGGGTTGTTGTGTTCCTGTGTGTGAGTGAGGTCACCAGTAAGCTCCCAAGGAGTTGCTGTGTAAGCAGCAGAGGAGGCATAGCGCGAGTGATACTTAATATATCGCAAGCGTTAATAGGCTACGGTACCCGCTTTACATCATGTGGGCCGTATGCTTTATCCTCCCGATGTAGTATAAAAAAAAATTCGGCACGAATTGAAAATCACATCTATGAGGCCGAATCATAAAGTAACAGAACGATTTTAGCCCTGTCCTAATATTTTTTCTGAAAATACTCACGATCCTTAAATTGTGGACTATTTATTCTAGACAATACTCTTATGTCTTCGGTAAGCGACGTTTCAAACACTGCCCGTTGCGGAATAGCGTCGAATGGATAATACGTCTGTAGAAAAATACGACCTGTATTCTAAAGTGATTCTCCGGTTTCCGACAACATGGACTTTTGCCCGTAGGCAGACTACGAGCTCTCCGAATGCAGAAGTCAACTCGATGACTATCACTTCGACCATGTCGTCTTCGCCATGACAATGTCGTTTGCAGTTTACAACAAACTACTTGTAAACGAACTATTAGCAGTTCAAACGCCCCTGGGCAGAATAGATGGGTAGATAAGATACAAGGGGTTATAAAACTCAGTTATATCACTACATTGAATGTAAGGTATCAACTGTATGTATACATTTTGATTACGTAAAATAATCTCGAGAATAAGTAGTAAAAATTGAGAAAGATCGTTCTCGCAGCCAACTGGTGATCTTGATTCTTACTTCCGAAGTTGAATGACGTTGGTGTGGTGACCACACGTACTAAACCGAACAAAACATATCAAACAGAGTGTTTATACTAAATAGACAATGTACCTACCCACATAACCACTTTCACATTTTTTACACAAATACCAGTAAGCTCCCAAGGAGTTGCTGTGTAAGCAGCAGAGGAGGCATCACGCGATTGATACATAATATATCGCAAGCGTTAATAGGCTACGGTACCCGCTTTACATCAGGTGGGCCGTATGCTTGTATGCCTCCCGTGGTAGTATAAAAAAAATTCGGCACGAATTGACAATCACATTTATGAGGCCGAATCATGTTCTCATCATGTTATTTTTATATATCTGTATGCGAAAACTCCTAAATGCATGAAGAATCATAGTGGAAGTTGGCATTTGTACGTTTTTTCACGAGGAAGGTATTTATGAAAATCTCTTATTATAAGTGCAGGATAATGAAATTAAATTTGGTGTATAAATAATCAGTAAGTTTTTTTTTACCAATATGTACAAAAGTTTCAAAATCGCCTAAACCGACTTTGTTGAAGTCATAGCTTTACCAAACTCATGTCTATGAGAAATCGAACGCTAGAAGCCTCGCACCAAAAAGCAGAACAAGCACCATATCTGGTCGCATCTGGTGATGAATATCATTATGCATTTAAGCTATTCTGCGATATATATTATTGGAAACTAAGTGTTATACAACTATTCATTGATAAAGGTTTCTATTAGTAATAAGATAATTCACAAACCGTGGTGCAGACGAGCTTCACTTGACTTCTCACGTTACCAGTGGCGAAGTCAAATTTAGAACCATTTTTACGTTTTCATTCTCTTACTTCTTCTGATTAGATTCGTTACGTTCAAGAAATTTGAAATTTTACTGTGGGAACTACCATTTTGTAGATTGTAGCTGTTAATCTGGCTACAGGGGATACACAGTGGTGAGAACATTTGGTAGATCTGTCTTTACTCGCAACAGCTAAGAGCTTCCTAATAAAAAAAAGTCAAAATCTGTTCATAAAACTGCAGCCAAATATCAACTCCCTAGAGGTTTCTGTATTCCTGAGAGTGAGCGAGGTTACCAGGAAGTCCTTAAGGAGTTGATGTGTTAGCAGCAGGGATTAACGCGCGAACAATACTTATACTATAATAGCGTTCCTACCATATACACTTATAGCAAGTGTATATGATTCAAAAATTTATTGCAATGATAAATGTTACGATTTGAACGTGATATTTCTCATTAAAATAAATTGATGAGTTTCTCCAACATTTTAATATTTCCTTTATTTTTATTACGATTTTGAATGCTTCTATGAATACCTATACAAAAAGTAACTTTTCCGAGCGCGGGTCCGGACTCATAATAAACGAGTTAATTGATAGGCAGTGTTGACAAAACGCAAGTAATTAGCTGTAAATAATTTAACAGTGGTATAAAAGTATTTTACTTCCTGAAGAGGACTATGGAGAAATCGGAGAGGATGAAGAAGAAATGGATTGTCTAGAATTAGAACCAGTATGTCTTAATATTTAATGTAAAAGCTATTTTTGAAATATAATTGCACTCTGTTAATTGTTTTTCTTTTCTTCAGGTAAATATGTAACCATGTTCCATGCTACCCCTGCCAAAAAGTCACAATTCCAAAAAGTATACTAACAAAAGGTAACATTACGGTTACGGTACAATAGGTTACGTCTGACAAAATGTGAATTTTCCAATTTTGTAACTGAAATAATTTAACAGCCAATTAAGAAAAAGTAACTTAATAAGTACAATTCATACATCAATCTAACTATTAATACTTATGCTATATCAAAAATTTTATTGGTTTGTGTTAATTTCCCTAAATTTTATAAAATGAAAAAGTGGCTTTCTGTTCGCCTATTCCTCAATATAGTATATTTAGCTATTGTCCCTACGTTTGTAGTAAAAAGCGTTGATGCCAAACTCCTTAATGCATGCGTTAATTTGCTACGATGATACGATAGCCGTATCACATCAGGCGGGCTTGATTTCCAGCAGATATATTAAAAATCCCACATGATGTACATTACAGAGACGATATCATTATCAATAAAATACAAATTATGTAATCACACATAAAAAATGCGAGATATAATAAGTGAGTGATAGTGTTCAACTTTCCCGATTTTGTTTGAGACGTGTTGTCACCGCAGTGGAAACCACAGTTGCGTGTAAGTATATGCGAGAACATAGTAACTATATAGTACAGAGCTTTCTGTGTTACTTGCTCCGGTTACGTTGCAAGTATTTTGAACCGGTTCCTACTGGGAAATGCTTATGTAACCCAAACATATTTGGGCTGTTCTTAAAATGCCGGTCGTGACCGGTTCACAAGTGCGTAATTGATCATAAATCAGTGGAAATTAATTACATTCTAAGAGGCTTTCAACTTTCTTCTCATTAGATAACGCTATTGTTAAGGTTCTCTAAACTATGGTTTGTATTTGATTGACGCCACTTTTTATCCGCTAGCAGATTCTCACAACTTCGTTTGCATACTTATTTCCCTGCAACTAGGTAATAATGATGCGGACTCTGTTCTCATAGTATCGAGGGTCCTAACTGGACTAGATGAATTGAAATTAGGCTTTCCTTAGTAGCTAAGTAAGCCTAAAAGCTACATTATAAATATGTATGTATGTATATCTTCATGCCAAGTCCCTTGCGGGGTAGGCAGAGAGAACCGAGCGCCATAAGACGCCCCGTCCTTACATTCTGCACTCGCTTCTGTAACATTTATAGCTCTTTTCAGTTCCTGGGGCTCCTGACATCATCTTCTGATAAAACACGACCAATTTGGTCATAGTAGGTTAGTCTCGGTCTTCCTCGGCTCCTACATCATACTCGTACATTATAAATAACTTTCAATAAAACTGAGACAAAGAATTTTGATGTAGGTACTACTCTTAAGTCGACCGCAGTAGACTATGTACCAAGTGTCGTTGGCGACACTAAGTGTGGGAGCACCTGAACACCAGTCTTGTCAGTAAAATATAAAAAAAAAATAACATTCTTTTGCCATTGGGTCCTTGCGAGCACTTAGACACGTGTTACATGTTTTTTTAATCTGCTAGTTATTTCGGAAATGACCATTGGCGACGAAGAATTTCCGAAAGAAACTTGCCAATATAGGTCTCTTAATTTTGTACAGGGTATTGAGTTTAAAATAGTTTGAGCCTAATCTAGAAGGAAAGACTTACCCCTTCCTGTATTCTACTGATTGTTCAATGTGTGCATTGGGAGTTGTTGTACCTATATATACGTATTAGGTATATATTTTTAATAATGGCACTGATCGCCATCGATAAAGAATTCATTCTTACACATTATCCAAACTGAAATGAGCTATGAAAGATGCGAGTGAAGTGTGTAAGACCGAATCATGTGAAGTTTGGTTCATTCTGCCTACCCCGCAATGGACTTGACGTGAAAACTGATTGTCTAGGCTGCACTGTTCCAGAGCAGTAGGTATTCTACCGCGAACACCAAATTGTGAAAGTACCTACTCCTTATCGATGTTATCCCAAAAGACTTTACAGGCGTCCTTGAAAAGAGTTAGAGTGCTGGCTACGTAAAAAAGATGCTCCCAGTGTTGAAGCATCCTAAGTCACGGTTGCATCCATCCTTTACTTACCGTGCATACCCGTGCACCGTACAAATGTTGCTCTACCTCTCATTTGCCAGACTCCCATTTTGCTCACTGATACCAGTTGGTCTCGAAAGGTATGTTTTTGAGGTGAAAACGGCTGATGATCTTATTTAAAAATATATTCCTGGACCGCCTCCACTTTGTGATATCAGTATATAGCATGAGTATATCGGGTATCAATTACGGTAATAATAATGAGGCCACTGAATAAAATAAATATTACTTATGTAAGTACTTCTTGCCAAAACTGGTACTAAACTGATAAGTGGGTCATCGTGCTGCGGGTCACGTCTTCGGCGGCCAAAGTGTGTCATTACAGGTGCGTGACAAGCGCGTACGACTCTTATGTAAATCTTGTAATAGGACGTGCCACTATGACGTGTTCGATACGTAGCGATTGCAAGACGCGGCCGCAATGTCCTCATGAACCAATAATGAAACGTGTCCGCCTCTATCAATCACCAAACGCTTCATGCCGTTCTGACTGTGTTTATATCATCGAAACCATTACATACATCGATAAACATCAGCGAAATGACAGCATGCATACCTCAACTTCCTAGTTCACTAGAAATCCTTTGGAAATTGAATGTGCTTGATTATGCACAAAATAAGCGCGTCGAACTTTCGCGACTTACAAACAAAAGACAAAGGAAATGCACCGAACAACACACTGCTTTTGTTTACATTATCCGTTGTTGCGCAACAGTTCGCTAAACTTAGCGCCAATAAGGTGGGTGTAGGACGAGATTGCGTTGAGAAAGTCTGTGGACCCGTTTTGCAGAGGAACCTCTTCCGCGATAGAGCGCGTGCCGCGCTGCCCCGCTACGTCGCCGTGCGTCGCCAGGTCGCCATCGCGCCCGTGTCGCCCGCGCGCCGTATCACGTACCCGTTTAGACCATTGAGACTTTTAATAAATACCTGCCTTGTTGTCATTTTGCTTTTATCCCGTCAGAGAGTGACACTTAGAGATGCCTTCGTCTGATGTCGATGCGAAATACAGTACAGGCGCCGCACATAAAGCGTTGGGCGTTGATATACGAACCTTATTCCACCGCAATAGTGATGGTTTTTGCAGTACAACTGCTATAAGTATTGTACTGTTACTTATTCTATGGCTGAACTCGAGCACTTGGATGTTTTTATGCGTTCATACTCAAACACTCATACTGGAACGTGAAATTTGGATTAAAAGTGAACAAAATTAGAAAGTTTTCATTCCTTCACATTATATTTGAGTACACTACTTACCAATTCACATATTAAAATAGGTTGTAGCTCCGAGTCATAAGCGCTGATCTATATTATAGCTTTTTGTTTATACTTATCATCATACATTTAAAATTCACATAACATTTTAGGAATAGGTTGGCGTGCATAGAGAAAATTTGATACCTACATGAAGTTACAGAAGATGGTAACTCCCATATACTTATTCCAATTTATCAAAAATATTTATATACATAGGTATAAGTACATTTTTTTTTATTTTAATATTTTATTTAAAATTTCATTGGAGTCTTGACGGTCTGGATATTGGAGCACCGAGGAGATGTGAACTTTTTAAAATTATGATGATGATGATGATAAATTGGACAGTTTAGAGTTACTTTGAAAAAAAATCTAAGCTTGAAGATTCATAGATCATAAACACTTAACCAAATTATATATACCCTTACGCAGACCTCCAGTTTGTAAAAGAACGTAATCACAAGGTATCATTGAACATGGTAAAGACCTGAGAACCTTTTTTACCTACTTAGCTGCAATATCGTTAACTTCTTCATTAAAAAAGATCCCACAATAAAAATGGAATTGCCCGATATCCAATGACTGCAATTACAACCGAGATGTTGTCATTCCATTCAGTTAACACGCGCACCTATCATAAGCATGCGCGCAAGTCAAATTATATTTATCATTTTTTTTCAACAATTTAAGTACTTTTATGTGCTTTAGTACCATGCTAACACAGTGTCGCCAGTAGCCTCTCACTATACGACACTTGACAGACAAGCCCAAAGCCACGCGCTTTCCTGTATTACAGCCACTTCCTGATGTTGCCCCTTACGAGAACTTGTCGCATTCATAGCTGAGTAACAGTCTGGCAACTACTTTTACTGTTCCTGTTTATCGCTTGACTACAGTTGTAACAAGTGAGCAAGACTTCCTTTTACATATTACCTACATACCGGGAAAGTATTTGTTGCACGGTTTTCCGAGTTATTTTCACAAATTTTGGGGGTATTTTTTTTTCAGATTTAGAGATTAAGGTCGTAAGGATACATGTAAATTATACTTACGATATGCAATTTGATCTAACCTACTTTTGTGCTTCCGCCACCGATTATTTCATGCGAACTAGCACCTTTCGCCACGCACCCACTACCGCTAGTAGATGCAATATGCTGTCTCTGCCATGGCTGCTCCGGTAATCTCTGCCTCGAGCGCTGCAGTCGTCCTCGTTATTTCCCGCCATCTGGATCAGAAACTGCATGCACCTGCCACCGTTGCTGCCATGACTGCTCTTGTCGTCGCTGCGACACGTGTTTCGCCTCTCCACGAGGCATCCTCAGGCGCTGTAGATGTTAGTCAATAGAATAACATGCTGACTGACTTACGTCCACGGCACTGCTGGCGTGCTAACCAAGATGGTCCCCAGAGGTCAAGCTAGCTAAGCTATACGTATTAAGTACTTGTATGACCGATTCAACGGTATAGGCGTGAGAAAATCAAATTCAACGGAACTATTACAATAAGCAGATAGTTTAAGTTATATTAAACGTAATACATATTAAGTTAATACAGGAAATACAGTATAAAAGACTTAAAAAAAGTTTATGCGCTACCCCCTCTCGTCCCGTGGGTGCCATAGGAGCGGGTTGAGGGAAACACGTTACCGGATGACGGGTAGCAGCTTCATCCCGTCCACTGACTGCGTGCACCAGCCCGCCTGTCAATTGAAGTTATTAACAAATGCCGCAAATGTAATCTGAATTAACAAATATATATATATATATATATATATGTATTTGTATTTAAGTAATAATTCAGATTACATTTGCGGGGGTTGGCAGGCGGGCTATATATATATATATATATATATATGTAAATAACTAGGTATTAATTCAGATTTATAATATTTTCAGTGAGTGCATATTTAGTGTATATTTTCTATCGTATACACCTATTAGATTTTGCTAAGGCCAAGGAGCTATGTCGAATGATAGAGTTATTTTAAAAAGTTCTTAGTAAACATTGCTGTAAAATTGAGGACAATAATTGAAGAAGGACCATCAGTACATACGGTTACATACGGACCCTTGTGTACCTGTATGTTACCGTGGTAACTTGGTTCGAGATATATAAAATCATGTCGTCATTCAGTTTTTCGTAATGCTCTGTTTCTTTATTCAGTACATCAACACGTAGAAAAAAAACATGACCAGTCAAGTGCAAGTTTGGGTACGTTACTTGCACCGCATTAAGAAGTTTGTTTACGAAACTGTGCTAGTTACAAACAATATTCCATGTTATTTTTCGGAAATAACGTGCGGGAAAATAGTAGCACTTTGATCTATCTATATATCTATTTATATCTTCCTGCCAAGTTTTTACGAGGGTATTTGTTGTAAGGCCTTCACCCTTACAACAAATACGCCAATACCGATAGACGGACGTAGTATGTCGATTTCCTTTTTAATTTTAAGGTACGATACACTATAGATATTTCACAATTTTGCTTTCGGTTAGAAGAGTATAAGAACAAATTTACACTGCCACTCACTGTTTTAAGTATTTTTATATCTAGGTACTCGTACCTATAATTTCACGCAAGTCGTTTGCGGCATATTATTTAATTTTAACACTATCTCAAATATACTTTCTATATGATATAATTATAAAAATTCCAAAGTAACTACTTTTGTTTTTGAGACAGTGATTGAAATGGCTATGCCGTTTCATTTGCATACATCCCATTTACCTACTTGTTTTAAAGAAATAAAAATAAGTATGAAACAAGTTTCATTTCATATTAATTTTGTTATATTTCGTACAGATATACTAATATTAGAAATAGGTATGTAGAGGTGTTTTCTGGAACTACTGAATAAATAAATAAGTATGCAAATAATTCCGCCACGCTACAACACAGCACCATCTAGTCCAAAGTTAAGAGAATCTGGTAATGTGGGTACTAGACAACTAATAAATATACATTTTATTGAC
Organism: Pyralis farinalis; assembly: GCA_947507595.1. NCBI lineage: Eukaryota > Metazoa > Arthropoda > Insecta > Lepidoptera > Pyralidae > Pyralis > Pyralis farinalis. The sequence continues at coordinate 17,935,972 of OX382265.1, read as the reverse complement.
GAGCTCGGTGGCGAAGTGGTTAGTAACGCTACTTTGACGCCAAAGCTCGTGGGTTCGATTCGCACACAAGACAAACATTTGTGTGTATGAACACGTCTGTTAGTCTTGGTCCAGGTGTATTCTATGCACCATAAGTAAGTATTTACAAAAAGTATGTACGTATTTTTATGAGTTGTCTAGTTTAACACAAGCTTCGCTTACTTTTGGGCGAGATGGCGCTGTGTAATTTGTAATAAAAACAGTATTACGAAAATATACTATTTTAGATGGCACTATCCTTCCCAGGAGTATCCAGAGAGAGAACTTGCGTAGATGTACTACAGTGAAATATTTTATTTTGTAAATACATCCTTTTAGTATTTAGATTAATATCTACATACTATGGTTTTTTTTACGCTTCCAGTATAAGACTTGAAAAGGCGAAATCTGGCAGAAGCTACTACTTAATAATTACTTTCCATCCTCCCTTATCCCCCGTAATCTTGATTGCCAGTTTTTATGTCGATTTAGTGGTATAAAAAAAGACCTTTGTTTTAATATTCTATACATAATATCAACATTTATAGCCTAATTACGTTTATGAGCTAGCAACCCGTGGCCAAGTCATAATAATATGCCCTGCAAACACAAGTCTTTAATGGGCTTTACAATTTATCTTCCGGACATGAGAGTCTAAAAATTACAACATAAAGGTCCGGTGTTTAAACCATCGAGGCTCAGGTTTTTAGTCCTACTGTATTAATTTAAGTCATGGTAACCCTAGTCATACAAGATATCTATACTCTGAAACGTACCGACCTCTATGTGCTTCCGACCTAGCGCATTCGCTTACACGATTGTCTGTGAAAGCTTGCTCCTTCGACCTTTGAGTATTTTCCAGCGGAAGCACCTTTAACACATCCAACTCGAACTGAACTTACCGCAATCGAAATGTAATGAGCATTTATAACATTATAAGCCATGCCGTAACCGTATGTAACTAGCCAATCAGTTTTAGTTCAGCGAATAAAGATGCAAATGTCATTAACACAGTTTTCTTTAGTTGTTTACGTTTCGTTACTGTACTGTACTACATTCTAAATGTAATTTTGACTATTTTCGACAACATACTCGTTTAAAATTCTTATGTAACCTGTCAGAATATTATATGTATGTACGTATGACGCCTGTTCTACCTATCCATCTGGTGTAACCAACAAATTGAAAGATTATGCAAAGAGTGTAACGGAAGTTTCACTCCGCATGTGCCCAGTCGTCTACATAAAATAGTAATAGTGCAAATTAATGCAAACTGTCCACTGTAACCATTATACAACTTGTGAATTTCATGCGCACTCCCTGTTGCCACCTAATGGATGTGTAAATTTCATATTAGGTAAGTGCCTCCATAGAAGCAGAGTTCATATTCCTACTACGAAATGGAATAAATGACGTTTCGACTTAAAAACGACAGGGACGACCAATATTTCAGGTTACAGCTAAAATTTTTCACTCGGTCAATTGTTTTCATGCCGAAAGTAGAAATAACCTAAACATAGCATTCGCTTAGCGCCACAAAATAGAAACTTGGTGTTTGTGACATCTCGTGTGCTAGTTTTGGGCGTAATTTTGTTAGTCATATCTTTACTTTCGAATGATTGAATGTCATGATAAAGGTATTGTGTTTGTATCGAGTTTGAGCTTTTGATTAAAATATGTTCGGAACAGGTTATCGAATCTAAAAACTGAATTAAAATATCTGCCCTATTAACAATTCTACCTAAACTATCAAATATACGTTTATAGGTTAGGTTACAAACTACCTATAAGTAGGTATACCTACAGTTAGTTTGTAAATATCTAAAGTATAGAAATTGTATACAAAAAATATAAATAAATTAGTAATAATTTAATAATTTTATGTGTCGCGTGTATTTCCTCTTTTATACAAAGTTCATTTCAGATCGAAATTAAATATTATTTACAATTTTACTCTACTCCTTAGGAACTGACAGGCGACCTCACACACACGCAGGAACACAACAACCCTCCAGGGAGTTGTTACTTGGCCGCGGTTTTCTGTGAGGTAGTGGTACCTACTTACCCAGATTGTGTTGTTGTAGTGTTGATGTGCCTTACCTCTCTTAAAAATACCCAGACCTATACAAACAGACATGTTCATACATACAAAAAACATCGTGCGGAAATCCGTGATGTCAAAAGACGTGTGACATTACATAAGAATGATCTGGATTTCCCTCTGGATTGCGGAGGTCTGATGGTAGTCGCCCCATGTAAAAATCAGTATCTTTGCCATAACAAAAATATTACTGGGACATGCACGGATTTACTAAAATTTTATTACATTCAAAATTACATCCGAGTTCTAAGATTTAACTAGGATAAAAACGAAAGTGTTCAAAATTCAAGCTAGAGGTTAAAAAAGATTTGCATGGTAGTTTGCTGGAGCATCTTATATTTTAAATCAAATTATTAATAATCAATTAATCACATATTTGTATTTCGAATGGCGTCACCATGCTTTGTGGGAACCCCTCACTAGATGGACGGACGACTTCAAGAGGTTTGTAGGGAATCGATGGATGCAGGTGGCACAGGATAGAGGTTGAATGGCTCTCTCGAGGGGAGGCCTATGGTTCACTGGACGAATACCGACTGAAATGATAATGATGATGATATTTATATCTGGTCTTCTTTTTTTCTTATTTGTAACGACCGTTACTACGAGAATAAAGTTGTGTAGTCTGCGTACACAATTTATGCGGACAGCTTATGCGGATATAAAATTAGGGAAGACTTGATGATTGGTTAAATTAATATACTAATACTTTCTACAATTGAATGTCTATTTACATGTTATTTTTTTTCGTTTATGACCCGACATTGTTTTTTATGAGTGTACTTAAAGTAAATCAAAAAAATTAAACCAGCTTCAGTTTTTATTATTATTATTTGTTTAAAGCGTACACCCCTGCCGTCGGCAAGGCATTGTTTACCACAATAGAAAATTTTCATACAATTTTTTAAGAACAATTTTACAATAAAATATATATACACACATTCATACATCATATTCTTTTATTCCTCAGTTCATTCTTTCATACAACATCTTACAGTTTGATTATCTAAAATTTTTTATTTTGCTTATTTTTGAACGCCGCTGAAACTATTATGTCTGTTTTCAATTCAAACTTCCCTCCCCATAGTATAGCCGAGGTATACAGCATTAGTCCTAGGTGGAGCCGCTCTGCTTGTTACGGTCAATGACAACCATGGCTAGACTGCCGCAGTATTTTAAAAAATTGGTTCGGGTTTTGCCCACCACTAATTCGGAGACTGTGGTTTCGGTGACCCGCATTCCCAACTCCTGCTCCAAATCGTACCTCTGTTTGGAAAATGCGGGACTGCACTGCACTGTCTGGTCCACGCCGGGCTCGCAGAAGCACGATGGGTCATCCGCGCACTTGAATCTGTGCAAGTACGCGGCGAACCCACCATGGCCCGAGAGGACCTGCGTAGTGATGCTCGACGGCACCACTTTACCCACGATGCCGTACGCCGCCGCCGCATTCGGGAAGAACATCCTCGTTGTCGAAGCTGTTGTTCCCGATTTGTATCTCCTGTCCCATTCGTCAATGGTTCCCTTGCGGATCATACCTTTGACGAACCAGCTTCAGTTACTCTCACTCACCTTTACATTTTTTTTTTAAAGTCTTAACGCTAAATCTATGAAATAAAAAATAAAAGCCCCTGAAAGGATTGACCTACTTCAAGTGGCGTTACCAATTTGCAATGTAACTAAATGTATATTTGAGAAACGTTGATTCGTTGTTTCTCAAAATAAGACGACGGGCGGAGTGGTCAGTAATGCTATTTTAACACCTTGGCGCGTGGGTTCGATTTCCACACAGGTCAAAACATTTGTATGAACACATGTTTGTATTGATTTCAGTGCTTTCATAAAAAGTAGGGCGCATTAAAGCAGCCGATAGGTTATGGTAACCGCTTTACATCAGGTGGCCCGTATATCTCACGACTTTGTTTAAATATATTTTTTTTGTGTATGTTCGCCGATATCCCGAGTACAGTTCATAGGATTAAGCTACCGTATTTAGCCACATATGAAGTTGATGAATGTCTCTTTATACATTAGTTAAAACTTTTTTAATAAAACGCTTTTGTAAACCGCCTTTCCTTGAATCTTTGATTCGTTTGATGCAGACTTTGAGTTTTGTCACTTGAGTGATGACCATTTGATAATTCCGTGTATTCTTAGTGAAGATTTGATGTAGATATTCTTCTTCAGCTTCAACAGCTATAATTTAAAAACTAAAAAGTTATGAAATAAAACCTTTTAAACATTAAAGTGGAGAACCAACTTTATAGAACTTGACGCCTTTTTTATAGTTGAAAACATGATTATTACTATTTATTATTTGTTATTATTACCTTATTATTTAAGAAAGAATCGGACGAAATCACGAGAATCACATATTATTTATAAAGGAAAGATAAATTTATTATATGTCTAATAAACTGCCCATAGTATCTCTTCGTCAAACCGAAAACCGTAGCAAAAAAATTGCGTTGATACTCGTAATTAGGTACAAAACTGAATAGTTTAAAAACAAAACTTCCGCCGTTGCCACTTGTTAGTTCATGAAATCTAGCCGGCATCTACCCATTATCGTCTAAATGGATAGAACCAAAGAATTCGCTGCCTGGGCTGTCGTAATTATTTATTATTTCATATGCATCGGGCGGCAGAACAAATTACTTAGGCCGGTACTTAAAGATCGAAGTTTACTTGTCAAGATTTTTTCATGAGTAATCCGAACCTGACTGGAAACTAATCCAAGCCTCAAAGTCAAGAGCAGATCGACTCGCGTCGTATTCCTTCGACCGCTTAATTACGTTTGTGCTGGAAAATCGTTCGACAGAATTGTTAATGTTTATTTTCTTTGTTACCTTTCTATTTTAGTTATAACATTTACATAAACCATTATACGAGTAATATGTAATTATTATGTTTTTTTAGTCTATGTATATTTTACGTATTATTATATTATATTTCTGTACGCCTTCCGACGTTGTATAAAAAATATAATTAATTTTAGGGTACCTAAAAAGTACCTAGTAGGATCACGTGGTTGTCCGTCTACCCATAGCCTTTTTCTCAGGAACACGCAAAGGTATCGAGTTCAAATTAATATCAAAAACTCAAGTATTAAAACTTAAATCAGTAATTCTAACCAAAGAGAATTGGTTAGAATCACTTAATGACTTAAGTTACACTATTTTCTTTTACAATAACACGCTTTCTATTATTTCTAAAAAAATTAAAACTAATCTGTATATGAGATTAATGAATAAAAAATATTAAAAAATAAATTAAAAATTATTATAATTATTTATATAATTTATTGATTATAACTTTCCAAATATTATTTTTTGAAACTTTCTTAAGTTCCTAAATATTAATGCAAATATCACTTCCGGTTTTATTTCTATTTAGGTAGTGTAAAAAGACTGAAAGAACTATTCTAGGAGAATATCTATTACCTTTAATATCATTTACATAGGTGCCGTTAATTTGTTTATGATGCATAGGAAATACAAGGACATTAACTAGATGTCGGAAGCCTGCAGTTCATGAACTAGGGAAATAGATATAAGCAAATTCGATACGAAACTATGATTGTTGTTCAAACTTTGGTCGCAGTTCGTGTTAGCATAACTCTGGTTTTAATTAGACAAAACAATGTCCTTAGTTACCTAACAAGATTACTCAAGTCATTGTCAACAGCATTGTGATAGGTTGAAGCTACGTTTTTTATACTAGGTACGTATGATGTGAATCGGTTACTATAGCTCCAATAATACATACTAAAAGGGGTAGGTCACTACTTAGTAGCTTACTGGTATCCTCACTCATATGCAGCAACCCTCCATGGAGTTGACTGTTGATTAATCACTTCCGAGATACAGTCTCAGCTTGCGGTGGAGGTATTTATTCTAGTCGTGCTGGCTATGAAATATTGCTGTGCCCTACCTCTCCTTTGTCGGAGACTCGTATCATAATAAGCAGGATACGTTTGCACCCTGCCCATTAAGAACGATTAGGCTCACACAGTTGAAAGACAATGTTATGATGATTAGCTCCTTACACCTGAGAATGAATTGTTAATTCCGGAACAAACCGAAATTTAAAGTATTACCTTTCCATGAAGGGCAAAGGGTTTTCAGTGATTTTCACAGAATACGGTAGTTTATATGCTATACAAATACCAAGATTATATCACTGGCAGGAGCTGGTATTATCAGTACGCGCATCTATAGGTAACGATTGCAGTTTGAATACGACTTAAAATTTTTTGAATCCGCATTTAAATAATGATTATTGGGATGTTAGATCGAAATTATGCAATGAAGGATTATGTCAGTCGAGTATGGCGTTATATGAGATCACCTGTGAGTATTGTTAAAGATCCTTTGCGAGGCATCCCACGCTTCCTGAGCCCGTGAGACCTGCGCGAACCTGCGGCTTGCAGGGTGTCCAGCGAAAGTGAATGCCAAGGCGCGCCCCACCGGCTGGGCCATGGGGTGGGCCCGCTCATATATAAACACATACTCAATGTAAACTAATAGAGTAAAAAGAGTACCGGCGTCTCAGCTAGTGGATCGGCCGTCCCCCGCCCAATCATGCGAGGGTTCTGGAGCCAAGTGGTCAGTGTTTTTATAAATATAAGCTCATATTACAGCAATTAACTGTGCCTACTCATTAACAAAGGACAATTCAGATATTTGTTTAATTTTGGGTTTCTGGTTATGCCTGTCGGTAAGAATTTCGAGTCGTAATTAGCGCAATTTGTGACAATTCGTGTAATTAAGCATGTGTCGGATTCCAAACAACATTGGTGTGGGTTTATAATTTATGTTAATACTAACATATTTTCGATGTTTTTAAAGGTACTGCCATATCTATTAAAGTACAAATTTTATTAAATATATTAACGAATAATTTAATATTCATACGTGTCATAACTTGATATTATTTTATTTCAGCAGAAAAATATCCATAAAAATGTCGACTTTACGACTTTATTTTCTACCCATAGGTGTTTTTGTTGCTTACTAATGATTAATATTTTTTTATTACTTTTCAATTTTAAGGCAACAACTTATATAATTAAAAATACAATTAATAATAAAGTCGTGTTTTATGACGTAGTTTATATTACTTAAAACCTGATAGGAATGAGTTCAAACAATAAAAATACTCAAACAATTAATTATACTTAACTAGAATATTATTAAATAATCTGCAAGATGAGAATATTTTAGTTCCGAATAGCTTAAAAAGTTTTTCACAACAAAGTAAATATTCATTAGGATAAAGCTAACCTATTAAAAGCTAATTTATTTACAAATTGAATCCGTTCATAGTTATTGAATAGTTGAGTATATTCATATTAAGTAAGAACATTTCTTTTGTAATTGGACAAGTGAAGTACCTACATTATCTTGCCCTAATATTTTAATGGAGTCTATATATCACATCAATGTTTTGATAGAGGTAAGTAGTTAAGAAACAAACTAGGATATATTTGAGGAAACTTGGTTAAAAAAAAAAACTGCGTATCATTTTCGAAGTCTTCTGTAGATAAGCTAATATCTCTTTTTACGTTGATATTTATATAAGAAAGTAAATAAAAGGATTCGTTGAGAAAAACGTGTAAAAGTAGATTTTTGTTTATTCTGAATAAGATTTTATAAAAAAAAACAAATACAATAAAATATATATAAATTCAGGGATTATTCTATTATAAAACAAAGAAATCTCTTTTCTAAGCCGGTAATCTGAAATTTTGCTCAGAAATTAACCTAAACGACTTAATAGAAAATTTTTAATTCGTTTGAAACTAATTTTGTCCAAATTTCCAAATAGGGAATAATTATGTACTTACTTTCTTCTAATACCTTAATGTACTCGTAGTAAAAAAACAAAAAAAAACATCCTTTCTAACTGAGCTTTGTAATAATGTGAGTAATATGTCATAGAGGTTTCATTATTAAATTATTATTCATTTTTATTTACAGTACATATTTTGAAATTAACAGTAAAATATTGTCGCGACACAAGTTTATTTAAAAAGTAGTATCGTTTTTTCGTTTGCTCCGCTTCGATAAAATGAATCTACAGCTTGCAGGACATGAGTTTAAAATATTTTTGCATAAGGATAATTAGAAAATTAATAAATCATGACATTCTAAAAATAAAGAACATAGTTTTTCAGCACAAATTATCAAAATTAAGATTAAGAGAGGTAGGTCGCATCAAAGCAGGAAGTGGGAAAGTGCCTCCATCTCACAGAAAACCGCAGCCAAATAACAACTCCCTAAAGGGTTGTTGTATTCCTGCGTGCGAGTGAGGTCGCCAGTAAGCTCCTAAGGAGTTGCTGTGTAAGTAGCAGAGGAGGTATCGCGCGAGTGATACTTAATATATTACAAGCATTAATAGGCTACGGTAACCACTTAACATCAGGTGGGCCGTATGCTTGCATACCTCCCGATATTGTATAAAAAAAAAATAACAGGTACAAGAAACGTTTAATGGAAAGCTACTATTAATTCATAACAAAATACTATTCTTGGCCGAAGACAAAGGCGTGATTTTATAAGTTTTAAGTATTGTTAATGTTGTTTTGTCGTCGAATTTAGTAGGACTTACGTAAGATTGTTCCTAGAGAATTCGGATTAGATCCGCATTGTCGGGTCACGACGACTCGTGATCTCCTTATGGTGATGATCATTTAAAATGGCAATGTATCCATTGAAAACTGGGTTGCGTAATATCGGACGGATTCAAACACGGTAAAAAGGTTAGGTACCGGAAATTTTATGCAGCTTGCGTCCACTTTCGTAATGGCATTATTTTACTCTAAAGGATATTGCGGATGCTAGAATACATAACTAATCGTTTCATTATTATGTAATTTTATATTACATACATACGTCCCCTCTGGAATATATTACGATTATAAAACGTTATGAATTCAACCAAGCAGTAGTACCAACATGACATAGTAGAAAATAATGTTGCACAACGGCCGCCACAACCTACAGGATATCATTGGAACAATATGTCCATGAACAAATTTCGCAACTATTGCATAGAATCTTGTTTGGATATTGGGATCTGGCTGGAAATGTCGACAAGAGAGAGAGAGAGGGAGAGAGAGAAATGAACACTTGCCATAGCATAGCCGCCGCTTCTAAGTGCTATTTACGGTACCTAGGCAGGTACTTGATACTTACAGAACAAGATCGGGACGGTGCCACGGGGTGTACCTTATAACCTTACAACTTCTCTGAACTTATTTTAACTAAGATTGACGAATACACACTGAAGACTGTGGCTGTTACCAATTAGCTGGAGCATTCATTATTCGTGTTGCTGTTTACCCATAGTTCGTCACATTCTCCCTAATTAATTATTAGTTCACTGCCGAAATTGAAACAAAGGTGAATCAGTTTGTAGCTAACAATGTGGGTGTCGCCATTGTCGCGATCCTGTCCAGTTGGTTGTGTAACTGTTACATAATGCCGGTATTATGTTGAATGTATAGTATTATTAGCACCACGTGTGAACTACGCTAATAAACCAGATGCACTTTCACAAAGAATTTTCCCGTTATTTAGTTATGACCAGATACGGATAAGGCATATCCTCCCGGTGTAAAACGACCATTTTACTCGTATTGCGATAATAATCTGTGCCAATCATTATTTTTTATTGTCGAACATTATTTTGTTATTTGTATTTTAGTCTTATTCTTTTTACGAAAATCCGATTCCGATAATCCATGATATCATTTTTTGTTAGTTTTCAATATTGATATCAGTTCGTACTATTGAATCGTTATATTAATCGTCCGTAATGGTGATTTATCAAGTGTTGATTTTGACTCTAATTTTGTTCTTAATAAAACACTAGTCGTTTTTCACACTTTCCTACTTCTTTATCGTTTTTTAACCAAAGAAATACTAATAGAACACAGGCGTTCTTTTGTAAATGTTTGCGGTGTGACATATGTACAAAATTATAAATAATTAATGGAAGTTTTGTTTGTTACAGATTATCCTAGCGGTAATTCTACAAATATCTCTAGTATTAGGAAAGGCAATAATACAACCAAGTCAACAAACACAGCAACAGTTGGAACAAAAGTCACAACATGTTGACAGAGCACAAAAAAGAGTCGGTTATGACTACCCTGCACCACCTCACGACCTCCACAATCCCTTCCAGGAGGATATTCAAGACCACGGTGACCACCACGACGTAATCGATCACGGTCATGACCTTCACGACGTACATGCTGACGAACATCACGATCATTACGACCACCACGATCATCACGTAGAAGAACATCACGATGACCATCATGATCACCATGACCATCACGACCCTGGATATTGGAAAAAGAAGCTGATTTGGAAGCCTGGATGGAAAAAGATATGGAAAAAAGCTAAAAAGCAAATATGGAAGACTTCTCAAAAAAAAATTTGGCAGCCTATCTGGGTACCCACTAAAATCGCGGTATGGAAAGAAACCAAAATACCTGATTGGCGCAAAATCTACAAACCTGTATGGAAACCTACTAAAATTGCTGCTTATAAGGAGGTGAAAGTTCCTGAGTGGAAAAAGATAACCGTCCCAGCATACAAAGATATACTTGTGCCAGCATGGAAGGATACCAAAGTTGAAGCGTGGAAGAAAGTTTACACGCCTAAATGGATTAAAGTGGGCGTTCCTGGGGATAAATATCTAGGAAAAGATCACGACGGATGGGAGTACACATCGCATGATATCTGGAAGAAGAAATTGGTATGGCAACCATTATGGCAGAAATACTACAAACCATCCAAAAAGCAAATATGGGTAAAAGATAAGAAATTGATCTGGGTGGATAAATGGCAGCAATACTGGAGGCCAGAAAAGAAAAAAATCTGGATTGATGATAAGAAACTCGTTTGGAAAGAAGCTTGGCAACAGATTTGGAAGCCTTCGAAAAAGCTCATATGGGTTCAAGATAAAAAACTCGAGTGGAAAGAAGCTTTCAAGCCGATCCAAGTTCCGGACTGGGTTGATATATGGGTACCAGGAGTAAAAAAGATTTGGCGGCCAGTGTGGATTTCTGAATGGTTCCCTTCTCCTGACCACCATGAGCACGTTCACCAGTCTCATGGTTGGGATAGAAGCGACAATAATACTGCAGCAAGTCAAAAAACAATAGCTGTTAAACAGGCGCCGCAGCAGCCAGCACCTAAGCAGCCTGAACAAGCAACATGGCAGTTTCCAAAATAATTTATTTAAACCTGTTTTATTGTAAATATGAGTCGATTTTTTCGGACAGTTATATGTCCTCATGAGAGAAAAACATGGCCAAACATGCAAAATCGTGACTGGAAAGAGACTGCATAAGCGACGTGAAACAGGAACAATCCTATTGCTCCATCTTAGGTATTATATCTTTCGTACTTAATCCTAGATGGTATAAAGTTCACCTCTGACGTCCCGACTTCTCAATTGCGCAATAGCAGTCAAATTCCGAGATTATATACTACCGGCAAAACGTATGACCTACGTGGTCAGCTGGAGTTTTCGTAATAAATAAGAATACATACAGAACGTTCCTTTTAGCTAATTATTTCGAAATAAAAGACGGTATGTTTATTTTTTTTATTATGTACAAAATTTTCTGAATCGACATCATGTGCTTACGTTTAAACCAGTGCACCGGTTCGAAACTTATAGCGTTACAAGCATACATACGTATAGGTGGGATGCACTGGCAATTTTCTGGCTGACCTACGAACGGGTCACCGCGCTCCGGCACGTGAGAGGTTAAGCAAAGCGAAAGTAATCTAAGTCAGCAATGCGATTGTTCTTGTAAATACGCGATATGCTTGTGTATTCTATAACATACAGTCCCCTAAATTACAAATTGCTCTACGACCATTGAGTAATTGTGTAATAAAAAGCTTTAAGCAGTCATTTTTATTAGTTACCATAATGGATAAGGCTGATTTGTTTTTGTGCTGAGTTAAGAGGAAGTACACTCGTTTTTCGAGTGTAGTCTATGCCCACTGAATCTTTGTGTTTGTTGTTATGTAGGTATATTGTTATTTTTTATTTTACGTGTTAGTAATTAGTTACTTTGCAGTACCAATGAAATAAACTTACATATTTTATTTTTTCAATTTCATTTTAACCTTTCTACGAATTCATGAGCTTTGTAAATCTTTACCTGTCTTATATACCTACTCGTATATAAAAATCTTGTATCACGGTGTTTGTGGTTGCACTCCTCCGAAACGACTGGACCGAATTTTATGTTTTTTTTTTATGAATATTTGGTAGGTTTGAGAATAGGCCGTAATTTTTCGTAAAAAAATATAATTAGAAAAAAATAATAAGAAATATTTTATATGGCAGAACAACGTTTGCCGGATCAGCTGGTATATGTTGCCGCCTCACATACTTAGAGAGGTAAATTAAGAGAGGAAGGGCGCATCAAAGCAACCGCTCTGGGAAGTACCTCCGCCTCACAGAAAACTGCAGCTAAAGCAACTCCGTAGAGGGTTGTTATATTCCCGCGTGTGAGTAGGGTAAGCTCTTAAGGAGTAGTGGTGCTAACAGCAGAGGTGGCATTGCGCAAATGATACTGTATTGTGTATTGCTAGCGTTCATAGACTAGGGGAGGTGAGCCTAAAACGAGTTTCTCCGCCTAAAACGGGAATCACAGGCAGTCGTGTCGCCACTGTGTGTGATACTAACTCTTCCAAGTTAAGACAAAAATATTTGAAATATTCTAATTCTGACTACTGTAGTTACACACATTATTTACATGATTACACAAAGGTAAGGTGATCATATTCTACACTGTAAAATATGATTACCTTACCTTACGTTTGTGTAATTATTTCCCAGATAATGTGCTTCTATTTTTCAAAAACTCGTGAGTTTCTTTCATGGGTTGATTTGAGGTTATGACGGTTTAAAAGCTCGACGAAGTTACGAGTTCGGTGGCGCAGTGGCGAAAAGTATTGTAACGCTACTTTGATCCCAACGCTCGTGGCTTGGATTCCCACACAGTCTCCAATATGCTCCTAAGGAGTTGTGCTGTATTAGCAGCAGAGGTGGCTTCGAGCGAGTAATACTTAATGTATTGCAAGCGCCGACGTATGCTTGTATGTCCGACGTAGTATATAAAAAAAAACTGCTGTAAATCAGGCAAAGAAATTATTTTTCTTAGAAAGAATGTAAGAATTATGTTATTTCTGTTCATTTATGTAGGTATGTATGTATATCTTCACGCCAGGTCCCTTGCAGGGAGGGGAGGCAGACAGAACAGAGCACCATATGACGCGGTCCTTACATACTTCACTCGCTTCTCTAACATTCATAGCTATTTTCATGCACGCTCGCCGGTTTCTGGAGCTCCACCACCTTCTGATAAAACATGACCAATTTGGTCATGGTAGGTAAGACTCGGTCTTCCTCGGCTCCTACATCCTTCCACTTTTGCATTGTATATCTGTTTCGTCATTATTTTGTCCCGCATTCTTTCTACATGTCCGAACCAACGGAGCATGCCCTTTCTTATCTTAACACCGACACCTCTTTCAGACCAACTCTTTCTCTCACGTCTTCATTACGAACGCGGTCAGCAAGCGTTATGCCACAAATTTTGCGCAATGCTCTCATCTCGACCGCATTTATTCTACTTTCATGCTCTCTCTGCCATACCCAGCTCTCACTTCCATAAGTTAGCGTTAGGATTAGCACCGCGTTGTGTACAGCGAGCTGTGCTTTCCGGCTTAGATTACGGCTGCCTAGAAGTTTACCCAACGCTCCATTCACTCTATTCCCTGCACTCACTCGTCTCTCCACATCAGCGGTGTAGCTTCCATTGCTGCTGAAAGCACTTCCAAGATATACAATCTCATTCGCTTGCTCCAAGTGCTCCAATACTACATCATCAACCGTAATCCAAGTGTTCGTTCTGGTTGTCTCTCTTTCAAATACCATTATCTTGGTTTTCTTCACATTCAATTGTAAGCGTTTCTTCATACAATCATCTTTCATTTTGTAACTAGTGTTTGCAGTACGGATGGTGATTCTGCTATTAATACCGCGTCGTCTGCATAAAACAGGCAGTTGAGACACTGAGTCTGCCGTCCACCCGCACACATGCTGTACAACCCTCATAAGTGGATTGCACAACACGGAGAAGGTCACCGTCAACTGCTTCTCTTACATATATTAAAAATAAAAACGGTCCCAATATAGAGCCCTGGGGCACTCCAATATTAATATTACTGCCTTCAGAGCTGAGCCCATTGTCTCAGCGGACACAATGGAGTCAATTAAAACTCTTGAAATTCTTGAAACTTCATGTAATATCCAAATTTCGTTACACAGAGTTACTTTTGATGTCGATGCGTCGAAGATTTTGAAGCAAGTGAGTTCAAGAATATAATGCAATTTATGTGGGGTAATTTTAAACAAAAGTAGAAACGCCTGAACTTATTAATATAACAGATATTTGCATATGTGGGACATTAGTGCAGATTTCATAGTAGGCCGCAACATACACCGCCCCGTTGAAAGACTTGGCTTTCAACACAACATGCATTGATTTATTTTCATCAATTCTTCAAGTTTCTAACTTCGGTAGAGGGCAGAGGCGAATCATAGGTCGGCGAATGCAGCCCTTGACAGTATTGATATCGGCAACTCTTGTTACTCCATCGGTTCCGGGAAATAAGCGCAGCACTCGCCCTAAGCGCCAATGAAGCGGAGCGGTGCCATCTTCCTGCACGAGAACCAAATCCCCTACGTTGAGACTGGCCGTGTTCACCTTCCACTTAGTTCGTTGTTGTAACTCGGATACATATTCTCGCTGCCACCGCTGCCAGAAGTGTTGGCGTATTTGTTCAAGACGCAGGTAACGGGAGAGATGATTTGAAGAACAGTCATCGAGAACAGGCGTTGGTATTGCAGTCAATGTTCTTCCAATCAAGAAATGCCCTGGTGAGAGGGAAAGGAAATCGTTTGGAGATGAGGAAAGTGGACATATAGGACGACTATTGAGTATAGCCTCCACTTGCGCAAACAGAGTAGAAATTTCCTCAAACGTGAGATATGTATTGCCCATTACGCGCTTAATGTGATGTTTTGCTGATTTAATGCCTGCCTCCCAGATGCCACCAAAGTGAGGTGAATATGACGGGATAAACTTAAAATCGATTCCTTCTTGTGAAGCAAGATCAGACAAAGGTTCATTGTTTTGTTTTAAAAATGTACCAATTTCCTTAGAAGCAGCAACAAAATTTCGGCCGTTATCAGAGAATATTTCCGCTGGCTTTCCACGTCGGGAAACAAATCTGCGCAAGGTTAGAATGAAGTCGTCTTTAGACAGGCCGCTTACAGCCTCCAAATGCACACATTTGTATCTTAGGCAGACAAACAGACAAAGGTAACCCTTGAGCAATTTAGCGCCGCGACCTTTACGGTTAAGAATCATGAAAGGGCCAGCCATATCTATGCCTACTGATTGAAAGGGATAAGCTGGAGTCAGACGTTGTGGTGGCAAATTACCCATTTTAGGTTGTAAGGTTTTGCCTTGAAAACGTCTACATAGAACGCAATTATAAACAGTACGGCGCGCTAATTGCCGTCCATTGATTGGCCATACGGTTTCTCTTATAATGGCTAATAGCAATTGCGGTCCTGCATGCAAATTATGAATATGTTCATATTGAAATAGAAGTTTAGTTAGGTGATGTGATGAGTCAAGCAATATGGGATGCTTCTTTTCATAAGGAAATTCAGAAGCAGCAATACGACCACCTACTCTAATGACACCCTGTTGGTCATCAATAAACGGGGAAAGTGGCAATAATTTAGATTTAGAAGGCAGTGGTTTACTTTTGCTTAACAAATTGAATTCTTGAGAAAATGATTGTCGTTGAGCCATTGTACATAGAAAAAGAAATGATTGATTTAGTTCTTTCACTGATAAAATACCGGAATGTTTATTTTTATTATTGTTTTTATTTGTATTGTGTATAAAACGCTTAACATATGCAAATACCCTTTGTAACCTGATAAAATTAGAATAGTCTTCAAAATTAATTATAGGTTGGGATATAGTCCCTGAATGTGCTTTAACCTCCGGTATGACTTTACATTCTGTCTCTAAAGAGGGCCAATGAGATTTATCTTTACCTAAAAACGTCGGACCGGACCACCATAGTTGTAAATTATCCAACTGCCTGGGATCAATTCCCCTAGATATGAGATCTGCTGGGTTATCCGCGGTAGGAACATAGCGCCAAGATTCAGCTTGAGTTGATTCCAGAATCTCACCGACACGGTTAGACACAAATGTTTTTAATTTTCTTGGTTCAGTGTTAAGCCACGCCAACACCACACTAGAGTCACACCAGTGAACCAATAAAGTTGGCTTATATCTAATAGACTCCAGTACAACCTTAGTTAACTTAGCAGCCATTAAAGCAGCGCAGAGCTCCAACCGAGGTATCGTAGTAGGTTTCAGTGGACATACTTTAGACTTGGAACATAAAAGCCTAGTAGTGATAATATTATTGCGGTCTATAGATCTTATGTAAATACATGCGCCATAGGCATCCTGTGACGCATCAGAGAAGGAGTGAATCTCGATAATAACTGGAGCATCACAAAGAACATTTCGAGGTATTTGCAAACTAGAAAGATATTTTAAATTATCAGCGAAACCATGCCAAGCTTTCTTAATATCTTCAGGAACGGGTTGATCCCAGTCTAGCTTGAGTAACCACAGTTTTTGTAGCAGCATTTTTGGAATAATTATGCAAGGACTTAGCACTCCTAATGGATCAAAAATTTTAAAGGAATCAGACAAGATAGAACGCTTTGTTACATCTCTATTCTGTATCTGAATATCGATAGGAAAGAATAAATTGTCATTGATTGGTCTCCAGCCCAAACCTAGTGTGCTGGTAGACTCACTTAGAATTAAGTTGTCTTGCGTGTTCAAGTCAGAATTGTTAAAAATACTTGGCAAGTTGCTTTTATACTTTCGCAAATGAAAGCAAGCAGATTTTAGAGCATTGGAGACTGTACGCTGAATATAGCGTAGTTCATTTTCATCATTCGAGCCAGTGATGAGGTCATCGACATAGAAGTCTTCGTGTATGACTGTTTTAATAAGCTCGTCATCACACTCATCCCCGACCTGTTTAAGACATCTTGTACTCAGGTAGCTAGCACTTGCTGTTCCGTAAGTGACTGTACCGAGCTTTAATGTTTTGAGGGGCTGAGACTCCTCTTCTCTCCATAAGATTAATTGAAAATTACGATCTTCATTTTGAACTTGGATTTGACGGTACATTTTCTCAATGTCTCCGGATAAAATATATTTGTATTGTCTAGCGCGAATTAATATGGAGAAAAGGGAATTCTGCAAATTAGGCCCAACTGCTTGGATGTCATTTAGTGAAAATCCAGAACTGGTTGGGGCTGAACCATCAAAAACGACACGAATTTTTGAAGACTCGCTGGAGTTCTTCATGACAGCATGATGACACAAAAAATAGGACAGGTTGGGTACACCAACTGCAGATTCAGATAAATGTCCTAAACTAGCATATTCACGCATAAATTGTGTGTATTGTGATTTCAGTATTGGATTCTTTTTGAACCTTTTTTCTAAATTGTAAAATCGTTTTTTGGCTAAATTATAAGAGTCTCCAAGGCAATCTGGAGAGTCGGTGAATGGAATTCGTACACTGAACCTACCTGAAGGTAGTCGTGTAGTATTAGTTATGAAATGTTTTTCACAGAATTGTTCGTTGGCACTCATTTTTGTAATTTGAGGAATTTCTTCCAGTGTCCAGAATTTAGTCATAGCAGCTTCAATAGGATCCTGCGTATGATTAGTAGTTTTAGCAAAATTGCACAGCACTTGTGTTGATAAATAGTTTGTAGGACCGGCAACTAGCCAACCGAATTTTGTATTTATTAGTTTGGGAATAATGGACCCAAATGAGCGTTGTTCATTCTCTAGGATGTCCCAAAAAATGTCAGCTCCAATTAGAACGTCAATAGGTGCCGGTTGATGAAAGTTAGGATCGGCTAGTGTTATATTTGCAGGAATATTTAAACTTTGTATATTAATAGGAATCTTAGGCAAAACGCCTGTCAATTCATCTAGAACATAGCATGATAATAAAATATTATAAGGTTTATTAGTAGATTGTATTTTAGCGACGCAGCTTTCAATTATTTTGTTTGATGCTGTGTTTCCAATACCAATAACTTTTATCGCATCAATGGAATTGCCCTTTAGTGATAACTTTTCCATTAAAGATTTTGTAATGAAGGTGGATTGACTTCCACAGTCTAAAAGCGCACGTACGCGCTCGGTTTTGTAGGTGTTGGGGTTAGACACTTCAATTATAGCAGTAGATAAGAGTGCCTGATTAGTATTGTGTTTCACGAAATTTACTGAGTTAGTTTGACTTTCAACAGAACTAATATTTTCAACATGTATCGGATTATGCAATAGTGTGTTGTGTCGTCCTTTACATTCACGACATGGACCCATCCGACAATTAGATAAACTATGGCCACGTCGCAAACAATTGGCACATAACTTATGTTTTGAAACATCGTTTAATTTTTCAGCAACACTCTTAGATTTAAATATAGGACAATCGTATATCCGATGATCTTTATCGCAAATAACGCATATATAATTATTATTAATTTTATTATTGGTTTTGTTAACAGTTTGGCTGGCAAATGATTTTGTATACTGATTGTTATGTTTACAATATCGGTTCGATTTTGAGGGTAAATCTATTGATATGGGACGTGACTTTATCGAATTGTCGAATCTGTTACGATTGAGAGATTCAAGAACATCAGCACGATCAATTAAAAACTTATAAAATTGCTCAAGTGTTGGGACGTCGTTAATAGTGTTACGTAATTCTTCCCACTTGGTTAAAGTAGTTCTATCTAATTTAGACGTTAACATAAAAATAATTAAAATGTCCCATTTGTCTGTTGGTTGCCCCAAGGTACACAGTGCTCTCAAGTTCTTTGTCACATGATCGACAAGATGTCTTAAAGACTTCTCAGACTCGCGAGTGAACGATTGAATATTAAATAGTGAATTCAGATGATGGTTAATGAGAATTCTTTTGTTGTCGTATCGCTCACACAAAATGTTCCAAGCTGCAGTATAATTGTTAGAAGAAACTTCTAAGTTACTTAATGTACGAGCAGCATCACCTTCTAAGTAGGATAATAAATAGTGAAATTTATGAATTGGTGAGATGCGTTGGTTATTGTGTATGAGAGATAAGAACGAATCACGAAACCCCAGCCAGCGGAACATATCTCCGTCATATTTGTTTATCTGAAGGAACGGTAATTTGAAGTTACTTTCCTGATGATCGTTACAGTACTGAGTATTTAGGGTGAGTGATACTCGTTTGCCTTCATTGTGAATGTTATAATGGCGACTAATGAGTTCCTTAGCAGTTACAATGCCATTAACAATATCCTGCTCAATACTCTCTCGTTCATCAAGTTCCGTATCAATATTCGAGGAATTACGAACCTCGATTTCACTCTGGATTTCATCAAATTTAGTAGAGATAGTTTCGAGTTTACCGAGCTTAAGGGTTAGCTCGGCTACTTCGATATCTGTTAAAATGCTTTGTTGACTTATATTATCCAAGTAGTTTTTAAACTTAGTAATTTGACCCTTGATTGAACTTCGCTTTATATTTAATTCTTTAAGGAATTTAGTATTAGACTTATCTTCCGCCATAATAATATAATAATAATTTATAGAAAACAAAGAAAGTAACTAGCGACACTCACGCTTAAATTGTAAAAAAAAGAATGTTTATCTCACGTCAATCCAATCCCCACTGTCGGCGGCACGAGAGAGGCCAGAAACGGCTTGATCAGCTGATAGGTAAATGTAAGGTGCTGCTTAGTGTTATGGTGATGGGCTGCCTTCCCGGCCACGCACAGAAATCCTGAAAATATTCGGCAAATACTATCAAAATATGAGCCTATTAAAGTACGAGGGTTGCAAGTGTTTGTAATTTTACGTGACTTATCGTGTACATACAAAACTCAATATGGACTTATTATATTCGTTTCACACTAAAAGTATATTTTAATAAGTGTGTTAAGTATTAAGTGCACTTAATTAATGCAAATATCGTATTAAAATTGGATCAGCAACCAGCGCGTCATGCCACTGTTATTGCAAGCATACATAGGTTGCGGTAACCGTCTACTATCAGGCTGGATCGTACGCTAATTTGTCACCCTAGCTGTATAAATATAATAGGGTATTTGTCTTGGTCTTTATTCAAGGCGATATATAGCTAATGGAAAATAATGAATTTATGTTGGTAGTAAGTTTTGTTTGTTGAACGAATAAAATTTATGCCTTTTATGAAAGTGATAATACACGTAGGGTACAAAATGTTTTTCAATAATATGTTTTTGAAATAAAATCTTAGGAAAGTAACTAGCAGTTATTTTCTATTGGAAAGCAGTAGGTACTCGTGGCAAGTAAAAAATTCACTCTGTTTTGCACAATTGGAAGTAATATGTAACTCGTGTAGTTTAGAGGTAGTTTGAAGAGGATAATGGATAGATAAATATAGGGAGTATAACGAAAGGATGGGCACTTAGCTGCGTTATGATGTACTGATGATGGTGATGCGAGGCGAATTCTTATTGAACTGTTTTGCTGCTCGTATCTGGTTTGATGTATATGTTCGTGTCAATCCTCGTCTCCAGAATGGTAGTAGTGCATATAGGCCTCGAACGTCGATATCTTCTTGATACCCTGGCACGCACGTGGCTGGCTTATAGTATGATGAGAACTTCTCTTGGCCGAAGTCCTGTCACGGTCGCCAAAAAAAAAGAATTTATGTCTCAGCGGACACAATGGAGTCAATTAAAACTCTTGAAATTCTTGAAACTTCATGTAATATCCAAATTTCGTTACACAGAGTTACTTTTGATGTCGATGCGTCGAAGATTTTGAAGCAAGTGAGTTCAAGAATATAATGCAATTTATGTGGGGTAATTTTAAACAAAAGTAGAAACGCCTGAACTTATTAATATAACAGATATTTGCATATGTGGGACATTAGTGCAGATTTCATAGTAGGCCGCAACACCCATTTATGTCAACAGTTTGTATTCTGTTGTTTAAGTAAGTTGCTTTCCAATTGTGGGTTTTACCTCTAACTCCATAATGGCACAGCTTGAGCAATTAAGTCCAATGGTCGACACAATCAAAAGCTTTGGAGAGATCATAGAAGACCCCAATAGTATCCTGGGATCTCTTCCATGCGCTAAGAATATGTTTCACCATGCTACCTCCTAATCTGTAGTGGAATTACCTGTTGTAAATACGTATATGCACAATGAAATATGTAATTGGTCTTAAGATAGAGTGGTCAATACATTACAACTCTTGTAATGTATTATTGATTGAGCGTATCATTGATTGGGAAGCTACTAAGCCGCTTGTGTTCGATTTAAAAAAAAACGTGTGCTTTAGACCACACGGCTGAAGTAAAACTTCTTTAACTCCATAGCGTGATACAGACAATAGGAGTGCACTGTGTCTAAGATATACAAAACTTAACTCGCTATGTGAGAAATAGAGAAATAAAATGTGTGTGATCTCTCGCTCTCTTGCCCCTACAGTAATATACGAAACGTAACTCTCTCTCTTTCTATCTTCACTAACTTATATCTCCCTCTCAACTTCCGTTCGCCTCGCCCGTTCACACTTTTCGCAAAGTCGTCACGCATTCACCAGCTTACTCCCCAAGTACAGCGTGCGTAAAGAAGTTTTATTTTAAAAACCTTACACATAAACAAATTAGTAGGCAGTTTAAATAAGTAGCTAAAAGGGTGACAAACATGAACTACCAAACAGAAGGATGTAAATGTTACAGGGCTCACAAATACAAATTATTTTTTTTTTATAAATTTGACCAAAACTGAAATAAAACGAGAATACACCAGGGTAAGTAGGGGAGGCTCGTCCTCCTTCTATCTACTTACCCTGGTGTATTCGATATTAGTGGGGAGCATGTCATACATAGACCTGGAGTTTTGGGCAATTAAAGAAAAGATGTTCAAGGGTTCCCTCTTCCAATCCGCACTCACACAAAGAGCATTTGAAACGGACAAAATCAATTTAAGGGTTAATAACCCTTAAATTGATTTTGTCCGTTTCAAATGACGCGCCAACAAAACACATCTAGCGTCAAAATTCCCGCGCTTAGCCGATTTAAAAAACATACGTTACATTAACGTATTTTTTTTTAATCGGCTTAAATTTAACATGCTATTTCTGTCGCATAGACGCGCTTCTTGGCGGGCAAACGGTCGTTTCATGTTAAAATAATGCGAGTTGAATAACTGCCTCGGCGGGGTCAGCTTCCGCACCGGACAATTAATATAATAATGTAAGTAAAATGCTTATTTTTTTGTTGTAAGTTTTCTATTTTAGTTCAATTATGAATACATCTATTTTATAATGTTGAGTTAGTGGTAAAATATCTGTACTTTGTTCCAAAATTTGTCCGAAATGTTGCTGTCATTTAGAACGGGCGTTGCCTAAAACTCCTACGAACAGGTGGCTTTGAAATATGTCACTTACGTGAGACGTAGACGTTGACATAGACGTTGCAAATTACTTGCAGTTTTAGGAATACTTTACATGTGCCATATGTAAAGGACATTGCCATGTATGGCAGGAATATCTGTGTGTGACTAACACACTTTTTACCGCCGGTGGATTCTGAAGATTCAGATTTAGATTCTGATGAAGATGCAGAACAAGTTTTATGATCACGTAAGAATGCTTATAGTGGATCGTCATCGCCTTAAAGTATACCCTCCGGAATGAACGATTTGTTGGATGAACTCAGCGACTTTGATGAAGATGTACATTGTCCATCGATACTTGAGCCCGGTGCTGTAGATGCTAACATCGTTGGTATTTATCTATCTTTGCTCAAATTTCGCTCAATAATAGTTGGCTGTTACATCGTCGAGATTGCAAGCAATTAGTAGAAAAAAATCTGTCTCTAAAAGGGTTACACTCAAATCGCTCTTGCTTTGATGAAGACAAACACATTATCGAAGAACAGATCAGCGACAGATTTTCGAAGAACTGCTAAAATAGCTAAGCTATTTTTAGTAAAGCCAGTGGACTTGATTGCTATGACTATTTCCCAGTTTTCACTATACAGGGCAGATGTCGTTTGTGCAAAAATGGAAAGACCACGGTAAAATGTACAAAATGTGGACAAAGACTTTGCCACACACTGAAAAAGATTGTTTTCTTTTATTCCATAAGGAAAAATGTTACATTTTATATTCAGTACTAGTATTTTTAAGCTACATTATTGATTTTTCATTTCAATGACTGATAAAAAGGTTCCTAAATATACGAAGTTATTTTTTGAGAAAAGTATATGTTTTTTTTTGTTTTGTGGGCGTGTGGTCGGAGAGAAGTGAAACTCACCATGTCTGGATTGGAATTCAAATTCAAATTAGTTATTTTGCAAAAACATAAGTACAAAAATAGAGAAGTTGTGTGTATCAAAATAAAATCCGTTATGTTTTGCCTTTCATACAATTAGGCATGCAAAAATTCAAGCATTCTATGAAATACAAAATTTAATTCCGATTATACTTTAATTCACTCAAGATTTAACTCAAGTCGTCAACTGTTATTATATGAACTCATTAATTAATTCATTAAGGGAGTAGAAACATTTGTCAATTAGCCAATTATGTAGCTTATTTTTAAATTGTGTGACGGGCAACTCTGTAATATCACTCGGAACCTCAGAGGAAAGATACCCAGAGATGACAAGCAAATAATAATACCAAGATAGAACGTGATAGACGTATACAGTTCCTCATAAGAAGGAAAGAGACAGATAAAATATTTTTTGTCCCTGTCATAGTTTCACTATTTTGTGTTTGCCACAAAACCAAATTCGTGGCAAACAATCATTTCGTTCCTTGTAGCACAACAAATGTTTTGCATAAATTACTAAATATAAGGGAAATATTAGTGCAAATTTGTGTTCTTTTGCTTGTTTGGGATTGTCTTTTTACTTTAACAATGGTACGTTGCTGTGTGTAAAAGGCTGCAAAAGCCTCAGTTAATAAAAATACGAAAACATAACCTTTCATACGTAAGTATAAAGTTTTAATAGTTGTTATCAAATATTTTGCGAAAATTAGATACACATGTAGTTTTTAAATAAATTGTTTGTATAATAACGTAAAAATAATGAAAATATCGGTTTAATTTACAAAAAGTATTTCTAGTAAAATCCGCCTAAATCTTGAAGGTTGTCTGTGGGTAATGCGTCAGCCATTTTCTGTTGTATTTTCAATTTATCGGTATAATGAGCGTTTTAAGGTTACCAGTATGTAGTATGGGAAAACACCCCGAAATTATGGGTAAATTATATGGGTACAGACACCTTTTTTTTTAACTTCTTACTTTTTGTATACTTCTTTGTTTATAATTTTTCGTCAAAATGTATTTATTTATTTTTAAATTAAAAATGTTAACTTGTTTAATCATAGATGTATGTTTATTTTTTAGATTTCCTAAAGTCGTCAGTGTGCGTAAGGCATGGATTTTTGCTACTGGACGACAGAATTGGGAGCCGAGTACAGTCGCATAATATGTTCCAAACATTTTAAAGACCACAGCTTTCGGAAGAAGTTTATTTGGATAAGTCGTCAGTTTCAACATCCACCATACACGTAAGTTAACATTTGTTGACCTGATTCGTCAACATTTGATTTGTTGACGAACCAGGTGTTCCTCTGGCAATTTATATTGTTTTTATTTATTTATTTACACGATACAGTTACATAGTACAAATTATTATGTTCGCCAAACTGTTATAACAGTTTGTTGGCGAGTATATATGATGATAGGTATTAAAAAAATAAGGAACTAAATTAGATGATTTACATGCCTGCCTGTTCATCTGCTAGTCTGTCTTAGAAAGTTTCACGTACAGACTTGAAATTTTACATAGTTACATTTTAGTCGTAGAAGCGTATAATTGAAGTACAAAAACATATGAAAATATTCCAACGACTCCGACAATCCGTAATTGAGTAGTTTCGGGACATATCTTCTAAGGTCTTTTGCTTGAAATAAGAACCCGTACTCCAGTAATGAAGTGAGTATGGGTTGATATGATGTTGATGGGTTGATTATATTTATACAGGTAATTGTGAAAGATATGGAGGGTAGTCGTGTAGATTATTCTATACCAGTTATTTATATCACGTTAATCAAGTTAATCACGCACACACACATGCTTTTGTGTCAACACATAAATGTTAATCAAGCATTTTATATTGTCTGAATTTGTAAACTTTTAAATATGTAAAGCTCAACTAAATTATAGTATTGACAGTAGTTTTAATATAATGTTAGTACTAGGCTGTCGATATTACATGCCAATAATGCGTTACAAAATTAAAATTGTCCTATTTTCCAGACCAATTATCCAGGGTTTCCAATAGCGACGGACACTACATTAACACCATGAAAATTAAAGCTTACTTTTGAATTGAGACTGAAAACATTACTGGCTGAGTCACGCAAGAAGAAATTAGCTATATTAAGGTCAAAAACTAAACGACTTGAAATAAAAATGCTGAACTATCTGTCATTATACAGAATTTTAATGTAATCGATGTATAGATGATAGATATCATTATACAAGTTAGAGGAAAAGAGTGAACTAGGGAATTAAGTTTACCAACTTTTGAGTACAATATGTGAAAGGATAATCCTTGATCAATTGTAGCTTTAGTTTAAGTCTAATGAAAACCATGATGCGCAATACAAAATGTTTAAAAACAAAGATTGTTTACCTTATTTACACTTAAATCATCCCTGGCACTAATTCTTTTTTACATGACAATTATTGAAATTTTTTATGCAATATGTTTAACTAGGAATGAATGAAGGAATAATCCGCATTTATTGTGTAAAGAAGATTTAATTAAAAACCGTGTATGTAAATGTGACCATGAATATTCGACGACTGTTTCATCCTCACGATATTTATATAAATACACGATGTAGAAAAATCGATCTAATAACATTGATTGCAAGAATAAAAATCTATGAAAAAATAAACATAAATGCTAACGAATATTTTTATTTACAAATTGTCTATAAAGTGTTTTTTATCTTTTATCTCATATCTATGCCTATATTTAGTATCATGTCATCGCTTGTACTTTAAAATATATGTCTAAAATAGAAAAATATATTGTTTAATTTATATAACTCTGCTAGGTTTGACCAATCTCCTATCCTTATTCCAATGATTTCACAGATCTTACAGAAACTAACTCAGGCTTACTATTAGTTAATAGATCTATACAGTAACTCGATTTGCGTAAAAATATACTATTCTAATAATATTAAAGTGCAAATATGTTTGTTGATCTATTCAGATACTGTAGTTTTCATACGTATGTAAATATTAACTTTTACTTTGTGTGTAGAAATGGCTGTATCGACTTATTCGAATTTTTTACATTGCTAATATCATATTATGAATATATTATTATAGCACACAATACACATTCTATGCAAGTTTCTTATGGTAAACAGTTATCTGGGTACATTGTAAATTTCAAATTGCCGAAACGCATTATGTAGTGGGGTAAATTTTCCACAGTCTGGTAACCTTGTTATTGTATGTACTTTTGTTGCCGTCCCTTACGGGTGTACGCGTTTGTCAACTCTAGGTATATACTTTCTCTGACCTCGGAACCTTATTATAAATTTGTATCGCCATGTGAAAAGCATTTTTATTGACTATACTTAATTTCTTTCCGTGTACGCATAGTTTATTACCTACTCTAGTTCTTTGTTCTCTTGACTGTACGTCTTTATTTTTCGGAAAGAATTCGGGATGTTGCTTCGCAAATATTGATATTTGTTTTATGTACATGCCAGTTAGCGTCAACAATCTCAGTTTCTTGAAGAGTGGTTTGCATGGAGTTAAATAATGTGCACCACATAAAGCTCTGATACATTTCTTTTGAACTAGAAACACTCTCTGAATATTTGTATGAAGAAGAAGTTGGAATGAATGTATGTAGGAAAATGGCTTACTGTTAAACGATATAACTGACCAATCGCAGGTCGAGAACCGTACAATAATAAAATCGAAGCGCCGCCACGCGGCGATGAACGGAACTGGCTGCGCGGCGTCCGCGGCTCCAGTACGGCGACGATGCTCGATGATGTCATGTCATATGTATGTTCCCACATCACCCCCGCTCAAGCGAAGCGTACTCGTTTCCGCACGGCTCGTCCGCTGCGGGTGACGTAGGGTCCTGCTGCCTGGGATGTCGTCGTCATCTACGTTGTCGCAGTGGTTGCTGTCGATGGCGGCTCGGTGCGTCGAGCGGCTGCGTCTTCGAGACTCGGCGGTGGCGGCGACGGTGTGTGCTCGTCGCTAATGATGAATGCCGGCTTCAAACGGTCTATGCTGACCTGGGAGACTCTGTTGTTGAGCTGCATTTTGTAGTACTTGTCGTGTCGCTCTAGAACTTCGTAGGGGCCTTCGTAGGGTGGTGTCAGCGGCTTCCTCGTAGCGTCGACTCGTATGAAGACGTGTGTGCATTCGTGCAATTGTTTATGCACAAATACGGGTCGTCGGTCAGCTGATCGCCGCGTTGCCGGTGCAAGTGTTGACATCGTGTTGCTCAGGCGTCGTACAAAGTCGTGTGCATGTCCATTCGACTGCGTAGGTACGAATAAGTCTGCAGGCAGTCGTAGTGTAGTGCCGTAGGTCATCTGTGCGGGTGACAGGTTCGAATCCCGGTGAAGTGCGGTCCGTAAGCCGAGTAAAACAGTAGGTATTTCGCTCGCCCAGTTTGTAGTAGCTTCTCTCGCCAGTGCTGCTTTCAGACTGAGATGCCAGCGCTCAATCTGCCCGTTTGCTTGTGGGTGGTAGGCAGTGGTACGAATGCGGGTGACTCCGAGTTTCTTCATCAGCGCTTGGAAGAGTGAGGACTCGAATTGGCGTCCCTGGTCGGTGGTTATACGCAGTGGGCAACCAAAACGAGTGATCCAGCCTTCGTAGATGGCGTGTGCGACGTTCTCAGCGGTGATGTCGCGGACTGGTATTGCTTCGGGCCACTTCGTGCGTCGGTCGATCATGGTGACGATGTACTGGAAGTCTTCAGATGGCGGTAGTTTCCCAACAATGTCGATGTGGACGTGTTCAAATCGCCCGCAATCTTCGAATTGGCCGAGAGGTGCATTGGTGTGTCGATGCACTTTGCTGCGTTGACACGTGATGCAAGCTCGTGTCCACTCCCCGATGTCCTTGTTCATGCCGCTCCATAAATATTTTTCCCCATTTAGCTTCCTTGTGGCTCGTACGCCAGGATGACTGAGTCCGTGTAGTGTGTTGAATGCGGCTTCACGAACAGCTGTTGTAGGTAAATACGGTCTGGGCGCATGCGGTGTCAATGACACTTCACATGAGATTGGTAGCTGTAGGCCTGGTAGTGTGATGTCGACGAACTTGAGATTTGGTTTTCTTCTTAATGCGAGTAGTCGGAGTTCTTGTGTTGCCTTCGGTTGCGGAAATGTAGATATGGCTTCGACTTTTTCTTTTAAGGGTTGTATGCCGGTGGATTAGACTTCGTAACCGAGAAACTTGATGCTTGATCTTCCGAATTCACACTTGTCGATGTTTAGTGTGACGCCGTAAGTGTCGAGGCGTTGCAGTACTCGCTCGATGTCGCGTTCGTGTTCTTCTTCGGATGTTGAATGGATGAGAAGGTCGTCGACAAAACAGAAGCAGATGACATCCAGTCCTTTCAGTGCTTCGTGCATGAAGCGTTGAAATGTTTGTGCGGCGTTGCGTAATCCAAATGTCGTGCATTGGAACTCGAAGAGGCCGAAGGGTGTGATGATGGCCGTCTTCTGTACGTCTTCTTTGTTGATAGGAATCCAAAAGTATGCCATTTTTATGTCTAGCTTCGTGAATATTTTCTTGCCATGTAGTTGATAGGTGAAGTATTGTAACCGTGGTATGGGGTAGCGGTCTGGAATTGTGACAGCGTTGAGTCGTCGGTAGTCGCCGCACACACGTAATGAGCCGTCTTTTTTCTTGACAACATGTAGCGGGCTCGCCCAGGGGCTCTTCGAGGGCGACATATTCCCATTGCAGTTAGTCGCTCGAATTCTCTCTTTGCCGCTATATATTTGTCCGGCGTCAGAGGTCTTGCTTTGCAGAATATTGGTGCGCCCTTCGTCTCCAGGTGGTGCGTGACCCGGTGCTTCAGTGGTTCTTTCAGCGTCATAGGTCGTTGTAGATCCGGGTATTTTGCCAGTAGGTCACAGTATGGATGACTATGATTGACGAGATGTATGGCTGGCTGGTCGTTGTGAACTGCAGGTGCTTTGATGGAGAAGTCAGTGATGCCGTCGATGAGTTTTCCGCGACGTAGGTCGACCAGTAGGTTGTGTTGCTTCAGAAAGTCTGCTCCCAGTATGGACTTTTTGGTGTTGGCGATGACGAATGTCCATGTGAGGTTGCGTCGTAGACCCAAGTTAAACTGCAGTGTCTTCTCGCCGTAGGTGTCGATAGGTGTACCATTTGCTGCGTATAGTTTGTAGTCTGAAAGAATTCAGTCAGGGTTCTTCGCACTTCCTGGCTTTGTCTCCGAAACGATGGTGATAGTAGCAAAGCCAGTT
Source organism: Pyralis farinalis (assembly GCA_947507595.1). Classification (NCBI taxonomy): domain Eukaryota; kingdom Metazoa; phylum Arthropoda; class Insecta; order Lepidoptera; family Pyralidae; genus Pyralis; species Pyralis farinalis. Next base: position 17,906,054 of record OX382265.1, on the reverse strand, counting down.
AGGTGGTGGATTCCGGGGTCGGCGTGAACTTGAACGTGATCTTGCGCCTTGGTGGGGTGTCTGTCTTCCTCTTCACACTACTCTCGGCGATCTCCAGCTTCAGCTCGTGTATCTGTGCGGTCAGTAGGTCGATCTTGCTGTCGTTGGTGGTTGAAGTGATTGAAGTTGGGTGTTGAGGAGTGATCGCGGCCATAGTGTATAGTCCCTGTGCTCCATCATTTTATCGGCCATGGATGCGAGTTCGTCCAGTGAGTCCTTCGATATGGATAGGACAGCCCGTGTTTGTGTAGGTAACTGGCCCATCCACATGACTCGCGACGCGTCGTCCGGGACTTTTGAAACTTCGAGGTCACGCATTCTACGGAGCAGCTGTGACGGCTTCTGGTCTCCCAACTCGATGCCGGCGAGGAGGTTTTGCAGCAGCCGGGACTCGGATTCCTCGTAGACAGATAATAGACGATTCTTCAGTGCCGCGAATTTTCCCGCCGTCGGTAGTGAAATGATGAGGTCGCTGATTTGCTCGATATCTCGCTGTTGAAGAGCGCCTAGGACGAATCGGTATTTCTGATCGTCGCCGATCCTCTGGTATTCGACGAGGGCTTCAAATTGAGCGAACCATAGCCGGGGTTGTTCGCGCCAAAACGGAAGAATTCTTGACTGCAGAGAGACGGCTGCCATGTCGTAGGTGGTGTGTTCGCTCTTCCTTTCCTGTTGTGTGGCGCACTCTTCATTTGCGTTGTCCACCATTTTCCTTGGTTACTTGGCTTCAGAAGGGTTTTTCTTCCGTCGGGGTCACCAATGTGGGCGAGTGGTCGGAGAGAAGTAAAACTCACGATGTCTAGATTGGAATTAATGAATGTAGGAAAATGGCTTACTCTTAAACGATATAACTGACCAATCGCAGGTCGAGAACCGTACAATAATAAAATCGAAGCGCCGCCACGCGGCGATGAACATAGAACGTTTCGGTTTTGTTTAGTTTTTTAAGATCTCTACTACTCAGCTACTGATTTATAGAGAGAGACTAAATGTATGTTTAAGATTATTTACTTCTAAAAAGATATTTAAATTTAAATTCAAACGTATAATGTTTTTAGTTTTAATTGTCCGTCTCATGGGACGTGCCTAAGATTGTGATAATGATACGAATAATTGGTAATGTCCGTCCTAAATGACATGTCAAGTTTCAAATATAGAGAAAAAAAAACGGTAAGTATTTTTCTTCTTTCTATACCTTTTTTTTTTTTTTTTTGTGACGCGGGGAAAAATGCGTTACGCACACCACCGGTGAAACCTGGGTGGCCTCTGGTGGTAGTGTGGGACTCCCCGTCGGCTGCCCGACGGTATACCCACTAAACAACCCCGCGAATTGCCATCGGCCGCGTTGGTGTGGTGCCCCGGATCTGTCAGCAACAGGGCACCACTGCGACTGGCCAGCCCCTCAAAAGGGGCCGGACTTCTTCTCTCTAGGGGCCATCCCGGCAAATTGGGACGGCCCCTCCGGCGGCGGGACCACTATGGGGCCAGGTTCCCATCCTGACCCCTAGTCCCACATATTAGGGAGGCGGCAATAGGTGCGCATAGCGCCTACGCCGCACTCCCGTGCGCCGTCTCCGGAGCGGGACAGCCTGGGGATCGTCCTCCCTGTCCCGCTCCGAGGCCTCCTTCTGGGACATGACCGTCTCACAGAAGGAGGCCATCGCCTGCCAGGCACTGTCGCTCCCGAGCATGGAGCGGACCACGCTCGGGAGCGAGAGGTCCGCGCTTCCAAGCGCGGACACCAGATCGTGGCGCTGCCGAGACCACCTGGGACACTGCTCCAGCGTGTGTTGGGCAGTGTCCTCGGCCGCGCCACAATCGTGGCAGCCTGGCTGCTCCTCCCGCCTCGCGACCCGGTGCAGGTACTCACCGAAGCACCCGTGCCCGGTGAGCACCTGCACCATGCGGAAGGTGAGGGGTTTGCGCCTGCGGCGCATCCACGCCTCCAGGACCGGGCGCAGCGCATCTGCAACGCGGACTCCATACCGCGGCTGCGCCAGGTCCTCCCCCCACCTCCGCATCATCTCTGAATGCCCTCGCTGGCGACACCGCCCCACCTCCTCCAACGTGGGGCGCTCGCCGAGGCTCCTCCTTTCCGCAACAAACACGTACACCTCGGCGAGCGCCCTTCTTTCTATACCTAAACAATTCCCCAAACATCAATTATAATTACAAAAATCTCAATGCATCTATGGATTCGGATTGTTGACAGGTTGGGATTTAAGAGTTAAGGATTTACTTCTATAATTATTTTATTAAAGAAGAAATTAGAATTGATTTTTTTTTGTTTCTTTTTATTCCCAAAGGGAAAGGCAAAGGGATCTATCCCATACAGCCAAGTCGTCAGTTTCGAACCATTTCAAAATCTTTATTCTAAATGCTCCAGCTTTAGGAACTGTGCTGAAAAATACTTGGGAAGGGTACTCAGACCCAATCCTGTAGTTATACCACCCGTAAAACGACAGCGACTTTTACAAGGTTTTCTGGATGAACTTATTCACGTCTTCAAAAAAGTGCATAAACGTGTTATATTTGAGTTTATTCATTACTGTATAATTTCACTAGCACTTATGTTACAAAATACTGTCAAAATTGTCGCCGAAAAGTAATTTTATACTGAATTATAAAAAATAAAAAAATTATAACAACAATATCAAAAGCGTGCGAAGAAGTCTCAGTTCAGTTGATCAAACTTTTGGCTATTGTCGTGGTCACTTCAAATTATAACTCATAAATCGTAGATTTTGTATAGACTCTGCTTTTTGGTTGAGTGCGTAACATGTGTGTTACGGTTTTCTTTTGCGTGTTTTATTAATTACGACTGTTGATTTGCCTTATTTGTGTTGGTGGTGGTATTGTGTCTGTCTACTAAGTATTGTGGACTGTTTTTACTGGTGTAAGGATGAATGAGGAGCCTCATGACCCGGGCGGTGGGTCGAACGAACAGCTTTGTTCGTCCCCGCCATTTTTTTCTGTAGCGGCATCGCAAACTCAAAACATTAATCCGGAACAAGATCCCAATTCGCGTAAAAGACCGCAAGAAGAAAGTAATGATAGCACGCAGACTATTAAAAAAAATATTACTCACCCGTCTCAAGCATCACCATCCTTGCAGGTTACATACGTACACCCGGATTATGTAGATAATAAAACTAAGTACACCGACGATGATACTGCACCATTTATTGTGCATGTCAATAAAGTGGAAGATTCGTCTCTGGGATTGACATTAAGGCCGATTCAGTTTGGTCACTTTTTATATCTCCATCAAATAAGAAATGTAACAAAAGATGGAGTTAAGCGGGTAGGACGAAATCGCATTTCCGTGGAGTTTAGGACTGCATTAGATGCCAATAATTTTCTCGCTCACCCATCCTTAGCGTCTGCCAAATTTGAGGCTTCAATTCCGTCCTTTCATGTGACAAGGATGGGCATTGTTAGGGCCGTACCGGTCGAATGGTCCCTCGAGGAATTTGTGTCTGCTATTGAGGTTCCTTTGGGCTTTGGGACAGTTATTCGAGCACGTCGATTCAATAGACGGTCAACTGGCGAGGGAGGCAACGCTGTCTGGGTTCCCACCCAGACGGTGATGTTGACCTTCAGAGGTCAGAAACTACCTGCAAACATCTATTGCTTTTTTACGTCCATGCCTGTCGAAACATATGTCCTTCCAATCATCCAGTGCCATAAGTGTTGCAGATATGGTCACGTAACTTCACAGTGCAGATCGAGCCCTCGGTGCTTTATCTGTGCCCAGAGTCACGAAGGTGCTTCATGTACTAAGCAAACCCCTACATGTCTATTCTGCTCTGGCAGCCATTCCGCCAAAGATCCCACCTGTCCTGAATATTCCCGGCAGAAATCCATAAAGTTGGCAATGTCACAAGACAATATATCCTACCTGGAAGCGTCTGCGAGGTTCCCTCAGTCGAGGCGGTCTTTTGCCGACACTGCCAGATATACCCCTTCCTCTCTGCCATCCCAATCACGTCCCTCATCCCAGACCCCACACATTAATGACATGGTGCAGATGTATACTCCACAAACTTCGTCATACCGCAAAACAGTTGTTATTCCCCGCCGTCCTACTTCCTCAGCTTCAAGTCCAGGTTACGACACGCGTGTTCATGGGATGATTACAGAAACTCCGGTTTCTGTTCTTCCTAATGGGTGCGCTTTGAAGGACTCTCCCAATGATAACCTTTTTGAACTACTCCTTTCCACCCTTATGAATCTACTAACCCGTTTCAGTGATACCGAATTACCATATAATATCCGCCAAAAACTTACTCAGCTGATTTCTGTATCCTGTAACATTCCAAACAATTCTGCAATGGAATTGTCGGAGCATCAAGCATAAGAAAGCTGACCTACTCTACTTGATAAATAGATACAGCCCTGTCATTGTTGCTGTCCAGGAGATGTGGCTTAGGCCTGGGGCCCACTTCAGGGTCTCAGGATATTCATGTCTCCGGGATGACAGGGATGATGGCCGTGCTGGTGCTTCGATCCTCGTTTCCAAATCCATTGTCTTCTCCCAGATCCCGCTTCCTGTACACTCTAACGGAATGAATGTTGTGGCCATACGTGCAATGAACATATCATTCTTATCGGTGTACATACCTAATCCTAACCCCTCTATCCTCAATGAACTACTACCTATTATCTCCTCACTTTCCCCTCCTGTTGTCATACTTGGAGATTTTAATATCCACCATACTTCTTGGGGTTCACATTTTTGCGACTCTCTATCTTCCTCATTCCTAAATATAATGGATGATCTAAACCTATGCCTGCTCAATGATGGCACGCCTACCCGACGTGTCCTTCCATCTCAAAATGTCAGCAGTGTTGTGGACCTTTCACTCTGTTCTCCTTTCCTATCATCCCAACTATCCTGGAAAGTCCTTGGCAATGCATATGGTAGTGACCACTATCCTATATGTATTTCCATCCTTTCCCAGAACAACACCCCAATTGCTCAACCAGTCCCACGTTTGAAATACAGTATTGCCAGGGCAGACTGGGCTAAGTATGCTAGTACTACTGACCAATTGGTATCACAACTGCCAGCGGTGGACCCTGACAATGCCCACTCTGTTTATGTGCATTTCAAAAATTCCCTCCTCACTGCCGCTGATAAATCCATCCCTTTGAAAAAGCCTCCTAAAAAGAAACTGGCGCCTCCACCATGGTGGGATCAAGAATGTTATTTGGCAATTAAAAAAAGAAAGTTTGCAGAACGTCAATATTCAGCTGAAATGTCCCTTGAGAACTATCTCAACTATCAAAGAGTGGCTGCGGCAACTACAAAATTGTTAGCAGGAAAAAAGAGAACAGGGTGGCATACATTTTGTGAAACTTTATCTCCTAGTTCACAATCTTCTATAGTTTGGAGAAATGTTAAAAGATTCCGTTGTTCAACATCTAATGATTTTAACATTTCTTCAAACGATTATATGGAATGGATTGAAGGGTTTGCTCAATCTCTGGCGCCACCTTCAGTTGCTTCTCTCGAGGAGGCACTGAAGATTCATAATACTACACCTTCTACCCACCCATTGGAAGCGCTTTTTACATATGAAGAATTGGAGGCTGTTCTCGAGGGTTTGCAGGATTCATCACCAGGTATAGATGGAATCCCATACTCATTTATTGTGAACAGTGGTAGTGATACAAAAAAATATTTTTTACAAATACTTAATATTTTTTTTATTTCTGGCATTTCTCCGGAGGAATGGAGTGTGCAGGTTGTTGTACCAATATTGAAACCTGGAAAGCCAAGTTCTGAACCAACTAGTTATCGACCCATTGCTCTCTCATGTACCATGGCGAAGATCCTTGAGCATCTTGTTAAAAACAGGCTCGAATGGCTCATGGAAAGCAAGGGCTTATTATCAAAAAGTCTATTTGGTTTTCGAAAGGGTTTTAGCACGATGGACAGTCTCAGCATTCTAGTTACCGATATTAGGTTAGGCTTTAGCAAGCATAACTACCTGGTGGGCGCTTTTCTCGATGTGTCGTCGGCGTACGACAACGTACTACTTCCTGTACTCAGGCAGAAGATGCTTAAGCTGAGTATCCCAGTGAGGTTAGTAAACTTTATCTGTAATTACCTGTCCACTAGGTCTGTTGTAATTAATTTCCAAAATTTTACCATCCCCCCGAGACAAGTTTGGAAAGGCCTGCCACAGGGGTCTGTACTCAGCCCTCTGTTATTTAGTATTTATACTCATGATTTAGAACTTTCTGTTAACTCTTTCTGTAATATTTTACAATATGCTGATGATCTGGTACTGTACATCTCTTCAAGTAACATAGTGGAAGTCTCAGCAAGGCTGAATTCAGCCATAGGTTATCTGCAAGATTGGCTTGTGGAGCATGGACTTTCCATTTCTATCCCTAAAAGCAGCATAGTGATTTTTGGTCGCCAAAGAATCTTACCAAATATTACAATTGCTTATAATGGGCAAAACTTCCCCGTTAAGGATAGAGTCAAGTTTCTAGGTGTATTTTTAGACACCAAACTATCAGGCACCCATCACATTAATTTCATCATACAAAAATCTGAAAAGAATGTGAATGTTCTCCGGTCACTTTCAGAAATTTGGTGGGGTGCTCACCCTTACACACAAAAGTTAATCTACAATGCACTGGTACGGAGTCACTTGGATTATGGCTCTTTTCTTCTTGAACCGTGTAGCAAAGCAGCTCTGAACTCTTTGGACAGGATTCAGTCCAAGTGCCTCCGTATCATTACAGGAGCCATGAAGTCTTCTCCAATTAATGCTCTACAAGTGGAATGTGTAGAACCTCCCCTCCACCTACGGAGACAGTATCTAGCAGACAGATTCCTGTACAAGGCATTCCAGCTCTCTGACCACCCATTGATGACAAAATTACACGAGCTATCTGAATATATCTCCTCAGGCGGTTATTGGGCTCACAAGGACGCTCCATGTTTATTCAATAGTTTTGTAACCTACCTTCGTCTCCCATGCCCTGTTTTCCAGTGCAGGGTCAATCCGTTATTTGATGTAGCATATGAGGCTATTGTCCATCGTCCTAATGTTAGTCTCAGTCTTGGTATAGACAAGACTAGCACGCTTCCTTCCTTAAAATTAAATTCAGCCATAGATAAGTTATGGGGTGATTGGTTGGTCCTCTACACGGATGCCTCCAAAACCTCTAAAATAATACTAAATTTTAAGTGTCCGTCCGTTTGTTCTGTTTTTACTGGTGAGGCTACTGCAATTCTGGAGGCTGTCTTGTATGTAGAAGCACATAATGTTGTAAGGGCAGTCATTCTAACAGACTCTAGAAGCTGTCTAGTGACTATTAAGTCTAACTTGTTTCGCAGTAAATTAAAAGCCCCTGTCATCTTAGCAATCAAGCAGGCTTTGTACAGATGCTACAGTAAGGGCATTCAGATCCATCTTGCATGGATACCAGGTCACAGCGAAATACCAGGGAATGAGACGGCAGATAACTGTGCTAGGAATGCCATACAAAATGGGTGTCTGTCCCCTCGCTGTACTGCGTACTCCCAGGACCTAGTCCCGCTAGCAAGCACCAAGATGCTGGCTCGCTGGAATGGGTTGTGGTCTGTGTCCGGGGCGGTGAAGGGCAGACATTATGCATCTATCCAGGATACAATTCCATCAGTGCCATGGTTTTTTAAATACCGCGATGCAAACAAGCGTGCCACATCAGTTGTCTGTCGTCTCCGAATTGGACACGCCTGTACTAATGCCTTCCTGGCTAAAATCCGGGTGAAAGACAGCTCTTTGTGTGAGTGTGGCCTGGACGAAGGAACTCCTGATCATTTGTTTTTTAATTGCAGTAAGAATTCTTCCTCCTTGTATGATCTCCTACCTACTTCTATCCCCCGTCCTATAGATTTTAGATCCCTCCTTGCATTTATTACCTTCTCCCCTTTTGTATATACTTTGTGTGAATTTATTAACTCTAATAACATTAAACTCTAAGTGGTTTGTCACTACTAACCAACTAACTATTTGTGTTGTCTTACATGTTGTGTCTGTCTTTTATTATAGGTAATCAACAGATCTGCAGTTTATCATGTTCTTAAAGTAATACCTAGTATACTCACAAGGCCATTATAATGCAGAGTCACATACTAAGCCTGCCCACATACTAAGCTCGGGCCTGACTTGAGAACACGCTGAGTTAAAATAATAAAAGCGTTGTCATTGGCGAGAACACCAAGAACGCCACAAAGAAGAAATAATAATAATGATTTTGTATATTAGCGTTTCTTATTTGTTTTTGTTTGCAACACTGTTCCTTTATGTTTGTGAACTTTGCTTTGTGTTGTGATAAAATATAAATCACAATGTCAAATAGAATACAATGACGTGCTATTAGTAAATCTAAGTGTATGTGTATCTTATCGACTATAAATCGATCCGTCAAAATGACTACCGTGCATTTGGTACTTTGTGTAATGTAAGATTCCAATCAAGACCACATCAAGTACAGTCTGTACTTTCAGTCTAACAAGAAAAAACTTATTTTGTTTTGAGAATACATACCAAAGTCCAACTTGAATACTCCAATGTGTTGGTGTTATTTTATATCAGTGACTCTCCTGTAGTTAACCATGCAGCCATTGGTGTCTCCTGTGGGTAAGACAATAATAAGTACCTCGTAATTGTAAATTTGGAAAGAAATTGTGCCTACTGTAATTGTGACTAAGCATTTTTCTCTTCGCACCTCATGACTGAGGGACGAGGACTGAGGGCCTTCCCTGTTGCTTCTTTAGTGATATCTGTCCATCTTATCAGCGAGCGTCCCCTGCCGCATTTTCCCTTCACACAGCCAGTGATCATCAACGTTTCAACATTTTCAAGCAGTCTGGGTCTCATCTGACGGTGGCCGAAAAATTTCAGCATCCTTTGCCTGCAGATTTTAGAGAAACAAGTTGTTATTTGAAGTTCACCAAGTATTGACACATTTGTCCGGCACTCCGTCCAAGATACACCAATAATTTTGCGTCAGCACCACATTTCAAATGCATAAATTCTTGTTGACATGGGTAACTCAGCAAAAATCTCTGCATCAATGCAATTAACTCTGAAGCAGCCTACTGTATCAGCTCATTGAGTTATCTCAAAATCGCACAATGACAAATCAAGATTGTACACAGTGGCATAGGACATGTAAAGCGCAACAGTAGTGAATCTCAGATCCCATGATTGTGTCACTCAACTCATTGACTTAGTTAGTGAGAGAGATAATGAGTCGGCTCAGGGCTCAGTCGTTGGTACTCAACTGAAAGTTGCGCTGTGTTGATTACGCACGCGCGGCGCAGCGTGCTCCTTCAGGAATGAACTTTTACTACTTACTTAGTAGGTATTGCACTGTGAGTTAATACATTTTGAAAAAGTGTGCTGATACATTTGCGAAGTGTACTGTATCAGCACAATTGCGCGGCGCAGCGCAGTGTTACACATGTCTAAATTCTTGACCAAATGTAGGCTTTTAGTGTCCAGGTTCAGACGCAGGCATAGAAGATAGAGAAAACAAGAGTCTGAATGAGTCTTATCTTAGTATTGTGGTTGATGCTTCTGTTCCTCCATATTTTCTCTAACCTCCTCACTGCAAATTTTCCCATCTGGGTACTTCTAACCACCTCCTGCTCACAATGTCCATTGTCGCTGATTTGCTATCCCAGGTACACAAACTTCTGCGCCATGGCAAGGTCACTTAGCTTGTTGATTTGCTGCATGCCCCCTCTATCCACAAACATTAGTGTTGTCTTAGCTCTGTTGATAAGTAGCCCATACTCCTTGCCGATGCTTTCTACTCTGCTTAAGAGCGCAGCCAGCTCGGATTCCGTTGATGTGGCAATGTCGGCAAATTGTAAATTGTTCACTTAATGATCCTCAATGGGAATTCCTCCTTCCCATGTATCCAAGACCCTTCTCATTATATGTTTACTGATGAGATTGAACAACAGCGTGATAAGATAGACCTCCTCCCTCTTTTTTGAAGGAATGAGATAGATTGTCTTGGAGGTCTTACTCAAGTTTGATTGTTTGTGTACAGACTTTGCACAATAAAGGATAGGTGTTGCTACACCCCTCTCATTCATAACACTGAACATTTTTTTCCAGTGTATACAGACAAAAGCCTATTCTATGAAGCACAGGGTGGCATTAACCGGTCAGAACCCGCTATGTACGTTTTCCCATACATTTTGTGGTTGTAAACGACCGCCCGGTAAACAACAGGTTAAGGTTGTGGTCTCTACATTTCTCAACAAGCTGCCTCCTGTTCAAAATTTATTCTCTTGTACCTCTTCCCCTTACAAATCCTGTTTGTTTGTGTTCTAGCCTTTTATTCAGAATTTGTAGTAAGATTTTGCTGGCATGAAATGAGTGACTAACTACTAACTAGCAACAATACAAACTATCATGCACTCCCTGGTGTAGTTACTGCCTTCAAAACACAGATAACCAAATCAATCCAATCAAAGCCAGTTGAAGTGTATCATACTTATATATCAAAACCTATGTGCATCAAAGCTACCCGACTAAAGTATCTCTATCTCACCTCAGACCACAGTCAAAAAACAAATACTTGGAAGTTTAATATGTTCCTGCATGTAAGTGAGGATACCAGTATGATACTGAAGAGTTGCTGTGTCAACAGTATTGCAAGTGCTCATGGGCTATGGTAACCAATTCATATTTACTGGGCTGTAGGTATGCTTATTTGCCTCTTACCATTAATTGAAAACAAAACTTGAAGAGGATGAAATATCATATGTATGAGTCACATAACTATGTATGAGACTGAAGATTTAAATTTAGTATCTATACAAACATAACAACCTCCTACAAAATTAACAATAACAAGAAAATGACCTTAATTATTTCAACCAGCTATTTGGTGAGTGTTATATATACTTATTATCTGACTTTAAAAAAAACAGGAGGTTCAGTGTGTGTCGGTGTTTTTTTTTTTTTTTAATGTATGCCCACCTATATCTCTGTAACTACTTAATCATTTATGCACCACTTCTATTTTACGATGCATTAGGTTCCCACCATAATACTTTGGTTAAGGTAAGAATATGAGTTATTTAAAAAGCCAACTTACCAGCACTAGTACAATGTACCCAGACAATTTTGTAATTATTGTATTACATAAATCCATTAACACAAACTTTATTGTTACTTTATCAGCTGGTCTATCACTGTTCATTGTATTTTGATATGCGAATGTCAACCTAAAATTTGCAACCTCATAACTAGATAATGATGGAGAAATGGAGGGAAGTTTGAAAATGTAATAATGTACTGCTTTTTGGTATTGATCATAATGATAGTGTATTATGCTGATATTATTATATCCATAATAGTAGTGACATATATGATTAAATGAGAGAAGATTATCTGCAGAAGTGGCATTACGCAAGTGATACTTAATGTATTGCAAGCATTCATATGCTACGGTAACCACTTCATATCACGGCCGTATGCTTGTATGCCTCCTGACCTTGTATAAAAAAAGACACTAAGAAATGGACAAATGGAATATATGTCAAGCACCGAAGAGCAGATACTGGCGAGGACCTTTAAATAAAATTATAAAAAAGCTTAAGAATTCTATTATATTTTAATAATTTAATAAAGTGGCTCCATCATTGTTAATTTAACGATGATTTTGCGAATGTTGAAGTTGAGAAAGCTATGTTCCAGTTTATTTGACTATTGATCCGTGGCAAATAGCGAGTGGTCACTGAGTGATATAAAACATGCAAGACAAAAACATACAGTTAGTACCCTGCTCAGTAGGCCGATTCCACTAAAAAACTGCAACTGCACTGCAGCGCGGCGTGTGTCAAAATGCGTACATTTTGACGTTTCGTTAAATGTAACTGCTGTCAGATCGCTTAACGCAATGTCAAAATTTACGCACTTTGACACACGCCGCGCTGCAGGGCAGTTGCAGTTTTTTAGTAGAATTGGCCTACAGACAAATATAGATTAATTCATAGGTAGGGGGATAAAAGGGTTGAGATATCATGGACTACCCAACAGAAGGACATAAATGTTACCAAAACTGAGATTAAACGATTCTCGTTACACCAGGGTAATATCCGATGTTGGATGTTTCTCAAAATGATGATATTTGAAAAACCATGGTTTAATACGAATTTTTAGATAGGCCAGTTTGGAATTTTGAATAAAATCCAGTCTCTCTTTATCCCCATATTAATGACATAATACTTGCTAAATGAGTAGCTTCTGATAATGTTCATCTTATTGCTAGAATAAGTGCAAAGTTGTCTCTGGAATGAAAAGAGAACTTGAGTAGATCTTGAAGTCAGCTCTTGGAACCTGAAAGGATTAAAAAAAAGGATGGGGTTTATCATATAATTGGTAATTTGACCTTCTGTGCTTTCGCCATCAATTAGTTCATGCGAACTAGCATCGGCTGGCAACCTACAACCGTTATTAGATGCATGCCATGGCCGCTCTGTTTGTTTTTACTATGTCTGATGCAGTCATCTTTCGTTCGTCTCGCCACAATTGCTGCCGTGGCTGCTCTTGCCATTTCAGCGACACATATTTCGCCAGCCGATGAGCCATTTTCATACATGCTGCATCAGTAGATGCGTGCATCGACGGCATGCATCAACTAACGGTAGTGGGAGGGTGCCGGCCGGAGCTAATTTACATAAATTAATTGGTGCGGAAGCAAACAAAATAGTTTTAAAGAAACAGCTTAAAAACTTTACTTTTTTAGGTTTTTATAAAAACTAACATCTATTTTGATCTATTGACTATCGCCTGATTCTTTAAACTCTATCAAATAATTACTATTTATTACAGGATATTACCTTGCAGCCGAAATGTTTATATTTTGGCAGCAAGGTAAGTAAAAAAAATTACTAAGTTAAATACTTTAAAGTATAGTATTTAACTCGGGAAAATCTCAAATAAAATTAATGTACCTCCTCTGGCCATAAGTTCTGTTACAAATGAATATGGATTTATTTTGTTATGATGTAATGTAATCTTAACAATATTTATGTGTACATATTTATGGAAGTCTCATCAAAAAATTAATGATTCTATTCGAAATGACCATGTTTGGCTTTGATACAGGCCTTTAATCTGTCTGGCTACGTATCTATGAATTTACTCACTGTTTTCATGGGAAATTTAGGCACTGCTTGCTCCAGAGATTTCTTAAGAGATGCAATGTCGGCGTGTCGTTTCGAGCAGGCCATGTCTTCTAAAGTTGACTATAATTTGTAGTCTAAACGGTTCAGATCTGGGCTAAACGAGGCCCAGTCTTCAGCTCTTATAAAGTCCGAAACGTTAATTTCGAGTCAGGCCTGGGTAGTTCGTGCCTTGTGACCAGGTGCAGAGTCCTGCTTGAAAGTCTACGGTAAATTTTTAAAAAGTGTATTGCTGAGAGGTTTCACAACACGTTCCAAGACATTCTCTTGATACACTTTGGCTGATATTTTCACTCCTATCTATCTATAACTTCACGCCAAATCCCTTGCGGGGTAGGCAGAGAGAACCGAGCGCCACGTGACTCGATCCTTACATATCTCACTCGCTTCTTTAACATTCATTGCTCTTCTCATGCACGCACGCCGGTTTCTAGGGCTCCTGACATCACCTTCTGATAGAACATGACCAATTTGTTCATGGTAGGTAAGTCTTGGCCTTCCCCGGCTCCTACATCCTTCCACTTTTGCATTGTATATCTGCTTCGTCATTCTTTCATCTTGCATTCTTTCTACATGTCCGAACCATCGGAGCATGCCTCTTCTTATTTTAACACCGACACTCTCTTTCAGACCAACTCTATTTCTAACATCATCATTGCGAATACGGTCTACAAGCCTTACGCCACAAATTTTGCGCAGCGCTCGCATTTCAACCGCGTTTATTCTACTTTCATGCTCTTTCTGCCATACCCAACTCTCGCTTCCATAAGTTAGCGTTGGGACCAACACTGCATTGTGTATAGCGAGTTGTGCCTTCTGGCTCAGGATTTTACTGCCAAGAAGTTTTCCCAACACTCCATTCACACTATTCCCAGCACTCACTCGTCTTTCCACATCTGCGGTGTACGTTCCATCCCTGCTGAAAGCGCATCTAAGATATACAAACTCATCCACTTGTTCCAACACTTCATCATCAATCGTAATCCTTACATTAGTTCTGGATTCTTCTCTTTCAAATACCATTATCTTTGTTTTCTTCGCATTCAGTAGTAAGCCTTTCTCCATACATTCGTCTTTCATCGTTGTGACCAGTGTTTGCAGTTTAGATGGTGTATCTGCTATTAGCACGGCATCATCTGCATACAGCAGACAGTTCACCACTTGGTCACCCATGCGCAATCCCACATTCGTTGACCTTTTTCGCTGCAGACAACTATCGAGATACAGGATAAACAGCCTAGCAGATAGCATGCAACCCTGTTTGACACCAATTTTGACATCAAACCAGGGTGACATGCCACCGTCTATCCGCACACATGCTGAGCAATCCTTGTAAGTGGACTGCACAGCACGGAGCAGTGAACCGTCAATCCCATATCTCGGCAATATGTCCCACAGTTCCTTTCACACAACCCTATCAAAGGCTTTCTCAAGATCCACAAAACCGCAGAAAACCTTCCGGTCTATGGCCAGATGCTTCTCTAGGATATTGCGAAGCGAGAAAACTTGATCCGTACATCCCCTTCCATTTCGGAAACTTCCTTGTGCGTCCCACAGCATTTCATCGGATTTCACCCTCATTCTCCTTTCAATCACCTTTCCATATACTTTGCTGCTAAGCTGATGAAACTGATGGCCCTATAGTTGGCGCAGTCCATGCGTGATCCCTTGCCTTTACACAAAGGCACGATGACTGCGCGTCTCCAGTCCATTGGGACCCTTCCAGTTCTCCAGCATAGGTTGCATAGGTACCAGAAGGCGTCCCGGACGTAAGTGCCACCTAATTTGATCATCTCAGCTGTGATCAGATCAATTCCCGCTGATTTTCCATTTTTTAAGCTTCGTATCGACCATTCGATCTCATCCATAGTTATGCCTTCGTCGGACGCCATCAACGTGGAGTAAGCATCCGACTCACTCTCATTGCCAGCGTCCGAGGCATACTCATACATTTCCTCAAAATATTCACTCCACCGTTCTAACACTTCCTGAGTGCTCGCAAGAATGACACCAGCTTTAGACTTTATCTTATCCATTCTGGATGCCGACGAACCACTCCGAGACTTCTTTACCTCTCTCCAAAAGAGTTTGGTATTTGCCTCGAAGCTTTTCGTCAGCCTCTCTTCCTCATTCATAATTTGTCTTTCACGCTTCTCTTTCACTAAAGCCTTGGTTTCATTCTTGCATAGACGGTATATTTCTTTCTTCTTTTCTCTCATATTTTCATTTAAAGGCAAAGATGATACGTAATCCAGCCACGTTTTCCTCTTTCTTGCTACGGAGGATTCAACCTCCGCATCCCACCAGGCATCTGGCACCGAAAACAGTATGTGCACTACAATGGACGAGACTCTGACCCGTTTTGTGCCCACTCTGGTGTTGGACAAGGCTCTATCTTGGGCCATTGGAGTTTTTAATTTTCATCAATGATTTGCCTGACACAGTTAACACAGCGCAATGTCTGTTATTCGCTGATGATTTAAAACTGTTTTTTTAGTATAGGTGAAGAATCTGACTGCGAGCTACTTCAGCAGGACGTTAATAATGTGCTACGTTGGAGTGAGAACAATAAATTAATGCTCAATATTGATAAGTGCTCTATGATGTCATTTACTCTTGCAAAGAAGCCTATTACAGCCACTTACCATCTAGGCAATTCTATCGTACCAAGAGTTTCATCTGTCCGAGATTTAGGCGTGCAGATGTGTGAAGATCTGTCCTTTCATGAACATATTGTTAGGGTTTGCACTGCTGCTTTTCGAACTTTAGGTTTTGTACTACGTCAAGCACAGCATTTTAATAGCATAATAAGCATAAAATCCCTATATAATGCGCTTGTTCGTAGTCAATTAGAGAGTGACGCAATCATATGGAATCCGTATGAGGCCAAATATGTGCTCATGATAGAAAAGTTACAGAAAAAATTTGTACGGTGGCTTTATCGTAAGCAGTATGGGTATAGTGTCGGTTATCCCAATATTTATCCCAGTGCTTTTTTGCTTGGTATGGTTGATTACGGCACTCTCGAGGTTAGACGTAATGTCCGACTTCTTGAGGTTGTGTTTGACCTGCTTAGGGGTTATAGAAGTAATGCTGCTGTCTTAGAGCTAATTACTTTTAATGTTCCTGATAATTACTATCGGTCCCGTTCACACAAATTATTCACGCTGCCTTTTTGTAGAACGCAACTAGGTAGCCATGCACCGCTACCTCTAGCGCTGCGCCTGCTCAACGGCATTACGGCTCAATACGACAAGCTCGATTTGTTTAGTTGTTCGCATGCAGAATTTCGCAGGGTGGCAACAGAATATTTAGAAAATGCAAATTTATAATATGTATAATTTTAAAATAATTTTTGTTTTTTTATAATAATCAAAATCAGATCAAAATATGTTTGTTTGTCATTGGGCGCTTCGACGCGTCATGCATTGTTTTTTAAATAATGATCTATCATTTACTTATATTTATTATCTTAATGCAATCTTAATGATGTATGTGTAATATGAATAATTTTTATTATTTATGTTTATAATTAGATAATAGTATTTGATAAGCGAATTGGCTTCTTAGCTGTAATGCTTATCAAAAATATATGTGTAATAAATAAATAAATAAATAAAAATCTCCTTTCGCTGTTTTACGTCTCTTTGCGCATCCACAAGCTTCTTTTGCACTATCCACCATACTTTCTTTCAAAACTTTCCAACAATCATCCACATCTGAGTCGGAGAGGCTTGCATTTGCAAGTCTCTCACTTACCAGATGCACATACATTCTCCTTACACTTTCATCTTGCAATTTTTCGCTCATTATCCTTTCATGGTCTCCGAAAGGGATACGCACTCGCCAGTGCCTCCACTTCCTAAAAAGGCCCACAAACCGGCTTACCACCAGGTAGTGGTCCGTCTCAAGAGTGGGGCCTCTAAAGGCTCTTGTATCCATTAGAACATTTCGGAGACGTCTATCTATTAAAATCAAATCAATCACACTTTTTTGATCATTCCTTCTCCATGTATACGTGTGAATATCCTTATGATGAAATAAAGTATTCGACACGAGGAGGCCTCGTTCCATACATAAATCTAGTATTGACTTACCTGCTTCGTTCACTCTCTTATCTCCATACGGACCAAGAACAGCTTCATAGCTGTATCGCTTGGTCCCAACCCATCCATTCAAGTCTCCACACATAATCACTCTTTCATTCCCTTCAGCTAAGTCCAGAACATCCCTCACAGACTCCCAAAACTTCTCCAGTTCTTGAGCACACGCAGAGCTTACGGGAGCGTATGCTGCAACCAAAAATACTCGCGTGATACCCAGTTTAATACGAACCCAGAGAAGTCTAGGCCCTACCAAACAGTAATCTCTTACACCAGTGGCTAAGCGAGAAGAGAGTACGACACCTACACCAGCACTGGTATGATCGTCCCGGTCTACCCCAGACCATAGGGCCATCATTCCACCGGGCAGATCATCGGTGTCGCTCCCCTTGCGCTTAGTCTCTGTCACACATAAAGCATCCAAACGTTTATCATTCATTACGTCTATCAGTTCATTCGTCTTATCATTCAATCCACCTCTCACATTCCACGTGCCTATGCGGCACTCGGCTCCCCTCGTCCCGCCGGAATTGGCGCTGCGTGGTGGGTGGCGGCCCCCACCGCCGCATGCAGCTATATTCGCACCGACGGGGGCGGATCGGTGCGCGTCGCCTACGGGGCAGATTTTCACTCCTTTTTCACATAAATGTAGCTTTGTGGCTCCTTGATAAGACACACCTCACCAAACTATTACAGACGCAGGATGATGACCACGTTGTACATTTCCGACCACTTGGTCGGCTTCTTTACAAGTTTGTGCGTATACTTTGTCATTTTGCTTGTTGTAGTGCTCTTCAATCGTGAAAATTTTTTCATCAGTGAAAAGGATATTTTTGTACCTTTCACCTGCGTATCTCTTCAACTGTAGGGGTCGTTTTAGGGCATGTCCTGTATATCGACGATAAGCGCCGAGCTTCTTGTTTTATTATACAGAGTCCTAGTGGGACTCTTCATTTCTCGCGATAAGATTTTTCGTTTCCTAATGGGGTTTCGGCGAATTCTGGCTTTAACTGCATTAACAGCCTTTGTAGTTCTGATAGCATGCGGTCGCCCCTATCTTTTATGGTCTTCAACAGAGGAAGTGTTGGTATGGTATAGTACGATATATTATAGATACTCGTATATAATATATTTTATATAATATAATTTTAAGTATAGATTAAGGCTGAGGCTACAGTAGGCAGCGACTTGCGAAGCGACTGCAAGAGCGAAACGAGATAAACATGGTATGGCTACATTAGAAGTGAAAATCTGTCGAACATCCGGCGATTACGTGGCTACATTAAATTACGCTTCGTAACGACTTCCAAGAGCGATTTATGAGGCTACATTGCAAAAGAGAAGGACAGCGATTTCGCTGTGAATTCGCTAATAAATCGCATTATTACTTAGTCGCGGCAACTACGCGAAAAGGTGGCTACTATAGCAGCTCAGACGCCGCGCGACGACACCAAGCCAAACGCACAGTCGATATAGTCTTGTAGGTTTGACGTAGGTAGGTATCATTGTATTATTTCGATGGCTTTGTCAAAACTAAACCTTGTGTTTTTGCTCGAGAGTTCTTACCTTAAATATGAACTGTTTTTGAAAAAGAGATTGTGTTGGATTCACGAAATAAATAAAGAGCGCAGTAAATATGGAGAATTTCACCATTTGTATGAAAAATTACGTCAGTTTCCAGAAAGATTCTTTGAATATACAAGAATTAAAGTTGAAACGTTTGATTACATTTTGGAAAACATAAGAATCCATATAACAAAGAATAATACAAGTTTTAGGAAATGTATTATATAATAATATATGTAATATAACATAACCTCTTTCGAAGAGCGATCAAAACAAACTGGTTTGAACGCGTCGCAGCGCCGTGAGCGAACGTCGCCTGCTGTATCCCCCCGCCTCTCGCACCTTTAAGCTATGTAGCCGCTTGACAGCGAAATCACAAAGAACAATATTTTAAAATTCTCGCTATATAAATCGCTAATTGATTTAAATTCGCTCAAATAGTGTAGCCACTTAATGTTACTGAAGAACTTTTGATTCTTACGTTCTTAAATGCAGTTATAATGTAGCCGCTAACTTAACAATAACCTCATTTGAAACCGTCGCTTCCTTAAACGGCGATCAAATTATTAATCGCTTTTAACTATACGCTTAATGTAGCCATGCATGTGTTTAGTAGCACTGTTGAAATAGTTTCGATATCGCTCGTAATTCGCCTCAATTTTGCTTATAGGTTGATGTAGCCGATGCTGTGATTACACTATCGTTGTTCACATCGCATGAGCAAATTCAAATATCTCTAGTAATATTTGATCTGTAGTGAAGCCATGACTGTATATGTTTAGTACTATATTTAAATCGCTTATGTGTCGCAAATCGCGTCGCTCTCTAGTGTAGCCTCAGCCTTAGAATAGATTTTGAAGTGTGATCGACGGCTCCATACCCACTTTGTGCAAGGCAATCACTACATTCCTATTTTTTTTAACATTTTTTTCCATAGTGTAATTTGATAATAAACACGAAAAAAATATGTAAAACGGCGGGAGTCCGAAAAGATTTTAACATAATAAACGCGTTCCAAATTGAAAATAATTAAAGAGTTGAAAAAAGGAAATGTTTCTATGTAACAATATTTATGGCCAGACTAGTTACAACACACCAGTATTATTATTTGTACTTATGTAACTGCTCAATCTGTTTTCTCTGCACCCACCACCACGCTCAGCTCTTTTCTGATTCTTCTTCCTCTTTGAGAAAGAGGAAATGAGAGAACAAAAACCATTCTTACGTCTTATTCTATCTGTTATCTTCTAAGAGCAGTGAGAGCCCATTGGATAACATTACCTAAGAAAGGTCTGGCATTCCCTTTGGGTTGTAGAGTTCTGACGGCAGTCGCTCCATCTGAAAATCAGTATCTTCGCCACATCCTTAAGTTTAGGTAGCTTTTCCCCGCCATACCTAATGGATTAGGAAACATGATAACGCTAACAAGAAGACTTATTATCTTCTCTTATCCTGTACTACTGCAGTAATCCGAATATTACTATCCCGAAAAAATAAATTTCATGATTCCAGCATATTTTACACTTAGCTCATCCATCTCTGTTCTCTATTTACTCTATTTTCCTCCTCTAATACATCTCAGCTGCTAACTACCTGTCTTCTCTCTACATCTCGCCACCTCACCACTAACCGTATTCCTTCGTTTTCCTCGCTTTTTGCTCTCCCATACACTTTTACTGCTATCTGACTATACGAGCTCGGTGGCGCAGTGGTGAAACGCACTTTAACACCAACCACCAACGCTCGTGGCCTCGATTCTCACACAGGACTAACATTTGTGTGCATGAGTATGTTTGTTTGTCTTCGTCTGGTAGTTTTTAAGAGAGGTACGGCGCATCATAGCAGCCCGTCTGGGGAAGTGCCTCCACCTCACAGAATACCACAGCCAAATAACTCCGTAGGAGTTTTTTGTGTTCTTGCGTGTGAGTGAGGTCACCTAAGCTATATCCTAGGAGTTACTGTGTTAGCAGTAGAGGTGGCATCACGCGAGTGATACATAATGTATGGTAAGCGTTCCTAGGTTATATTTGTAAAAAAAATATAAACAAAATTTTTATAGTTTCGTTCCCTTGCAGTGTTAGTATCTATTCCACCAAATTAACAAATAATCATCCACTGCAACGATCCCCTTTCAACTGAAACTTTAAAGGAAAAGGTTCAACAAAATAAATAAAACACGCGATAGTTCCGTTAAAAATTGTTTAATTCAATGTGTAACAATCGCGAAAACCTAAGTCAATACTATTTAAAGGAAACTATTCACGACTGACTTACATTAAATAACTGCCACGTTCTATTGTTCCTCTTGTAGTCGGCTAAAAAAACTATATTTGCTTTAATTCTATTGTACTCATATGCGTAGTTTAATATTATATTTTTAATTATTTATAATAAAAGATGTACCTACCATTGAGTCTTTTTTTTCAATGGGCTTTTTTGTCCCGAGTTTGGCTTTTAACTTCATTTTCCTACATTAAGTCTACGTTACTTCCAATAAGCAATTGTTTAATTATATAACTTTAAAAATCGCGAACGTTAACACATTTTCGACTCTACGTTCTTGCTTTACCAAAATCTTTTCTTTATACTGGCTAACACTATTTAAGAAACATTTGTGAAAAATTTCATGCTTTGCCAGCGATTTGAACTGCGCGTTTTATTATACATCTATAGCGTAGGACATATAATATAATTATATAACATGTTATGCATAATTTAGCGTTGATACGTAGTACATACATATAATAGCTAAGTGCATCTTTTTTTTTATATAAGTCCAGTATAGTGGCTGCGCTTTGCCTGATGGTAAGCGAAAGAGGAGCCCAAATCGCAACTGCAACTTACAAAAGACTACACAGTGTCATTTGTATTGTCTCCAGCATCTTCTTCTTCCTATCTTTATCCCGTTTTCTAATCCATTGGTAGCCAAATGCATATTCATACGTAATAATAATGGCCATAGCCTGCCTAGTAATGCGCCACCTTGTTACTTTTAACTTAAAACTATTCGAATGCTACAAAATGTTCATAATTAACATTATGGTATGTTACACTATATGATAAGATATTGGTTTGTGGATGCTGTAATATACCTACGTGTAGATGCCAGCCAATATCAAATATTAATCGTAACGGCTAGCGTAGTCACTGATTGCAGCGGAATACGTCAGTGTATTGGCGATACGGCAACCAGACGTGCTTATGTCGAAAAAAATGTTCATACTCATTTAAACGTATCACGAACTATCATGGTGGAATTAGAACTTTATACAGTACCATGTAAAATAATTACAGTTTATTGCCTTAGACCAAGAAAAAGAAAACAAAGTGACACCTTCATAACGATAAATTGCACTGTAATCTAAGTACTACTCGCACGTCCAGAATGTTTTAAGTGTTAGTGAGGTGAGGTTTTCCAATCGCTCTGAACTTGGCTTATCAAAGTATGAGTCTGTATTTCGGATGTAATTGTTGAAAAAGCAACGGGGCTTTAGTGTGATTGGACGTTTTTAATACTCATGCTTTTTCTTTCCTTTTTCTTGGTCTCTGACTATCGCTTGTATATGACTCCCAATTCATGCAGGCGTCGATGTATTTATTTTATTTCAAATTATTGAGGTCCCGGACAGTGGCATCCTGATTATAATAAAAAAATCTCAAAAGGATTTATAGCTGCAAAAGCTTAGAATGTATATTATATGTATTTTGATAATTGTTGCTCAATATATTGAATTATATGTTTACATACTTAAGTGGCCATTTGACGTCAACAAACGCCAATTTATTGAACCATATGAAAAAATGAGATTCAGAAGTTTGTTTTTGTAATCAGAATTTTTAGAAAAACCGCCGTCTTATTGAACTGGCGAATTAATTTTAACGATATGGTTTAGTTTGAAATATACTGAAAAAAATGAGTTGCTTTGATTCTGCTTCAAATTCAGTTGAGCTTATATTCTGTGTCCTTACTTGTAATTTTATTATATTTTCAGACCATGAGTCGAGACAAGGATCAAATAGAATAGTCGACCACGAAGATGTAAATGCGTCCGAGGGTACACCATTGCTGAGGTTCCCTCGGCCTTACAATACGGCTAGAAATCCTGTGACTACAGCAATAGTCAGTATACTGCTGATAATATTGATTACTGGTGTCATTATTGGAATTTACCTTTTAATATTGCAAGACGAGTCCGGTATGTATTACACATTTTTTTACAGTTCCGAACCGAAGATTATCATTATGACCATTTTACTATTTGTTTATACCGTCTGCCTGTCCGCCATAGACAAATGAACAGACTTCCGTGTCTGACTCTGTCCACCTGCCTGTTTCTTGCAATGATAGAGAGATCGTAGATAGGTAACGAGTTTGAATATTTTACAGAATAGCGGGGTATACGGAAAGTTACTAAACATATTAATAGCAAAATTATGTATTAAGTGTTTTTAAAAATATTCTATCTATACATAACTTCACTTCAGTTCTCGTGTGGGGTAGGCAGACAACCGAGCGCCACTTGATTCGGTCCTTACACAGTACGTTCACTTCTTTAACATTTATAGCTCTTTTCATGCACCCTCTGTTCCTCTGGCTCCTGAGACCACCACCTGATAAAACAGGACCAATTTCCTATATCCTTTTACTTTTGCGTTTTCTCTTGCATTGTCTACATGTTCGAACCAGTGGAGCATGCCTTTTCTTAATACCCTCCCTTTCAAACCAAGTCTCTTAAATCTGCATTGGGAACTCTATCTACAAGCGTTATGCCGTAGATTTTTCACAACGCTCTCGTCTCGACGTAGTTTATTCTACTGTCATGTTCTCTGTGCTTATCTCGGCTCTCCATTCCATACATTAGTGATGCAATCTACATCGCGTTGTGTATGCGAGCTGTGCCTTCTGACTGAAGTTGTTCCTATGCTCCATTCGCACTATTCCCTGCACTCACTCGCCTCTCCACATCTGCAGTGTACCTTCCATACTTGCTAAATGTGCATCTACAATACACAAACTCATTCACTGGTTCCAATACTATATCATCAACTGTAATTCTGTAAGTCGTTCTGGTTTCTTCTCAAATACCATTATCTTTATTTCTTCCCTTTCAATTGTAAACCTTTTTCCATACAGTCGTCTTTCTAAATAGTGTTTGCAATCCAGAGGGCGTGGCTGCTATTTGCACAGCAGAATTCCAGTTCTGATATGGTTATAGTGGCTGCTATTTCCGTAGTAGAATTGGAATTACCGACGTGGCTCTAAGGATCAGCAAGCTGAAGTGGCAGTGAGCAGGCTACATAGCTAGGAGAACCGATAGCTGTTGATGCAGAAAGGTTCTAGAATGGCGACCACGAACCGGAAAACGCAGGGTAGGACGCCCCTCGACGCGATGGACAGACGATCTTGTGAAGATCGCAGGGAGCCGTTGGATGCAAGCACCACAAGACCGATCGCTGTGGAAGTCTAAGAGGAGGCCTATGTTCAGAAGTGGACGTCTTTCGGCTGATATGATGATTCCTAGTCCATCTGTTTGTTTATTGGCAGAGCTGCGATAGCCAGCGGAGCCACATTACCCTCAAAATTGTCGTTTCGGGTAGACTGATGTCATCCAGCTAGCGTTTAGACGGTAATAGTGAGAAACTCCAAAATCGACACACTAATAGCTAACATATTGTAGTTTTGTATCCTTTAATTTGAAATTTAAATGTTCGTTGGTGAGGAAGAACGGTCCAAAATCGTTCCAATTAGAAAAAAAAACATATGGGAAAACGTATGGCCGGCCACTCTGCAGTGCAGAGTCTGCACTGCACTCCCATCAACAGAAAAAGTAACAGCACTCGTCGCTAGACGTCGTACAGGGTTCCATATATTTAAAAAAAATTAAAAATAAAATATTTAAATATTTTTTAAATTTAAAAAATATCAGCTCTGCCTACACAGCTTGCTGTTATTTACTAGTTATGTTTACGACTAAACCACATGGATTGTAATGAAATTTGTACCTGTGGAATCTCATTATGGTATTTTTAAGGTTTCGTACCTCAAAAGGAAAACAAAACCCTTATAGAATCACTTTGTTGTCCGTCTGTACGTCTGTCAAGACCCTTTTTCTCAGATACGGGGAAAGCTATCAAGCTGAAATCAATATCAAATCTGCAATCCATTCGAGCAATGAAAAAATCAAACTTCTAAGTCAACGCAATCAAAAGATACGGCTGCTTATGCCTCGTTTATGTTTATATTTTGACATTCGCAAGGGGATCAAAACCTATAGGGTACGTCCCGTTGCCCTAGAATAATAAAATTTGGTACGAAGCAATGTCACGTAGAATAAGTAAAGGAAAAAATCCGAAAACCGTAAATGTGTAGTTACAACACAAAAAAAAAACGCGAAAATATTTTACTGAACCCACGGTGTGCGAGTCAGACTCGCACCGGACGGCATTTTTTGATCACGATTTTACTGAACTAAGAAACAAGATTTAACTTGGCCTTGGGCAGAAGGTAGTCAATAAGGATTTTCTATTGTAAGTATTAATTTTAATTGTATTCTCTGTTCGTTTCAGAAAATATTTTACCGCCGGTCCCACCAGTGGACATGCCGCACAATTTCGTGAGACAACCGGATCTCAAAGAACATCCCACCTTACTATCTTCTGTGTCTTTCAATCCTACGAAAGTAGTTGTGGTGCAGACTGATACCCAAGGATGCAACAATACGGCTACATGTGAAAATTTGTTACAAAATATGAAGGTACGTGTAGGTATATATAAACACTAGTGATCCGTCCCGGCTTCACACGGGTTGATAGATTGAATTAGTACTTTACGCATATATCATAAATAATTCTCTGTGAAACTTATCACTTGGATAAGAACTAATATCATGATACGAGTGTCATCATCTTTTTAACTCTACCTGTCTTTTGATAGACAAATTTGAATAAGAAAATAATGACTTCGAGGCAATTTTTTGATACCTTAAGTAACATTATATAAATTTTCGTAGGGATCTTTATTCAAAATAAAATATAGTCTATGTTACTCATTCGTAATGTAGCTTTCTATATGTGAAAGAATTATCAATTACAAACAAACATACAAGAAACAAACTCTCTTCTCTAACATTCATAGCTCTATTTAATCGCCTTGGTCTCCTGACATCACCTTCTGATTAAACACGACCAATTTGGTCATGGCAGGCGAGTCTTGGCTTTTCTCGGCTTCTTACTTCCTTCCACGTTCGCATTATAAGTCTGTTTCGTCAATCATTCATCCTGCATTCTTTCTACATTCGAACGGCATGCCTTTTCTTATCTTAAAACAAACACTTTCAGACTCTTTCAACTCTCTTTCTTACATTATCATTACAAACGCGGCCAGCAAGCGTTATAATACAAATTTTGCGCAATGCTCGCATCTCGATCGCATTTATTCTACTTTCATGCTCTCACTGTCATACCCAAGTTTCACTTCCATAAGTTAGCGTTAGGTTTAGCACCGCGCTGTGTACAGCGAGCTGTGCCTTCTAGCTTAGGTTTCGACTGTCTAGAAGTTTACCCAACGCCCTATTCACGCTGTTCTCTGCACTCACTCGTCTCTCCAAATCGGTATACGTTCTATCCCTACTAAAAACACTTCCAACATATTATATGTATAATATTATCCACCTGCTCCAAAACTACATCATCAACTGTAAACCTCGTGTTCGGTACTTTACAACTGTAATCTTGATATTCTTCGCATTCAAATGTAAGCCCTTCTTCATACAATCCTCTTTTATTGTTGTAACTAATGTTTCCAGTTTCGATGATGATTCTGCTATTAATACCGCAATGACGGCATAAAGCAGAAAGTTCACTATTGAGTCACCCATTCGCATTCTCACATTTATATTTCTTATTCTCTGATGACAACTGTCCAGATTCAGGATGAATGGCCGAGTCGAAAGCACATATCCCTGCCTGATGAATATTGACGTCAAACCAGGCGACAAGCTGCCGCCCACTTGCACTCATCTTCATAAGTGGATCGCACAGCAAATGCAGGCACCGTCAACCTCAAATCTGTCTGGCAAAAGGTTCCAGAGATCCTTTCGCACGACTCTGTCTAATGCTTTCTCAAGATCCACAAAACCACAAAAAATCTTCTGATTCATAGCCAGATGCTTCTCCACGATATTGAGCAGTGATAAAATTTGTTCCGTACATGCTCTGCCTGCTGCTAAGCTGATCAAACTAATTGCATTCCAATCGGTCGGAACCCTTTCAACTTACCAACATTTATTGCTCAAAAACCAGAAGGCCTCCCTAACGTGCCACCTAGATCGATCATCTCGGCTGTAACAATATTTATTCCCGCTGACTTTCCATTTTTCAATATAGTTGGTAGGCTATTGAATCTCATCCCTGGTACTATTCTTATGGTACGCTTTGACTCACTCATTCACAGTGTCAGCGTTCTGGACATAATCTTAAGTTTCTCTAAAATATTTATTCCACGGTTCTAACACTTCATGCGTAATCGTAGCGGACCTCGCCAATCCTAATGGAAAAAAACGGCATAAAACGGGAAAACGAATAAAAAAGCGTAGGTAACGGGGAGAAGACTGTTTAGGATTATTATAAAACATAAAATTCTAACTTGTCTCTGACAAGTTGTAAGAAAAATACATATATGTGCTCTAAAATGAGTATGAAAATGTATGGAGACCATCAAATGTCTGATTTTTTTACAAATTAGTGTATAAGACATATATATATACACACATGTATATGTATATATAGTATCAGTTAATTTAAAGTTATATAACTAGCGACTCGCCCGGCTTCGCACAGGTAGATGGATAGAAAAATGTATTAGTACTTTACAAATAGAATATTACAATAATTCTTTATGAAATTCTACCCGTGCTTTGATTGAGTAATTACAACAAACAACGGTTCTTGTGACTGATAGATAGCCCCGAGAAGTTTTTGTGGGTTATGATGAGTACTACTCGTATAAATATGTAGCACAATTATTTTATGTGTCATCAATAGTTTTCGTAGCGCATGCCAAGTAATGACATATGCAAGCAAATTTTAGAAATTATCATGGAGATCTCTAATTTAAAAAAAATATCACCTATGTTACTCGCCGATAATGTAGCTTCATATACGTGAAAGAATTTTTAAAATTGGTTAAGTATTTTTTGTACTTGTCCATTACAAACAAACAATAAAAAAAAAACAAATCTCTTTATAATATTAGTTTCGGTAAAACCGCAAACGTAATACCTTGATAAGTATCTTGACCCCACAAACCAATAAACTTTGACTGCTCGTGAAGACATCCTGCGTCTACGAAAAATTTGTGTTATAGCGCCGAAAAGTGCCGCGTTGTTGATCCGTGAACTAGGTAATAAGAACTGCGTGTTCTACTTTACTCCCCGACCCGTAGCAGTGAGAAGAGTTATTACGTAAAATTGGTCTCATCGGTTCTCCGTAGGTTATTTCCCTCATTATAGACCCTGATCAAAGCTGGTTTGCGATATTTGAAAGTGCAATGTCTGGATACTTGAGATTTTGTACTATCTTCTGTCTATGAGAGTCTAGCAACAATTTCTAAGTGTCGTTCTTCGATATATATACCTATTCGAGAGCGTTCCTAGACAAATATATAATAATCGATCCAGGCTACGCTAATACACTGAACGAAACTAGATTGTGATCGGTCGCTGGAGATTTATTTTTTGGTATTTTTTTCTATTGGAATAGCGAGAGTGTAGGAAAGTGGGCAGTCTGGTCTGTTTGGTAAGCAACTTCAATCTGAAGTGATATTCAATAACATTCTGTAATGTGTCTTACCTATCTTAAAAATCACCAAGACCGAGCAAACATACCCTGCGTACAAACCTTTGTCCCGTGTGGGATGTATTTAACCGACGAGCGTTGGTGTCAAAGTAGCGTTACTAACCGGTGCGACTCGGAGTTTGTCATCGACATCCCTGTCTCTTCTCTTTATATATATTCATGTGTCTATTGGAATATTAATTTATGTAATTAATTGGTGTTATTTGTCATCATATCACATAGTAACATGTAAACACCCGTACTCGCTTTTCCTGTATAGTTGGGTATTCCCACACATTGAGTCAGAGCCATGTTCAACTGTAGGTATACTGTGATTGTTTCTATGCCTGTCCGCAGCAAGTTTGTTTTGAAATATTTACGTTGCTATATATTTCGCGTTTACATCTTTTTCGTCACACTAGCTCGCGAAGTCATAACATTCCTCTAAAGGATGCTGTATGTCCTTCATTACACCCACGGGCATAATAGCTTTTAATTAAATTACGTTATATTTTACTCACTACTATAATTTCTGGTAAACAGGTTGATCAAAACAAACAAAATGATGTTTTTCGTATCAAACGTCGCTTATAGAGAAATTCTAGATTGATAATTGTAAAATAGGAGAATTGTGTTGGACTAGATAAGGTAGACGAGATAGAAAATGTAGCCAGATAGGCAATATAAGTGAATTGGTAAAGATAAGCAAGCCGTGATAGTCCATTGAATAAAGAATCACCCTATTGACTAACTAGTCCTCGGTTCGAATCCCGGCATTTACGAATAAGTTCGTGTTTTTATTTTCGTATTTCTGTACATATTTGTAATTATAACTTACTCTGCGGTGAAGGAAAACATCGTCGGGAAACATCGTCCAGGAAATATTATTTCGAAATACGTCTAACATTACCTAAGAAAGTCTGGGTTTGCCTCTGGATTGTGGAGGTCAAACGGCAGTCGCTCCATATAAAAATCAGTAAATTCGTGAAATCCTTAGGCGTAGGTAGCAGACTCCGCCAATCCTAACAGATTAGGAAACGAAATAACGCATCAAGAGGGTATAATATAAGCTAGAAATATTAGCCAAAAGGCCAGATATATCGTAGAGAGGAAATTAGACTAGATCAATTAATTATATAGGTAACATAGACGAGAAGAGTAATATCAAGTGTAATTAAAAATACGTAATTAAAATGAATTATGATTGAACACGACCACCGGGTGACCTAGTGGTTAATTTTTAAGTTTGAACGTAATTAAGGTTACATTGTCAATAACTATAACCTCCATAATCACAGATTTCGCCAAGGCTACACAGTTAATTTGCCTATCTTTTTCAAACAAATTATATAACATTTAAATAAGACACAAATACAAAAAAATCAAATTGAAATAAATAATACCTTTATATTTATATATATATATTTATTGAAACAAATAATCAAGCGATAAAAAGAAATGTTGTCTATTGAACTTGAGATACATATTTAATATGGTAATTTAATTAATGATTCAAAAATTCTCTGTAAACGATGTTTTTTTGTAAAAACTCTTTCATCTTTTGCTAAAAATGTCCTTGACCGTTATATGCGGAAATATAAAATCTCAAACCGTCGAATGATCGAATTCTACTTGCTGCGACGTATAACTAATATCTAAAGCATAAATATCTGAATTATATAAAAGCAAAACTAGCAATATCCACGTTTGTCAAATAGTGGCAAATAAAAAAATCTCTTAGGAACAATTTGCACATAGATTACGCTTAAAATAGTCTATTAATGTATGTGGGAAGTGTTAATCAACACATTGTACTAATTGAAGCAATATATAAATTAATAAAGAACGAATAAATTTTAGTTTGGATATTGCTGTTTATGATCTTGACTTCTTGATAATGCTGCATTTAAACTTAATGACAAAGGATGTTGCTGTTTTTGTTGCAAAAGACGCCAGTTTAAATATTGGTTTTGTAAGGATCAAACTATTTTGATACTTATGGTCATCAGGTTCAAACCTGAACAACAAATGAAGAGAATTTTAATTCTCCTCAGTAAGCTCCTAAGGAGTTACTGTGTAAGCATCAGAGTGGGCATCGCGCGAGTGATACTTAATATATTACAAGCGTTAATAGGCTACGGCAACTGCTTTACACCAGGTGGGCCGTATGCTTGTATGCCTTCCGACGTCGTATAAAAAACATACCTGCATGAATGTTTCGTTCAGGTGTAAAAGATATAACAATCGATATCGAACTGTAGTTATTAAAAACTTTATCTGTACATAATATTATTTATTGTACAGTCAAAAGCACGTCAGGTAACGCACTTTGGACTGTGTACCACCCTTGTGTCGGGGGCATAAGCGCTATTATCGAAACGCAAGTGTTTACCGTGATGTGTGCTGTTAACGGTACACACCTAATGTTATAATAAATTTTCATTGTGTTACAACCATAATGAAAATGAACAAGGTAGGTACCTACTACGTAAGTGAAAGATATTTATTAGAAACCTATTTTGAAAAGTGTTAACATTGCATGGTTAGACTATACAAATGGGTACAAACTTTTAAATTTTTGCCACATTTCTCTTTCAATATTCGGTATGAGCAACACGTTTCCGAGCTGAAGTGCTATCTACTGGACATGGGGAACAGTCCATTGCACTAATTTTTAAGTTTATTGACTTCAAAACGTCGTAATTGTTCCAAAAA
Organism: Pyralis farinalis; assembly: GCA_947507595.1. NCBI lineage: Eukaryota > Metazoa > Arthropoda > Insecta > Lepidoptera > Pyralidae > Pyralis > Pyralis farinalis. Next base: position 17,874,578 of record OX382265.1, on the reverse strand, counting down.
TGTTTAAAAATACGAGACCGTATGCAGGGTCAAAACAAGTAATCGCCTTGCTGGGCAGCGCGTTCTGATTGGCTGATTCGGATGTTGCTACTTCTGCACTTCACAAACATGAATGTTGCTACTTTTGCTATGAACTGTGATATTTGGGACAATTCTTCTGTGGGAAATTGCTGTTTTTGAAGCAATTGTGTACTGACACTTCGTTGCCAACCTGACAGAAAAAACGGCGCAATAAAAATTGCTGGATATTGCTGGTTTTGCTTTTATATGATTCATCTATTAGACATTATATGACTATGACTTTATCATAATTATGATTATTTTTGACGTTTAAGGAAACTATAAACAAATAATATTATAGATCAATAATATTAATTTCGTTTCAGTTTGAACACAGACTGTATAACTATAAAAAATTAGCAGGTATATATTTGGGTACATATGTGTTTGTGTGCCAAACGTGTGTGTACTGTTTTTTTTAATAATTTAATATATGTCGCAGAGGTAGCAACACTATATTGAGAAGCCCGGAAGAAATCAATCCCCGTGATGCTAGTTTTAATAATAACGGATCAAAATGTCAAGTCGGCGCTTGGGTGGAATCGACATCGTTGGATTGGCAACACCGGTTGTGTTTGTTATGGTTTGCTCGAAATGTCGGTTGTGGTCAGTTGTCAAAAACGTCAAGATGAGATACCGTCATTGGAAGCAGCATTACGAATCGAGTAATGGAGCCAACCGCACGTGTCGCGTCCACCGCATTTTGAATCCATTGTAATCTGCGATCTGAGTATAACTTTTGTTACGATTATATTTGCAATGGGCTGATTAAATATTGAGAAGATTAACTACGCTGGTATTTCGCTTTATTCGCCATGAACAACGAGCCACCTGACGACAATTATATCCACGTTCCGACATATATATTCCAAGCATTCATGTAAAAGAAATATCTTGCACTTCTTCTCTATATAAACTTTAATTGAGCCAAATTTCATACCTCCATCCACGTAATTTTCGTAAAAAGGGGGTACAAAACTTTTGCTGCACGTATTAATATATTGATTCTATGTAACACATGTAGAAATTATAAGAGAGGCTACTTAAGAAGCTTTTAGTATGCCCCCTCTTTACTATGTAACATTCACATATCAGTTTCCGAATTAATACAGCAAGGGAAGTCAGACCTCAAATTTCTTCTATATATTTTGCCATTATTGGTCACTGTCGTTTTGGCATTGTGGCGTTAATCCTGGCTACACAGGAGGCACAATGGCGGGAAACTGTAATGGCTTTGTCCCGAAAATGCTGCCTGTCGAATTGTTGCTTTAGTTTTCGTTGTATCTGTTTTTATATTTGGTTAGATAATATATCATACTCATAGTATCAAAATACAATACAACTAAACAGCACACGAACGCATTCTAGTGTCAGTCGTTGCACTGATATTTACTGTAGAATTGCGATATAAGGTTAACGTTAAGCAATCCGTCCAACTATTGTAATAACTCCCATATTTTCCAAAATCATGGAAAATATTATCAACCAGCAACTCTTAGATTTCTTAGAGGATCGCCAGCGTGATGGCCAATATGGATTCCGCCGTTGCCGCTTGGCTGGCGATCTTTTGGTATACTTGACTCACCGCTAGGCAGAGTCAGTAGAAATCAAAGGCGATGCGTTAGCTGTTAGTTTGGACATAGCAAAGGCCTTAGAACGAGTGTGGCACAAAGCACTTCTCTCGAAGCTTCCTTCTTTTGGGCTACGCGAAAAATTTTGTGCATGGGTTGCCAGTTCTCTCATTGGGCGGAGCATCAAGGTCGTAGTTGAGGGTGCGTGCTCGAATCCACTGCCCATGAACGCTGGCGTACCAAAAGACTGTGTGTTGTCGCAGTATCAATGACTTGTTGAAAATGCGCAGCATTCGTTGCTAAGCAGATGACAATATGATGGACGCACGATACATTGGTCAAACCAATATCACTCGGGATTGCGCCAATGATTGCCGATCACAGCTTGTGTCTGAAATTTAAATATCATTAGAACAGGTCTCGGATTGGGGCAGTCTGAATTTAGTTCAACTTAATCCCCTAAAGACATAAGTGTGCGCATTTACCACGAAAAAGTCTCCATTTATCGTAGCTTCTCGATTAGAATGTATACCGCTCAGCGTTACGCCATCGGTATCCTGGGTGTCCAGTTTCGCGGTCATCTGTACATGTACTGAGCTTAACTAAGTTGGCGTCCAAGAAGATTGATGTGATCAATAGGGCTAGACGATACTTTACAGCTCAAATCGCCTTCAACTTTATAAGGCCCAGGTCCGGCCTTACATGGAATACTGTTCACATCTTTGGGCTGGCGCGCCACAATATTTGCTTTATTTCATCGCATACAACGTAGAGCAGTTCGATTCGGCGGCGACCCAGTGATCTCCGTTCGGCTGGACTCGCTTTGTATACGAAGAGATGTTGCTTCTCTTTGTGTAGTGTACAAATTGTATCATGGGGAGTGTTCGGAGGAGCTGTTCAACATAATACCCGCCGCTGAGTTCCACTATCGTACCACTCGCCCCAAACTTCACCCTCAAAATTTCAACCTTACCATCTTGATGAGTGGCAATCGACTACAGTACGCTTCTTGAGGTATTTTCTATCGCGTACGGTGAAATTGTTGAATCAACACCCTCAGCGGTGTTCCCGAATTAATACGATATCTTCAAGCCTTTCTTGAAGAAAAGAGCCTATGTTTACCTAAAAAGCCTGGCAACAGATCAGCGACCCTGCTGTGTTGCTGATGTCTATGGGCAGCGGTGACCACTTACCGTCAGGTGACATACATGTACGTTTGCCCCCACCAGTATAAAGAAAAAAAAACATGTAAAAACCCACACTGGTGGCTCAGGTTTGTTGTAAACCGTAACTCTAATGTCATTATCGTTAAAGATCGTATTACATCGATCACGACCTTATGCTACTACTACTGTTTCACCGTTAACCTTAGTTTTTGTGGTCGCTGCTCTGAACAATTCTTGAAGTACAGCTGGATATATTTTACAAAGATATCTATTACAGCCTTGTGACAAAGCCTGCGTTGTATGTTAACACGTTTGTTTGCAGGTTTGGAGCGAGGAGTACAAGTAAGAAACAGCGAATACTACGTTCGTTAAGTGTTTGTGAGAATCTTACGTTCTGTATGGATGGGGATTAGAAGAATTTTAATAAACATTAGCCATGACTTGGATGAACTTGAGTTTAATTGTTCGTGTTGACTTTGCTAATTTGTGTCCATACATCAACTAAACGCTTATAATTACGCTAAAACTAGTATCTAGTGCGGTAACGCGCGAGTAATATTTCTTCTGTTGCATGAGTCTTTAGTCTAAGAAATCTATCTCATCGACACAGCTTGGTTTCTACAAAAAATATGTCTTTTTGCCATCTTATCTGCTTTGTCTTTTTGCCTTGTACTTTTCTTTCTATCTTCCACGTCTCCCTACCTACCTTTGTAATGGGTGAATCATAGCCAATAATTTTACGCATTCGTTATTAATTTTAATAATAATGTAACAACATGACTTAAAAAGAAGCTATACGGAGGTTTCCATCGGGCGTTAATAAGTTGAGCGTTTATGGGCTGGCTACGATTGAATGCGAATTTAGTGATACATCAGGATTCGGACTCGGGATCATCGGATAATGCGTCAGTTCTTTATCCACTGAGCTATCGCAGCTCAAAGCTGCTTTGTGTAAACAATATATGTATTTATTTAATGACATATTAGGTTTTTAATTAAACAAAATCATACATATTAAACCTTGAACAGGGATAGCGTAGTGGATTGTGAACCAGTCTAATATACCGTCTGGTCCCTGGTTCAATTCGCGGTGTGGGCATATAACATTAAATTTGTATTTTCGGATTTATGTACATATTTGTAATTATCACTCAGCGGTGAAGGAAACTGTCGTTAGGAAACTCGCAAGTCCAGTAGATTATAATTATTTCAAAAGACGTGTGACCTAACTTAAAAAAAATATCTGGTGTTCTGCCTTGGAGGTCTGACGGCAGTCATTACATATCAAATAATTTCGTCCAATACTTATAACTACTGCCCAGTAGACGCTTCCAATCCTAATAGATTGGGAAACAGGATAATGATAGAAATAAGAATTTAGAGAGAGAGAGTTTTATTTATAACCAGAGAGTTATATCAATACCACAACAAAGATAACTGTAAAGTGTATAGGCATGTAAGTCTAGCGTTGCGATGCCATTAAAATTATTTAAGACTGCGCGTTATAGGTTTTAAAAATACTAATTTACTTCTGTTTGTTGCTGAACCGCCTTTGCTTAATGAGTAGGATTGACGGCTCTATAGTTTGCTCACGTTTTTTTTTTAATTTTTATAAACCCTGAGGTAGCAACACTTGGTCTAGTTCTAACGGCCTAACCTGTACACTAGAAGACATGGGTTACGTTGGGGCAAATGCTGCTGCAGGTAGCTATTAGTCAATGAAGTGTGCAGAGAGCAGTGTCGAAACCTTGTTCGTTAGCCCTGTCTTGAGTTGAACTGGTCTTTACTTACTGTGAATGGCCGAACACTATGACGTACAAATATTGAGGGACTAGTGTACATAAAATTACGGTAAATTGTGATTGTAATTAGCAAGGGGTTTTTATTTCTGTAACTTAAATAAAAAGATTTATATGAAGCACTAGAAATTATTTTGGGAGCCGTCGGAGCGTTTGTGGTATTGACTATTTATTTTATCGTATCGGTTAACGAAGGCAAACTATTACAAATTCATTATTTTTAACTGTTAAATCATCGTCCTAAGAAACTAAACAGAAATAGTAACTCATAACCAAATAAGAAATTCAGTTAATACGCACATTGAAACGATTACCTAAAAATTTGCTACATTACACAGAATCATTATATTTTTTTAATTGCTGTGCAAAACTGTCGTATGTTAAATTTCTTTTGATTCTCCAAAAAATCTTGTTTTCTTTTTCAGAGGAATGGTAGCAGCAACGTAAATAATTCCTTACCGTACAACTTTCTGGTGTCTTCGGATGGCCACCGTTACACAGAGCTCGGGTGGGACTCACCTTCATCTCTGTTTCCTGAATATACCAGCTCAGCTCTGGTTCTGGCTTTTATAGGTAAATTTTGATCATCTTTACAAGTTTGCTAATCCATACCATGTTAACATCCGTTATTCAGCAATCATATATTATTTCACGTAGAAAGACACGACCACTGATGCCGATATGGCACCAGCGATTCATCTCGGTCTGGTCACTTATGGTTGAAGTGGGTCACGTCAGGTCATTTGGATCCGTAGTCCGATGATCCACCCCACTGACATGTTATAAGTACCTGCGCACCAACTAAGGTTTTGAATGAAATCCTACTGCCTACTGGTAACAACAACTCCAAGTAATTGTTATTTAGCTTTTTGTAAGGTGGAGGTACTTTCACAGTTACTTTGGTGCGACCTACTTAAAACCACCCAGACATGTTCATGCCCACAAATGTTTGTCCTGTGGAAAATCAACCCACGAGCCTATGTGCTAAAATAGCATTGTTAACCACTCCGCCTCCGAGCTCTCGTTTTTCTTACCAACTACTTTAAAATTACCACAAACAAGTTGTAGCAAATTCGTTAAAAATATTTTTTAAACCATTGTTTATGTCGAATTTAAAGATTGTTAATTTTTTTAGGTAATTTTAGCACAATACCACCAACGCATGATCAATTGGTCGCAGGAAACGAATTTATCTTCGAGTCAAAGGATCGGCTTGGTTTGTACTCCAATCTCACAGTAATCGGCAAAAAAACCAAAGACTTTCCAATGTATTTATTTCTAAGCTTAGGAGGCTCTCCTTTGTGGAACAGTGAATTATCTGATAAGATTTAAAGTTATTGTCAGACAGGCGCGTTGAAGGCACAGCGGCGTTGCGTTTTTTATGAATGTTACTTTACTTATGTACAATACGTGGTAAAGCATACATACTTCAATCACGGCACCACCTCGCTGCCAGAGTGCCGATAGCTTAAGTAATTTTATGATGTGTGACTAACGCACTGCTTACATATAGTAATTGATTATAGGCACAGTAGACTGATATAACAGTAGGTCGACTAACGCACTTAGGCCTTTTTTAACACAATTGCCCGCGCTTGCATTAGATGAGTATGGCTGTCTCAGTTCCAGCTCGCAAACAGAAAGCGGTCCGCCAATAGTTTCGACGTGTCAATCGTAGATAATATGGTTATGAACATCCCTTAAATTCATATAAGTGCGCGAGTCAGTGAGTCAGACGATTTCCCATTTTTATTTGAACTTTTACTACTGTATATATGTGCATATGATATATAAATGTGCGTTAGGTGTGATAAACGTACTTCATCACTGATGACATCTGTGATGTACGCACGATCATTATTGTGATATGTAAAATTAGTACTTTATATAAAATAATGTATAATAAAACAATACGATATTACTCATTAAAAAAAACGGGTTGCACTCCGGGAGTGGCGGCAGAAGTGAAAACTTGAACATTAACGTTGTGCATTTTTGAATATTTTGGAATGGTTAGGGAATAATTTCGCACGAATTGCTTTATTTATCAGTATAAACCTACTATCATGTATGTGGTAAAATACAATAGTCATTTATTGCGCTATCGTACACAAACATGACAATTTATATTACATTATAAATTTAACACTTCAGAACAATTATTTTACATTAAAAAGTTTATCTCTCAGAAAAATCAACTTTCATCCATAATTTCAACGACTCTTTCACCATCATCATTACCAGCATCATCATCGCCAATCTCTAAAACTCAAACACACACGCACGCTCGCGCAAGCGCCCTGCGCCGCTTAAACCAAACAGCGATGTTGATAAACTACGTTGAACTAAACGCGTAAACATGGCGCTTACAACCTTTTGGTTGCGAGAAAATAATGCCCTATGAACGATCTAGCGCTTCATGTTTTAATTGTTTAATTAGAGGTAACTAATGTTTTAGCGCTGCAGGGAACTTAAGTTCTAATTCTCACCAACATCTTACGGTCAGGTCCACGTGTCCTGACGCAAGTTTAACATTTTTTACTCATCTCAAAAGTGCACAACGCCGCAACTTTGTTCTAGATCGGTCTGTAATTGAGGTTGTTTACCCACCTTAAAAATGATATGACTTTGTTTCTTTCAACTATTGTGATCAATATCGTACACAAACCATTACTGGTTACTCATATATCGACGATGTGCGAATGGGAGACAGATTTTCTTACATTGAGAGTCCCCTTTATTACACTCGATCCCGCTTATTGTATCAAAAAATTACCTCCATCTGCACATCTCCGCATAAGTGGGTACCGGAGCTTATAATGTAAATTTATTAAGTAGAGCTCGTTTGTTTAAGTAGGTTCGGCGACGGCTTGAAGCCTATAAGAGACTATTTATTCGGTTATTATTACTGATATATTTCTTACTAGTCACTTACATGTTCTTATATTCACTTTTCAACAAATCCACTACTGTTTTTACAATCAAGAATGTTGACATAAATAAAAATATTTGAAGCAATAAAGTTGATGGTACAAGCTATCACGATATTTATTTAGTCTTCAGATTGTATTTGTCTGGTAAGTTAGTATTGTTCGTATGCCATGAACAACGCAGTGTGTTAGTGATTAGTAATTAAAAAAAGAAGAAATATTGGCACTCTAAAAATAGGAAGTTTATGCAACTTTTACACTGCTATTTGAATCGCATATTTTTATAGAACCATGCTCTTGAAAGAAATCATGTGTTTTTGATTTGCTTACGAACGAATTAATCGTTTTGTTAATTATTAATGAGGAGGTAATAATGTATTTAGATCTTTTTAAACTTCCTTAAAGTTAAGTTACTTCTTTAAAGTTCTTAATATCATACAAGTGGTAACCACTTATATGAACCCAAGAACTAAACAAGTCGGGAATATGTATCAGTGTAATTGTTACGTGTTATTTATAGGTTACAATGAGCTATTATCTAATGAGATAATAAAAATCCAATGAAACAGAGATTGAATTCTATACAGCAGCAATTCTTCTCACTTTTACATCGTACCTCAATTACTTGTGTTATATTTGTGTAATTAAGTAAGTAAGTAGCCCTGTAAATAACGTATATGTCTATGCAGTTGTAAATGATGCACAATATACAATAATCATTTATTTTAAGAATAATCTCATATATTGTTGTTTATGTGATTATTATTTATGTAGATCCTATTGTGATGTGATTTATGTAAGGCATATTTAAACTTTGAAATAAATCATATTTTACTTATTTATACATGTACCATATAAACTCGTATCGTATAGTTAATTAAAAAATATTTTTTGTTGCATATTTTTCGATTTTAATATGACGATCCTTCTTGCAGTTTTGTAGACAAATTATGAACCCTTATATCTTAGTCATGTCATGTTGTCTGAGATTATTACCTCGAGAGCTACGATTTGGTTTGCGGAGGTACATGAATATAAATTATGTCCACTACAAAGACATTTGTTTATCTTAAATAAACATTCAAAGTTCTTCCTTGTGCCGGTTAAATATTAATAAAGGCTAATCACCTCTGAAAACAAAGTTGGTACGTCTATGAAACGGAACCCAAAGGCTCGACATGTTCTTAACCGTTTATGTAATATATATCCCACCAAAAACATTCTGTAAAAAACTAGCCAAGTCTCGACGGAGCTGCTTGTTTATCTCTAAAAAGTAATGAAATCTAGACAAAGTCGTGCCAAGTCTAATAAGGTTCCTTACTGCGATTTCTTTATTATTATAGTTAATGTTGTGTGACTTGGCCGTTGAAGGGTACACAAGGGTACAAAACCAGCTGCTCCATGACACCATTGCACCAATCTGTCGCCAGAACCGCTACCCATTGACGATGGAAAATTGCCACTTGGAAAACGTTGATTAGTTACAACAGATATAACATTACGTGTAAACAAAATTGACTTGTACCCACTAACGTATAAAGAATTTTCAACGGCCAAGTCACACAACATTAACTATAATAATAAAGAAATCGCAGTAAGGAACCTTATTAGACTTGGCACGACTTTGTCTAGATTTCATTACTTTTTAGAGATAAACAAGCAGCTCCGTCGAGACTTGGCTAGTTTTTTACAGAATGTTTTTGGTGGGATTTCACTTCTTTTTGTAGAAACGTGGACATATTGATTTATTTTATTAGATTTTCTTATTTGACACAGTTTTTTTCTCATAGTAGGAAGGGGCATTACCATATCTCTAATACAGCTGAGACCAGCTGAGGGTTCTTCATCAGATACTTCAGACCTTCGATTTTTGACATCAAATGAAGCGGCTCACCAAGTTGAACATTTTTTGTAAAGGCGGTATGTCGATCTCTAATAGTTTGGTTGGGCTCTTGTGTTTTCTAATCAGGGTCACCAGGTACTCCAGATCTTCGATTATCCTAGTTTTTATAGTTTTACCTTTATGTGGCCATTAAAGCCTAACTCTGTACCAAATTTCAGCTCTCGGAGTTTATGGGAAGTACTAGTTCTATTTTGATGATCATGAGTGAGTGTCATAAATGCGAAACTTTGCTTTCGCTTAACTTCGGAACTAAATGACCTACAGACTTGAAATTTTGGATTTTAAGTATGTGATTATAGCTTGCTGGATGACGAAAATTTCTGCGTCCTGGTCTTATCCAGAGGTTCTCAAATAGGGGCCTGAAAATGCGGCGAAATGGTTCCAGTAAAGGATGGTACGGCAGTGTTTGCTTCGCGCTCGACTTGGCGGGGGCACTGCCGTGCCCCCTGATTAATCCAGAGCGAATTGTGTTTATTTTTATAAATAAATTGTAATGTAGTATATGTAATGTATATGAAGTATATAAAAAAGAAGTTGCCGCTATTATAGACTAGGGTTTTAATGCCTCATTGTCATTCTTTAAAGGTAAAATTCGTAAAAGAGGACCAAACTCAAGAATAACAGGGTACAGGTTTCTAGCTTATTAATTATTATTTTAAAGAATAGTTTCTAGATTTTGGTTGCTTTTGCTAAATAAATGAAGATTTATTTCAAATTAGACCGAATTAATTTATCTGTGTGTATATTTATATTATTACTCTAATAACAACCTCATTCATTTGTGTTGGCACTTGCGAATGAATTCTAGTTTGCAGTACAGTTAGGTTTTTCCGAAAGTTTTTAGTCTCCGAGAATTTTTGAGAGAGAATAGTTATTTTAATGTTCTCTTAGAAGAAATTCTTGTCATCCATTTTCTACCACGGAGATTTAAAAATGATAAAGCATATAATGACTATATTTTGTAACGTTTAATTAATAAACGTTACTGGAGTAAAATTACTATCTACTATCTACTACTATCTCGGTAGTAGAAATTGAAATTTAAAACTTCTTTTATGCCAACTAACGCGCGCTTTGTGTTTTGACATTTCCAATATTTATTTTAATGTTTTAAAAGTTGGTTTATCCAATGAATAAACATATATCATTCAAAATACTCCTTGTTAATTGAATAACAGTAAAATGTGTATTTTTATGTATTTATCATTTTTGGTTTTACAACTTTGGGTACATCCCACATATGTTCGAAACTGTTCCATGCCAAGCGAATACATGCGATTATAGCAAATGCTCTATACGGTTCATTAATAAAAATATATTTAGTTTCTTGTAACAGAATTGGAGATCATACCGAAGAAAGGGCTTGTTTAACCTTATGAAATATTGTGTTCATATTGATAAGTAATCTTTTTGGCAATTTCTCTATTAACTTATAGTAAAAACTGTCAATATTTAAGCGTATCGTCACTCTATTTCGGCTAGATTCCCCTTTTATGTGACACTCTATAAATATATCTGTGCGTTGTATTTTTTAAATACATGTGTTCTAGAAGTAAATCAGCACATTTTGTGTTCTTTATTCTAATACTTTAAAAACTATAAGACAACTTTAGTAAAAAATACAATAACAAAATCGAAACGATCGCCGTTTGTGTCCACGTTCGTATCTGTGTAAACTACTGTTAACCTCAGATAAATAGGTGCTGTACATTGGGTGCTTATTGGGAGATACGGAAATTTCATATGAATGTCATATTTATTTATTTATTATTGTTTAAAATTGAACATGTTAAATATTTAATACTTTTTGGCTACTAAAGTTTATAAGTTATAGAAGCATTCGTTATATAATGTTTGCGAAGATTGATGAGAATACTGCATGTGTTTGCCATTTTCACTTCGATGAATTCTTCATGAGGCCATAACTGGTGCACGTGCACCCTATTGTCTATGAACATGTCAAATTTACTCAAATTAAGTAGCGGTACGTCTTCTACTCTCTATGTTTATTTTTCAAACTATTTCGTTTATTTTTAATCTATTAGTTTTCAGTTTCTGTGTTGAGAATAAAGGGAGTGAATTCCAGGAATATTTTAATTCGTGAAATATATCCAATAAAACATAAACGTAACGTGTAGTGGCGCGCATCGATTACGTGTGTATAGTGTGTTAAGGACATAAATAAGTGATCCCGCAAGTTCGGATTACATTGCGCATTTTGCGATAATGACCGCAGACTGTAATAATTCATATTGTAACATAATTGGTTTATTGTGTATGTTAGTAGTGTTAGTAGTAGAACAATAAATTATATAGATATTATTAATTGTTATATGTAATTTAATTTATCACATGCCATGTTTCGTAGGCAGCAATGTATTTTTGATATTCGCGATAAAGCTTGTCAGTACTACGTCCCGACATAATTACAAACGAATGGCGGATATAATGCATCCACATAGTCCTAGATATCGCCGTAAACGGCTAGGGCGAGAAACGAGCCAAACGGGATCAATAGGACTTATGTAACCTGTCACTTGTAGCCTGATATTCGCATGTCTTACCACCGATCAGAGAATCAGTATTGTGATTCAATAAGGAAATACAACTTGCCATGATAGGTTCAGAACTGAGCTATAGTATTGTTCAGAGTTTTATTAATGCTCTGATTCAATAAGTATTAAGTAACACATATTACAATGAGATCTTTCACAAACTCGAACACGCTCGATTATACGATTTCGAGTAGCTGATATTCTATCATCCTTAAGTCAGTGACTCGAAAAGATATAGTCAAAAGGTTAGGTATAAAGGTAAAACTTTCCCTTCACACGTGAAGTGAAACTTAATAATTTGCTAATTTCGCACTGTAGCTATTTTTGTTTTTAGTTCGTTTCCGAAATGTAAAAAGAGTGGAGGATGAAAAAAAAACGAAACTGATACATATGTAATGCTAAAATAGAAATATCTAGGAAGTAGATCAAGACTCACGTACCACAATCACATTGTATTTTATCCGATGGTAATCAGGAGTAATAAAATCTGACGAGTGTGCATGAAAAATGGCTGTGAACGGAAGTGAGGTGAGTAAGGGCTGAGTCATGTCGCGCTCGGTTCTCTCTGCCTACGTGGTGTAATGATATGGTTTAGATATTTTAGTTTTTATAATATGCGTATATTATATATTTTTCGGATGTACCTATATGTTGATTCCACCACCATGATTAATCATTTTCACCCTTCGTTTTTGTCCCCAAAATGTTGATAATATTAAAACATGGCAAATATCAATGTGATTTATATCGTTTAAAAAATTGTATCTCATAAAACTGTAATACACCTAATCAAAGTTGCTTGGGTAAAATAAAAATTATGAACTCAAAAGCCCTCCTCTAATGTAAAAACGGCTAGTATCGAAACACAATGCCTATTACGTAACAGAGTGACTTTTTGAATAAATAGTTTATGTATTGTATATCTTCACGCCGGGTCCCTTGTGGGTAGGCAGAGAGAACCGAGCACCATAAGACGCGGTCCTTACATACTTCTCTCGCTTCTCTAACATTAATTGTTCTTTTCATGCACGCTCGCCGGTGCCTGGGGCTCCTGACATAACCTTCTCACAAAACACGACCAATTTGGTCATGCTAGTCTTGGTCTTTCTCGGCTCCTCGGAGCATACCTTTTCTTATCTTAACAGCGACACTCTTTCAGACCAACTCTCTCTTACATCATCATTACTAACGCGGTCCGCAAGCGATATGCCACAAATTTTGCGCAATGCTCTCATCTCCACCGCATTTATTCTACTTTCATGCTCTCTCTGTGATATTCAGCTTTCACTTCCGTAAGTTAACGTTGAAATTAGCACCGCGTTGTGCACAGCGAGCTGTGCCTTCTGGGTTAGGTTTCGGCTGCCGTTCTGGATGATGACGAACCACTTCGACACTTTACCTCTCTCCAGAAGAGTTTGGTATTTACCTGGAAGTTCTTCGTCAGCCTCTCTTCCTCGTTCATAAGCAGTCTTTCACGCTTCTCTTTCACTAAAGCTTTGGTTGCATTTTTGTATCGACGGTATATTTATTTCTTCTTTTCTTTCATACCATTTATGTATATATTTTAATTAAGAGGTTACTGACGTTGCTAGTAATGTTATATTCTTGAATAATGGTAAAAAACAAGGAGGTTATGTATTTGGAATTGTTCTACACACTGTAGTCATATTCATTAAGACTAAGAATTATATATATTATCGCGTTATAGTTGTAAGCTTACTGCCTCCAGTAACATAGTGATAAGCGTCACTACTAATGTTGGTTACTTTCGGGATCATGAAAGTTGGCAAGACTGCATATTTTTCACGAAGAAGCCTTTTCAGGTAGGATAATATGCCGAGTGCTAGTATATAATGTGTAAAATGTAGTGTTGTAAATTATGATGCGTTTTGTAATTTGTTGTTGGCCGTGGTGATAGATGTAGTTGCTAATGTCGTTAGAATTTTCTTTATTTGTTAAATGGAAGAAGATACCATGAACGCCAGACCTTCGTTGTGTGAGAGAAGCTGAAATTTTTTCAGCGCATGCTCCCAACACAGGTAGGAACGATGGGTAACTATGAAGTTTGGGTCATCATGGCTTTGGGAGGCAGTAGGTTACAAGGTAAAAAAATACCAACTTAATTTTATCAAATAACAAAGCGTATTTTTTTTTATATTTCCTTCTGGATAATAATAGAAACTACGTTATTCATTGCCAGACACTTACAGTGCCCGGCGGTAAATATTTCACTTCGGCAATCATCGCATTTCCGAATACAAACGAATGCTAATGTCCATGTCCAATTATTACATTTATCGTTAAGTACTTTACTGTTGTTTGTTTTTTCCTGCGTGAACTCCAGCTCTCTATAGCTGTAAAACTATTTCTTTTTTAAGTATCATTTACTCCTTTTCAACATGGATTTTATTATTATTTTACATTAATATATCAAAATAAAATATTTCTTACATTCTTACATACATACATTAATTAGTATTAAAACTATGTTTTTTGTTGAAATATTATTTTTTCGACATTAGTTGCCGTCTACGTACATTATAGAAGGAAAATACAAAATCTGTCATCATGCCTATTTAACTTTTAATGATTTTATTGTCGGCAGTTCATTAAAATGCAAGTGAAAATCGTACATCATTCTTCGAACAACATAATCAAAATCGTCCATATCTAAAAGAAATTGGTTTTTTTTGGTCTCCCTTTTTTCGGGTAGCTGAACTTAATCTCACTAGAATGTGTTTCAGTACTGACTTCGTTTAATATATTATTCAAAGTTCTTCTTGAAATTCCAGTGTCATTTGCAACTGTCTCTTGAACCTTCTTAAAATAATTACTTTCATTGTCACCTTAATTTTTTTTAAATCTGTCGACTTCTGTTACATAGTATTTATAGTTAATAGATTCAGGCGTTATTTTGAAACAGTGAAAATTACATATAAGCACACAAAGCAGGTTAGATCAAATTGCATGTAAAGTATTTATAAACATTGTAATGATTTCGCGTGACTAGCTTCGTAATGGTTTCCCTTCTTTTCCTATAGATGCCATTGTACAACTTTAAGTCATTTAAAGTTTGGGGTTTTAACAACTATATTTTGAACTAGGCGCGACCGCACTCCATTGCATTTGAAGCACGACTAGCAAACGTTATATCGGTAGTGTGCGACAGAGATAACGCTCTCTCGAAGCCGAAATTAGCCGATTCTCTCTTTCCAAAGGGCGAAGTACAATATTTACCGCCAATAATAATCAATGACTTGAATAATAACTACATAATCTAATTATTCGATCTACCCAAATAACTATCTCACTTGCACCTGCTATTATGTATATTGCCTCGCGCTCGCACCTACAACGAGTATATGTTTGTCTGGCTAGGAGAATTCGAAGTATCAAAAATGTCTGGATACTAATGAAACATCTTCTAATAGTTATTCAAGTAACATGTATATGTATATTTTATCAGAAGGTGATGTCAGAAGCCCCAGGAACCGGCGAGCGTGCATGAAAAGAGCTATGAATGTCACAGAAGCGAGTGAAGTATGCAAGGACCGCGTCTTATGGCGCTCGGTTCTCTCTGCCTACCCCGCAAGGGACTTGGCGTGAAGATATACATACATACATGTATACAATTCAACTTTTATACTGTATCCTGAGTACAATTTATTAACGTTTCAGGGTGTCTGGTAAAGGGTTGCCACGATGGTAAATGTCGGGCAATGGATAACGTAGTTTCTAATATTATCCCGGAGAAAATATAAAAAAATACGCTTTATTATTTGATAAAATCAAGCTGGTATTTTTTACACCTTTGTTACCTAGTACACCCCAAAGCCACGATGACCCAGACTTTATAGTTGCCTATTATACCTACATGTGTTGGGAACATACGCTGAGAAACTTTCAGCTTTTAAAACATAGCGAAGGTCTGGCACTCATAGGATCTTGGACACAAATAATAATAATATAAACGGGAAATTTTCCACAATTGCGCAGCGCGTTGTACCCGTAATATTTAAGACTACAGAATGTTATAAGTTACATTACAGTATAGCTGTATACCTATTAGGTATAGAGAACATGAATAATGTGTAATAATAATAATATATAAAATAAACTGTAGCATTTAACACATAATTAACTTATCGTCGGTAAAGATTCAAATCAGACTCTGTTGTAATACTACTTCTGGAATTTTAGCGCAAATCCCTATTATTTACCTTTATGTTCACATCGAAAAGAGATTTTTACGTTCTATCAGAATTAAACATTAATTATTTGTGTATAGTGTATGTATTAATGTACATATACCGCTTTTATTTCGCGTCACCTTCACTGTTTTTTTGATCACTCAACCACTGCACTGCTACTACGTGCATCGGTGTGCAGCAGTCGTTGAATGTACGACTAATTGGAATTATAAAGTAAGATGTGTTAAGTACCTATGTATATTTTTGGATTATATATACCAGGATATATATATAACCACTAGCGACCATGGAAAATATGATGTTAATTTTCCAGGGTGTATAATACCTAAAAAAATAACGATATGATTTGATAACGCTAAGTAATATTGATAGTGTAAGCATAGTGCGTAATTTTAGGTTACAAGGATATATTTAAGCTCAATATGCGTCGCCATTGATTAAAGTATAGGTTACTTCGATATTTTTATTTTGCTACCTGACATGCACGGCGGTCATTAAATACCGTAAAATAGGGGGGAATCGGGACACTTTAAGTTTAACATTAATTTATAGCGTTTTTTTCTTTGGGTGTTGAAATTGAGATTATAATGGTTCCAGTACATTATGTATTTCATTATAAATATCCACAAAAACTTGAAAAAACTAGGTTGACCCAATTGACTCGGCTTTGGAGTGAATCGGTTCACGTATGGGGATAATAGAATTTTTCAATAGGGCTGACACTGTTTAGTTAAGTACCTACCGAAATACGTAGGTACCTACATAGTATTGCGACAACCCTGTACCAAAGTACCAAAAACCCAATTCACCCATATGAGAATGCGCAAGCTTGCATTGCCAGAGGAACACCTGGCTCGTCAATTATATAACAATTCAATTATTTTTTTATTTGTCGGCCATTTTGACCATGTTCCTTAACCCGGCGAAATCCGACTGTTATAATTATGACACTCGCTTACGACATATAATCTTGTCTTGCCATTACCATACCTTGCCATACCTAGTCTTGCCATAAATACTGCAACAAAGAAAAAAAAAATTCGATTGTAAATAACATTTATTACTTTTACAATGTGTTAGTTTAATACATAAATATAAAACAATTTAAAATATAAATAGCTTATTCGAAGTGGTCTCCATTGGCTGCCATAAGTCCTTTAAACGTTGAGGCCAGTTATCAATAGAAGCACGCACTCTTTCCATGGGAAAATTCTTCACTGACAATCGTACGGATTGTTTTAGGGACTTCAAATTATCATGGCGTATAGAGCAAGCCGTACTCTCTAAAACTGACTATATGATTTATAGTCCAGCGGATTAAGATCGGGACTAGACGACGGCCAGTCTTCAGCTCTGATGAAGTCCGAAATCCGTCCGCTGAATCCGAATCTGAAGTCAAAATTCGAATATTCAAAAAACCCACACAGAGACAAACGCACAGTCAAACATATAGATTTCATATAGGAACGGTGTTCCTGAAAATTAAAGTTATTTCCAGCGAAGTCTAAAAATGTGTATTTAATCGACAACCACAATTTTATTAGGTAAATTTCTTTCATATAAACGACTATTACCTCATCAAATACAAAGTGATGACAAATATTGCGTGTAACAAGCCTCGGTGCAAACTCAAGTCATTGAAGCATGTGGCTTCTAAATATCCTCCCACTTGTAATTCATACGTTGCCACCGTATTTTAAAATTTAAGTATTTTAAGTCACTTAAACTACTCGTACGTTGATGATTTGCCCCAATGAAAATGTCTCCATTCCTTCTCACTCCCAGTCTACAGAGAGCTTCCTTCCAGTACGCGATATGGCCTGAATATGCTAGGCATGGATATTCGCTGCAACCTTAACTAACGAAACTATATCGAGAGCCTCATATCAACAGCTTCCGAAAAACTCGGATTCCTGAACAGCGTGCGTCGGTTCTTCACGTCGGACCAGCTTTGTCTACTTTATAAGACTCAAGTTCGGACCTGCGTGGAGTATTGTTCGCATTTCTAGGACGGCTCCGCACAATATCTTCTTGAGGCTCTTGATAGCTTGCAGCGACGGGCTATCCGCATAATCGACGACGAAGAGATCACCAGAAACCTAGAACCTCTTCAACTCCGTAGAGAAATTGACTCGTTAAGCGTATTTTACCGTCTTTACTATGGTGAGTGCTCTGAAGAACTGCTTTCCCTTATCCTGGACTCTCCCTTTCGTCATAGAACCATACGTGCAGGCTTGCGATGCCATTGTTCCACAGTTGAGAACATTTCTTCACGTACCTAAAAGGCAACTCCCATCTCTGTAGTACCATTAAAAAGTGGAATTCCTTGCCTGCATCTGTTTTCTCCTTCCTACAATATGACGAAGCATCTGGCGGGCCGGCATGGCAACGTCAACTGACAGGACACTGTGTAATCTTTTGTCAGTTGCCGCTGCGATTTGGGCTCCTTTCTCGCTTTCCGTCAGGCGAAGTGGAGACATATTTAAATTTATTTCTTAAAACGATCCTATATTGGAGAATGGTTTTTTAATTTTTGTTCTCGTCGATAAACTGCCGTTTTTAGCTATATTTTATTTCAATGGCGGCGCTCGTGTTGCTTTTGTAAATCGTATAAAATATTTGGTGTTGAGTAATCATATCATATTATAATTTGCTTGGATAACAGTGCATTCCAAGTGTCTTATCAATGAATACTAGTAAATTTCGTAACTACTTATATATTAGCACAATACGCATATTTTATTAGTTTTGACAGTTATTTTAAACCACTTGTATAACCGTATGTACTCTATTATTCCATATAAATATTAGAATATCTGTAGAATTGATATTTTCTAAGAATTATGTGTATATGAATACATTAATGACTATTTTAAGAAATCAGTTATATATTTTGTTAGTTTCAATCGGATAACTAATTCCTGTATAAAACTATGTAAGTACTTATTGTATATATGTTTTGGTGTGAAATTGACTTAAGAAATGTATTAGTAATCATGATCTTTATAGTATACTAGACTATTTAGTATATTACCATATTTTTCTATTGAGCAGTAGCACCACAGAAATGATATTACCACAGCTAATCAACAACGAATACTGTATTTTTAATAGTAATCATTGTAATCAATTCCTCCAATGACGTAAATATCACTGCCATCAGTTATGAAGATATGTCCGAAGTAATTAATATTATTATAATATTGGCAATTATCATCGTGACTAACAACTTCTGTAACTAATTGTAGTTATTTATTTAACTCTGTCATTTTATAATAATCTTATTTAAAAATTATTCTCCGGATGTGGTCAATGATATGTTAGATTTCGATTTGTATAAGGGTCATTAATTAATACAAATTTAGAATATTGGAAAATATTGTATTGCGAAATAAAACTAAGATGAAATACAGTAAATGTTGGCTAATATTTTGACTTAATGACACATCGATCTCATAATTAATTCTATATTTATTTTCGGTTGTTAGTCAATTTATAACCATCAAATATTTTAGTGTTTTATGATGTTGCCCCCTTAACATTTCACGTAAGGACAGTAGGCAATTGCCTGTACGTATTTATATATGCATGCGTATAGTTTCGGCCAAAGTATAACTTATATTGTATAAAACTATTTCTATTACTGTATGTATAAATTTCTGTAAGCTTCCATTACTTCATTATTTATTTGTAATTTACTGTCTTTAAAAGGTTACATAGATTGGTACTTATATAAACGGTTATATTGTAGCAAGAGACCGTAATATGCATTGTATCTATTATTTATTAATTTGTGTAAAATACTTATTTAAATATGAGTATAATAAAAATATGTGATCTATACCAAAAAAAATATTCTTTTAAAATGTAAAAATACCGCCGAAGATTACAATTCTGGATGCACGTGTTTGTTTCATACAAAGGACATCTTTTTTATTTATTCTGTTTATTCAACCCGAAAATACGAGTACCAATATTCCACCGTAAGTTGGATGTAACGCTTCAACTTATATTCGTGAATTTGTCCGTTATTGAATGCCTTATACTGTTACATTCTTAGATCAACTTTTGGGATGGATTCTCAAGCATACGCCGTTTATGCGTATAGACCTGAAGGGTGCTTATTAAGGTATACCGGGATAATTACCCGAGTACCGCGAAGCAATGGAAGCGCAAAGTGATGAATTTAGAAGTATATGTATGTACTCTTATGTGTGGCTGCGCGAATGGATGTTGCATTATAATTTAAAAAAATACTAAATATGTTTTCACAAACCGTGTTCGATTGCTCTATCATTGTGCAAGGGTATAGGCTACATTTTCTAAATGCACTTAATAATAGCAAGTTACATATAAGTTGCTTGGGTGCAATTCTATCCGAAAGCCTAAATAACTCTGTTCATAAAATTCCGTAAGTACTATGACTTGCAATGGCGGCTCATAAAATTTTTTGTGTTCGCAGAAAAAAAAAGTAAATGTCTTGCTTACCGAATAGTGAAATTTTGTATAAAATCCATACAAAATCTTTTTGTATAAGTATATTGTTTTTTTTTTTCATTTTCGACACAAATAACACATACATACTATTTTTTAATACTGGTATATTGGCATTGCAAAAATACCATATTCACATCCCGACAAGTTACAGACGAGCCGATCATGAAACGTAGCGGGAGCACCAGCCAGGCACTCCAGATCAGTCAAATTTTTCGTACTAAATCTACTGTTTCACGTGCCGGGTCGTTTCGATGTTTCTCTTTCGCACTCATTAAATTTAGTGCTAGGAGTTGTACTGAACTTTGTTTCATAAGACCACAATCTCCGGTGCTCCGCTTTATCGAACGGAACTCTTCACCGAATCTATGTTATAGAACATTTCAACTTTGGTAAACTGCTATTATGAGTGGAAAGGGTTATAAAAAACTAGCTGTGCCTGGCACCGCTTCGCTGGGCGTTTTTCCTTTTTTTATTGTTATGTGTTGAATATAACCCAGAAGTTTGAAAGTCTATAACGGACATAGGTAGAAACATTTTTTGTCTTCTATATATTATATTTGGTATGTTGTTAATTATGTTACGCAAATTAAAATACATTATTGTTATGTAATTAATGTGGGAGTGCACTGCACCAGCCCTCTTTAGGACGGGCCGCCTCTGGCGACTTGTATATTTGTCTATAAATTAGTCAACCTATTTTTAAAAGGTGTATGATTATATCCGACAGCAGTTGCATTTTCAAGTAAGTACCTATCTATATTTTGTATGCTAAGTCCCTAGAGGAATTAGAGGTTTAAGAGAGGTAGGAGCCAGCAGGAGGTGCTATGCTACACCTTCTCAGATTTTATTTTCTGAATTGGTGGGGCATAGCAGGACGTCTTGCTCTAAATTATCCGTCTGGGGAAGCACCTCCACCTTACAGAAGACCGCAGCTAAATAACAACTCCCGGAGGGTTGTTGTGTTCCTGCGCGTAAGTAAGGTCGCCAGGTTAACAAATAAAAAATATTAAATATCGTTATGTGGATATAGCGGGGGCCCTTCCGCCCGCCGCGCTAGAAAACCACTCAACCCGCACTGTACTGTGGTGAATGACACCGTGCTTTTGCCCTTTACGCTGTTCGTTCACCTACTTCTCATACTTTATCTCATCACAAATATGCCAAAAGAGAAATAGTTTCACAGTGGCCACGCGTTTGCGCAGCGCCCGCATTTCGACCGCGTTTATTCTACTTTCATGCTCTTTCTGCCATACCCAACTCTCGCTTCCATAAGTTAGCGTTGGGACCAACACTGCATTGTGTATAGCGAGTTGTGCCTGCATAGCATATTTAATAACGTCACTCACTCGCATGAACGCAACATCTGTCCAGCGAATTGTTATTTGGCTGCAGTTTTCCGTGAGGTAGTAACGTCACTCACTCGCCTGGACACAACAACCGTCCAGGGCATTGTTATTTGGCTGCAGATTTCTGTGAGGTGTTAACGTCATTTACTCGCATGAACACAACAATCCTCCAGGGAATTGTTATTCGGCTGCAGTTTTGAGCATATTTTTCGTGAGGTAGTAACGTCACTCACTCGCATGAACGCAACATCTGTCCAGCGAATTGTTATTAGGCTGCAGTTTTCCGTGAAGTAGTAACGTCACTCACTCGCCTGAACACAACAACCGTCCAGGGAATTGTTATTTGGCTGCAGTTTTCTGTGAGGTAGTAACGTCACTCACTCGCATGAACACAACAACCGTCCAGGGAATTGTTATTTGGCTGCAGTTTTCCGTGAGGTAGTAACGTCACTCACTCGCCTGAACACAACAACCGTCCAGGGAATTACTGGCGTACCTTGAGCAACGATAAAATTTATCAATGTGTGCGTGCGATGACGCATACGTACGGGATGGTATACGGGCGCGCACACATACAAACCGAACGCGGTGCGTATCTGAAGATAACCAACTTATTTGATTTTACTATGCTTCACTTATGAGACTTATGTTGTACTCGTATAATTCTTAAGTCAAACCTGGATACCAGCTTGGATCGTGTGACGCCGTTCAAAGACGAGCTGTGAGAATTGTAGACGATCCTAATAAGCTTACACACGGTATTGAACCCTTGAGTTTAAGGAGAG
This sequence comes from Pyralis farinalis, assembly GCA_947507595.1. NCBI lineage: Eukaryota > Metazoa > Arthropoda > Insecta > Lepidoptera > Pyralidae > Pyralis > Pyralis farinalis. The sequence continues at coordinate 17,851,755 of OX382265.1, read as the reverse complement.
ATTTTACCTCCCTTTGTGTGTTTACCGATTGTACAACGGGTTGTGTTCTGAAGAATTGTTTGATATGATGCCAGCCGCTACTTTTTATACCCGCGCCGATCGCTCGCCGAACGGCTGGAAGTTCACCCTCACATGCTGGAACCGCAATGGTCGCATACCTACTGTTCGGTTCCAGAGAAGTTTTCTTCCGAGAACTCTCAAGTTGTGGAATGAACTTCCAGCCGGGACTTCAACATGGGGCTCTTCAAGAAAGGAGCGAGGAGGTTTTTAGAGGGTCGTCAACGCATGAGTAACAAATGGCCGTAGGCTACGGTGACTATTTACCATCAGGCAGGCCGTATGCTTGTTTGCACCTTGGTGGTTTCAAAAAACAGAATCTAGCGCCACTTACTCCTTACACACCTTACTTGTTTCTAGCTCTTTTTATACCAAACTGTTGTTTAGTGCACCTTATATTACCTTAAATCAATATTAACATATAAACAAGATACAACACGACCAGTCTGTATTAGATGCGTCTTAGTCTTTTCAGCTTCATCTTTCCACTTTCATCCCGCATTCATACTACGTATTTGCAACATAGAAGTATGCCTTTTCTTAACACTCTCTTTCAGACCAACCTTCTTTACTACATAATCGTTGTCAATGCAGTCAGCAAGCATTTCGCCAGAGATGTTGCGCAATTCTCGCAACTCTATACACTACACAACTATACGCTAGCGTTGGAAGCCCCACGTCGCATACAGTGTGCTGTGCCTTCTGGCCTGTGTTTCTTCTGTCTATAAGTTTTCCCAACGCTCAATTCACGTAATTCCCCACACTTCTCGTCTGTAGACTTTCATCCCTGCGAAAACACTTCCAAATTATACAATCTCTATAACTTTCATCAACACTGCTTCGTCATCCGCACCTAATAACATATATAGGTATGCATATTGATTTCCTTCTCTTTGCAGTTTTGGTTCCATCCAATTTTATTATTGGCAGGTTTGACAGAGGCTGTGATGATCACGCTTCTGGCTCTAAAATGGCATCAGTTGAATAGTGCTTATAGTATAAATCTATGAGTTAGGGACTAGAGGGTGCTATGTAATTTGTCCGTATCTCCTATGAACTTTTCATCTCCTTCCTAGTGTTATCACGTTTCCTAATCCATTAGGATTGGCAGGTGCCCTGTTGCTGACAGATCCGGGGCACCATACCAACGCGGCCGATGGCAATTCGCGGGGTTGTTTAGTGGGTATACCATCGGGCAGCCGACGGGGAGTCCCACACTACCACCGGAGGCCACCCAGGCACCGTGGTGTGCGTGGTCTGCTACCTAAGCCTAAAGATGTGACGAAGATACTGATTTTGATATGAGGCAACAGTAGTTTGACCTCCCTCAAACTACTGTTTGTATAACTTGGGTATAAAACCATACCTTTTTAGGTTAGGTCACACGTCTATCAAAATATATTTTGTTATTTGTTGGAGCGAGTCCGACAATATAAATACCTTAGTGCTTGGGCGAATGAAACATGGGACTCAGACCAAGAAATTAAGACCCGGATTGAGATCGCACGTGCATCTTTTAATAAGATGAGAAAGGTGTTATGTTGCCGAAAAATAAACATCGAGCTCAGAGTACGGATCCTCCAGTGCTATATCTGGCCGGTGGTGTTGTACAGCAGCGAAGCGTGGACTATTAAAGAAGATACACGACGGCGTCTTGAAGCATTCGAGATGTGGTGCTACCGTCCCATGCTTCGTATTAGCCGGACACACAAAGTCAGCAACGAAAAAGTTCTCCGGCGTGTTTCAATGCCGAGAAAGTTGATGCAAACCGTCAAAAAGCGTAAAGTTGAATCTCGGGCACGTGTTACGACATAATAGATACCAGCTGCTTCAACTTATAATGATGGGCAAAATAGAGGGTAAGAGATGAGCCGGAAGACGTAAAAAATCGTGGCTGAGGAACATACGGTAATGGACAGGAATTGCCAGCGCCGAACAACTATTCCGAATGGCCAAAGAGAGAGACGAATTCGCGAAGCTGACGGCCAACCTCCAGTAGTGGAGAGCAACATGAAGAAGAAGAAGATATATATATAACAAAGTCGTGTTAGTTACATCATTTATAACACAAGAACGGCTGGACCGATTTTTATATTGTATGATGATGTTTTTGGATTTGTCTTCGTCCGGCATAGGATAATAAGTATTAAAACATGGAGAAAAATAATAATAAAAATATAAAGTAAATTCCATTCCTCTAACATTTTATGTGAAACTCTTTTTTTATGATATCTCAAGAACGAATTGGCATATATATATATATATATCGTCGGGTTAGTTACACTATTTATAACTCAAGAACAAAGATCATAAGGTCGGTCCGCTTTATGATCGTTGTGTTGTTGGATTTGTCTGCGCCCCAAATAGCATACTCGTTATTAAAACATGGAAAAAAACATTATGAATAAAAGTCATATTCTCATGCATTTTATATGAAATGCTTTTTTTATGATATTTCAAGAATGATTTGACAAATTTCAATATTTTTTTTTTCGTCTTGGTGAAAGCTGAAACACCTCCAGCGATATTAACCAGTTTCTTTTCGATTTGCCAAGGCGATTCATTTAAACGAACGTTGCCTATGATATGCCACGTTATTACACTTAGAACGCTCATCTCAGATACTTCAACGTCAGGAGCAAGGCAATGTGGTTTCTGATCATGTGCGTTCTGCGTGCTGATGTTTTTGGTCGTTTTTACACAGTTTGTTCAAAGAGTGACGAATGCTTCTGCTAGTGGTTGTTGCTGGTGAACGTTCGTCGGCCGACACCATTTGAATCACTTCGAACTGTCAATGGTGTAGTGTGCCCATTATTTCATGGTTCATGTCAACTGCTCAATTTGCTTGAAAACGATACTCATTGGGACATGATAATAGTTGAAGCTGATGCTATATTTCTTAAGTGCTTCCCACGGAAACCACATGAATTGTAGTACAAAAACATATATTATGTATATCATAAGACATTTTACATCGAATTACATGCGAATACTACCAGCCATTTCTAGATCGACCGCTGCCGTTGAAATAAACGCTTGCCTTAAATCATCGTGTCAGTGGCGCTATAAGACGAAACTTCAGCTGACGGCAAACATGCGAGTTGCATTGCTAAACGATCCATCTGTTGCAGGGTAATGGTTGCTTTCCTGTCGACTAATCTAACGAATTGAGTTTGATTCTACCGAATTTTGCCATTTCTTCTCAATGAAGGACGAGCTCATCAACAAAGTGTCACCGAGTATCTTTGATCACCACGAAAATCACAATTGGTTGAGTGAACGAGTAATTCTTGCAAAGAACAAAAATGTAGAACATTTAAACTTCAGAATTCAAAATTAAATCGTTCATCCAATGAATTTCTTAAAAAATTACAGAATATGTAACAAAGACGAAGCAACATCTATACAACTGAATATTTAATCTCATTGGATCAGCCAGACTTGCTCCCGCACTATTTACAACTGAAGGTTTGCTCGGCAGTCAATTCAACGAAGGAAATCGACTCGAATGCAACCCATACAACAAACAGCGTAATATAAAGCAGTACAACAATGGTACGCGAATAATTTCGTTAGATGCAATTTGATCTAACCTGCTTTGTGTGCTTCCGCCACCAATAAGTTCATGCGGCCTAGCGCCGGCCGGCACCCACCCACTACTGTTAGTAGATGCAAAGAAGTAGTGGGTGGGTGCCGGCCGGCGCCATGCCGCATGAACTAATTGGTGGCGGAAACAGGTTAGATCAAATTGCATGTAAATTTGACTTTCGCAAAATAACGCCTGAATCTATTAACCATTTAATTTCGTTAGCTTATTTAAAGCTAATGCTTTGCCGCCATGTGAATTACATTAGTTCTAATATAATTAAAATACTTCTCATTTATATTTTTGAATATTTATTGTACTTAATTAATTTTGACTACTCATTTTGCCCTAATAAAAAACAGAATTAGTACCACCTAATAAGTTAACACACCGTTTATTGATTCTGAGGCGGTACGAAGTTCGCCGGGCCAGCTAGTATGTATATAGATCCAAAAACATGAATTTTGTGGTACGTACATAAAGGATTCGAACCGGGGACCTGTTGGTCAATAGCCCGGTTCCTTATTCACTGACTATACTCGTATTTTATATACTTATATAAACTCTTCATTTATTTTGTTCTCCCTGCCTACTCCGCTAGGGATTTGAAGTGAAGTGTGAAGTTATAGATAGATGTATATATATTTTCACACCAAGTCCCTTGCGGGGTATGCAGAAAGGACCTATTTGGATAGATAGATACTTATTTATTATTTAGACTCATATCATAGGATACCCATTCGGAAGGCGCGGACGGATTATGTCGGACTTTTAAGGAACTGATGTGGAGTGAATGTAGGTATAGCTTATGTGTGTTAAAACCCACTTAACTGCTAAGAAGGTAGTATAGTATAGATAGATACGGATGCTGTGGTTCGCCCAGTCAGTGCCGGGCCCGATTTTGAAATATCGGAGAAATGTTTTGCGAAGGATATTGGCGGCAGGGGCGTACCACTCTGCTTGTGACCCTCTGTTTGTCCCTTAGAGAGCTTGCCAGAATGCTGGGGTGCACGAGGTCTGTAATTTGCTATGTGGCCAACCTGGCCTGGTTGACCACCAAACTAAAGATTGCAATTAATACCCCTCGTATTAAGGTCACGAGTGCAATCTCTAGTTTGATGGGTCAAGCAGACACTTGACACACCTGGGCTTGGCCGAACAATTGGCAGTCGACAAGGGAGCAAACTCCATCCTTACAGGATGCAGGAGAGGGTGAGGGGAGTACCTCCTGAACATGAGACCCAGAGGCAGCGGACGTAACTGTCTTCTCTGAGCGGGATGCGGTCTTTTCACGGTGCTGAAGGGGCCGCCATCCGCTTTCTAGCAGACTTCACATGAGTTTCGACTGACTAAAAAGACGCGGAGGAATCTAAGTTTTCGCTGGGAAGCGGTTCTCTTCAGATTGGTCATCAATGCAACTGCCCGGTTTTTGTAGGATGTATTTATTAAGGACGGCATCAATTGCCTCTTCCTCACTAATGTCAGAAGTCCTAAGACTAACAAAAAGGTCTCCAAGCAAGGCTTTGAAGAACTGCTCGGTAGCTGAGATCGATGTAGACAGAACTACCATATGTGCGAAAAAGCCTCCCCTGCCTGACGGCATTGGGGAGTGAGGTTAAAACGGCTAATTTAGATGTTAAAATGACCGTCTATCTTGGCAAGAGCCAAGTGCACTGGATTCGGGTCTTCCGATTAAGCCCTGATGGGGCTCAGTAACGTATCGGGGTGACGTTTATTAGCTTCGTATCACACCAGTAGGTTTCCACCAGAAAAACAGAGCGATTACATGCGTGAAATTCAAAAGATATACCTACAACCGAAGCTACACAGCAATTGAACCCCAAAACAATATATAATGCTGCGATGTATTTTTTTCGTAGTGCAAACGGGAGAAAAAAGAGAGACTGAGCGCACACGGCTAGCCTGCGCGGCTGCTGACTCGAAACTCTGACTTGAAGCGTCCCATAATAATGCAAGTTACGAAAGTTAAAGGTACATTTGATTCAAACCTATTACTTGACGAACATGTTGATGATATAATTGGCAAGGCTTTAGGAATGATATTTCATGTCTCGTCGAAAAATAAGACATTTAAATTTTCTCTAGTGTTGTTTTTTTTGTTCACGATTACGTTTCTGAAGGTCAAATTCAAACTATCAAATTTATATGTCATATTTCAATACGAAAGCATTCAGTAAAGATATTTGCAATTTAGAGCATTATCATCAGCATTAATCTCTATCGCATACTATATTTTGCTTCCGAGCCCGGTGCATTTTCAATTTTTTCTTTTCCACCGCACGATATTCGGCATTCCTTATTCTGAGATCATTGGCACACATGCCGATCCTTACTGCGTCAAGCCAGCTCTTCTTAGGTCTATCTCTTCTATTCAGACCCAACCGAGCGGCACGGCTAAACATTTGTTTCACACGTAACTAGCCGGTTATGGTAAGACAAGTACCAGCGTAGGCAACGCTCTTACAGTTTGTCTGCTACCGTGAATGCGCGAGTTCCCGACGCGGTCCTTCTAATGTACTCTGCACGTCCAATGCAGCATTTTAAGTAAAAATAAGCTACTATGTAGTATTCATCTCCAATGGTAGAAATTATGACCAGCTTGGTGGCGCAGCGGTTAATAACGTGACTTTGTCACCGATGCTTGTGGGTTCGATTCCCACACAGGACAAACATTTGCGTGCATGAACATGTCTGTTTGACTTGGTCCGGGTGTTTTTAAGAGAGGCAAAGCAGCCCGTCGGGGAAAGTACCTCCACCACAGAAAAACGCAGCCAAAAATAACAACTATCTGGCGGGTAGTAGTGTTCCTGCGTGTAAGTGAGGTCACAAATATGCTCCTTAGGAGTTGTTGTGTTAACAGCAGGGGCAGTGGCATCGCGCGGACGATTCATAATGTACGAGTATTACAAGCGTTCATAGCCTATGGAAACCGCTTTACATCAGGTGAGCCGTATGCTTGTATGCCTTCTGACGCTATATAACATACCTACAACAGTGTACGTTGCCACCTCTACTACCTAACACAGCCACTCATTAGGAGCTTCCTGGTAACCTCACCCACAGGACACACGGCAACCCTGCACGAAGTAGTTATTTGTTGCGGTTTTCTGTGAGGTTGTGGTGAATTTACCCTTTATCTCTTAAAAATAAAATTTGTACCGAGACTAATATACATGTTCATTGCAATTGATTGTTCACACACAAACGTTAGTCCTGCGTGGAAATCGAATTCCACGAGCCTTAGTGCTGCCGTAGCTAACTATAACCACCGGTTTCGTTGCGAAAGTTTGTAATTGACCGGTAATTGTCATTAAGTACATGAATCAGGAAACTACATTTCAATTGAGAATATATTAAAATAGGTCCTGTTTTCAAGGTAGGCAATAATTAACTGCAAAAGTTTTGTTAGGTACATATACTCTGTTACAATCGTAATTAAATTGTAATCCACATCAGTGATGCTAATTCACTCTCAATTTCACACATTACCTTTTCACGAATAAACAGCTGAATCGTAATAAATTTGGAACAGATGAAAACTGGGACTTGGAGAAGGGAGACATTGACTAGGTACGGGATCCCCCATAGGTCGAAACCACAGGCAGGACCTAGTTATGTCAAATAAATAAAATAGGTTAATCTTTGAAATTATATTTAAATTATTGTTCTGTTACATTGCAATGTATGGTTATCAGAGTTTATTTATATTGGTATGGGAACTAGTAATCGGCACACAAGCAAATAAAAGTGAATAAAATTAAAACCCGATTACGGAATATTTTTTACAATTTCTATTCTATTTTCCGTAGTCGGGTTTTAGTTTTTTTTTTGTACTTTTATTACAATTATTGTTCTTCAGTTTGTTAGCTAAACAACAATTTATTCTAATATTCCTTGTTAAAAGAATATCCTTACTAAACGTTGTTTATTTGTAATTTGCTCTTCATGTATGTATAGGTAGTATTGGAATATTTGTTGCGGCCGATAATATCGTGCTCTACCGTGTCTATCGATGTACTGAGCCAGCCTTAAATGGTAAAATTCCGGATACCTGTCCGGTGCCGCACCGTAGCGTTGCTTAAAATACGTAATTACATTACCGTTTCCGTGCACAGTAGGTAGCAACTTGGCCACGACCCTCCTGAATTAGAGTACCGAGCAAGTATCTTTCGTATCTATTTAAGTTGATTATTCCATAGCACAGTTTACTCTATCCATAGCTAACCCTTACAAAAACATTGTAGAAAGGAATCCTTGTCATGAAATTTCGATATTTATTCGGCTGTCCGTCTGTCGACCTATATACACAGTAGTTACAATCTTACAAATAACTACCAAGCTAGTAGTAGCCAGGTGGACAAGTTTCTTTATGTCAAGTGTTACATTTTAAGGTGTAGGTGACTCACTACCATGTTTAAATTCTAATACTTACCTACACGTAACGCATGCTGTCGATTAGCAGACACGGCTTTGTTGAAACCCTATAGTACGGCTATAGATATTTAATAAAAATCTGTCTAAATGAAGCAGCGTCCTCCATACATATTTACATGGTATAACAGTGAAATAATAATTCCCTGGAGGGCTATTGTATTCCGGCGAATGAGCGAAGTCAAATAATCTGTCGAGAAGTCGTTACTTTGACATGACGACGACGCGCAAACTACCTTCACGTCGGCCTGGTTATGTGCTACACGAAGTAGTATATTTATATCAGTAAGGCTGACTGTCACATTACTACACAATATGTCTGCAAACATTTAACGAGAAAACCTTAAGAAAACCTATAGGAGTAATCACATTGTACAGAGGTGCCTTTTCTGGAAGATCTTCCATCAATTAGTGTCATTACACAGTTATTAATAGTAGTTGAGTGATCTAAAGTTGTCGTTGGAAAACAACTTCGACAGTCGTACGTAACTAAATTTAATGATAATAATTTCTATTAATCGACTAGAATACTACGTCGGCAGTACTCTACTGTTTTTTACAATTATTATTCACAGTGTAATTATCTGTAAGAATTCGCCCTTTTTACGTACATATTTACATTAGATATATGAATTAGAATTAACAATTAAGCAATTGCCATGTTGTTTAGCAAACGTTACAATGATTTGGTACCGTTGAGCTGGTCTGACGATGGAAGTTGAAGATTGAATGAATGTAACAGCATTTCTCAAGGTCGGCGGTAACGTCCTCTTTAAAGGGAGGCGGTAGAAAGCGTACATTAAATTGACGAACCTTGCTGACGTGGTGTAAACAGCCGGTATGGTATGGTAGGTAAATTAAAAAGAAAGCGAAGAAATATGATTTTCGGATATTTCAATTCAAATATACCAGTACCTACTATTAATATCAATTGCCGTTGGTATTTTAAATCTGATGCTAATCTAAACAAATTGGGAGCGCTACAAAATTTTTCATTATCAAAATGGGCGGTGGCAGACATAGTATCAAAAACTATAGTCATTGAATGAAAAGAAATTCAATTTCAGCCACTTCTAATTATTGTATCATCATGAAACTTGATAATTGAGTGTAGTTCTGATGACCCTTTAATAATATGGTATCATTGAGCTTACGTAATGATGAGTGTGGGTCTCGGCTATAGGAGCTCATCCTATCCTTGGCCAACTACAAGTTCATTTTTGTAATTTGGGCCCGTTTAATTTGTCTTAGTAGCCCTTAGGAATTTAGTGTGTTTTTAGTTTATTTTTCTAAACTACTTTATTTGCCATGTGCGCTATATCGGCTTGGCTATATACATAGCACTTACGGTTCTGGTTTTACCAACCAGATTTTACCAACGGTTTACATCATGCCATTATTTATTCGTTCATTTATATAAAAAATATTCGACCTGTTTAAACACGTTGATACAAATCGAACAATATGTGTACTTATAAAATAAAATGTCTTACGATGCCCTATATTTGTATTTTTTCAGTTAACTTAATCGAGTACCTAATAAAATCTTTACATTAAAAAGTAAGTAAGTAAGTTTCCTAATCAATTTCCAGTTTCCTGAAGCTGCCTTGTAAGGTCCTGTCCTCGGCTTTGCTCCTTGATGTTATGATTCCTTTCGTGCTGAGTATCTCCATATCCGCCAAACCTAGCACCTTCTTTCGTTGATCGCTCAGCACCTGTTTGGTGAAGTTGATCATGTCTTGCATCGGTATGTCTCCGCCGAAACTGGTCGGGAGACATGCTCGGTTTATATTTTGGTGCAATTGTTTCTGGTTTGAATGGATCTGAAATGATTAAATATTTTAAGATATGCAGAGAATGTGTATTTTTTGTTAGTGGCTCCCGTAGATCTCCGTTTTTTTAATACAACGTTAGGTTAGGTTATGGAGTTGTTATTTGGCTGTGGTTTTCTGTGAGCTAGAGGTACTTCCCCAGACGGGGTGCTTTAATGCGCCCTGCCTCTCTTAAAAACACCTAGACCAAGACAAACAGACATGTTCATGCACACAAATGTTTGTCCTATATAAGAATCTAACCCACGAGCGTTGGCGTCAAATTAGCGTAATAGCGCGTTTTACCTTTTTTACCGCATTTAAGCGTACGGCTTACCTGATAAGCAGTTCTATCTAGCCTATGAAGCCTTCCGACACCAGGCGCTTAGACGCCGGGTCGTCAGCGCACGAGTAAGCCCTAACTATCTACCATATTCAAGCCCCGTGTAAGTGCCGTCATGACTATACCACATGCGATTCCTCTGGCGTTATAAAAAAATTTACAGGCATTTGTTTTTTCGAAAATACCTTCGAAAAATTTAATTATAAACGGGAAAAAGTGGTCGTAGAAGGAACATTGTCGTATGTGATTCGTTTTATTACTTTGATTAAGTTTGTATCTACTCAAACAAAAAAGTTATAAACTGATATGGCTCATAACATGCTTCACGCTGTAATTTAAATTCTATTAATCAATAGCGGCCCAGACAAACGCTATCTTCTCTGGAAATAAAGCTAAATATTCCTAGACAGTTTCTTATTGTAAATCTAAACCATCTAGGTACAAACCAATAAATCACTTGACTGCGCATGATTGCACCCACGCTCACAAAAACGTTTTAGCGCTCAAATATCTCATCGATTCAAGTCTACTGACCAATGGGAGGATATTATAACCAATAGGGCGATAAATAACGCGATGTTTATCCGTGAACTGGCCAATAAGAACAGAGCACTATACTTTAATCCCCGACCCGTAGCGGTGAATTTGAATGCGTCAAATCGCTTTCATTGATTCTTCATCGGTTATTTCCTTTCCACGAAATTTTATCCAAATCGGTCCGTTTTGGAGCATTTCGGTGACGAACACACAAAATATATGCATTTTTTTTATACACCGTCGGGAGGCACACTAGCATACGATCTACCTGATGTAAAGCAGTTACCGTGGCCAATTAATGCTTGTAATATATTAAGTATCACTCGCACGATGCCTCCTCTCCTCTGCTTACACAGCTACTCCTTAGGAGCTTACTGGTGACCTCACTCACACGCAGGAACACAACCCCCTAGGGAGTAGTTATTTGGCTGCGGTTTTCTGTGAGCTGGAGGTACTTCCCCAGACAAACTGCTTTGATGCGCCCTACCTCACTTAAAATTGAATCGAACCCACGAGCGTTGGTGTCAAAGTCGCGTCATACACTACTGCCACCGAGCTCGTCGAAATCGCATGGTTTGTTTATTCAAAAATATATATTCGTCAGTATCGTTTAGTGTATAGGGGATCAAACATCGTATCAAAAAGTGATTCAAATTAATCATTTAGATTAATATTTAATCACTTAGATTAGGCTAAAGTAGAACAGTAGGTAACCTCGCAGGCTAAGACTCCAGTTACCCGAGTAGGTAACTCGGGTAACTGGAGTCTTAGCCTGCGAGGTCAAATAAAACGGCTGTCTATCACTGTATACATATAGAAGTTGATAGCTGGCCGGAGTTACTTTTAAACCGGTTTTCTGTAGAACTGTATTATATAAGTTTCAAAGTGTAGTTATCAAAGGGCATTAACCTGAATACCTCTGACCTACCTGAACCTAGTCCCGATCAGTTCAAATTATTTTTATACCGATTTGATCGACAGGCTGCTCCGAGCGAAGCCATAGGTTATTTGAGAGAAATTATTATGGTAGGGATGTTAAAAAGAACCTGACTGGGAAAGTACCAATACTCCTCAAAAAACTGCGACTAAATAACAATTCCCTGGACATACAATGACGTGTTAATTGAGATAGGGTCAGATAATACTTATTTTATAAAACTTCGGAAGCATACGCCTACCTGATGTAAAGCCGTTATACCGTAGCCTATGAACGCTTGTAATACATTAAGTATCACTCGCGCGATGCCTTCACTGCTGCTAACACAGCAACTCCTTAAGAGCTTACTAGTGGTCTCACTCATACGCAGGAACACAACAGTCCTCTAGGGAGTTGTTATTCGGCTGCGCTTTTCTACGAGGTGGAGTATACTCGTACCCCGAACGGGCTGCTTTGATGCGCCCTACCTCTTAAAACATCCAGACAAACAGACATCTTCATGCGTACAAATGTTTGCCCAGTGTGACAATCGAACCCACGAGCGTTGGTGTCAAAGTCGCGTCATTCACGACTATGCCACTAAGCTCGTCATAGTAACCCAATAAATTAAAAAAAATCCAAGATTAATAAAATACAGTAAGATTTCATTTAAAAAAAGGTAAAACTTGTCTACCGCGAATTTAATAAAACTTACGTGAAGTCTGTTGGCCATCTTGGAGCTGACTCTGCTCTTTGCGAAATCAATTATATATTTAACGGCAGTGGGGACATTGATAAGGTGAAATTCCTTGTGTCTCATGGGCAGTGAATGCTGAAATCAAATTCATCGATCAGAATCAAATCAAAATAAGTAACGGGCTCCGCATCAACAGTATCGATTTAAAAGGAGCTAGAAAATTCTTAATCAGCAAAGTTAAAAAGGGAAATCCCTAAAAGGGAACATTTTGCGTATGTAATAATTATTTTGTAGTAAATTAATTTTATCAAGTCCGAAGCGTATTTTTTTCTACGATACAAAGACACTGTGTTTTTATACAATTTTTTTACAGATTTTCTACACAGCTCAGACGGAAAACCAGACCTTAGGTCACACGTCGTTCGAAATATACCTATTTTCTTGGAGGTACGGGTTTCCTCACGATGCTTTCCTTTTCCTTCACTAGTGATAATTACAAATATGTACGAAAACACGAATTTATTGGTATATGCCAGAATCCGAACCGCGGACTAGCTGGTCCATAGATCGGATCTTTATCCACTGGACTATCACTTCTCTCTGCTGCTTGATACAATAGGAGTAGCACTTAGTATACTTTTCTGCTCTTTCTTAATTCAACGACAAGCACTCTGTGAACCAGTGCTGATCGCATCAGTATTTAAGTACTTCAACTTGATTTTGATTCCTAAAAAAAACTTATTTCCTACCTCTGTCCACTTCATAATCCTAGCGAAGTCTGACGGATTCCATGCGGTTACATGAGCTGTCGTAGCCCCACTACCGTCGCCGACGTGCGTGACCCCGCAGATTTGATCGATTGGGTCTTCGAGCAGACTCTCGTAAATCAGGGCATGCACTCGGCACATATCCCAACATGTCCACTGATCAGGTTTGAACTTACCTACAAATAGATACTAAAATGTAGGTAATCACATTACTGCTTACTAAAAACGAACCAAGCACAATCTTTCGCAACTATTTCAGTTAACTTAGTTATTACATTATATAACCCGTTAACATTAAAACTTAACAACGGACATTATTCGAAATTATAAGTGGCAATTAGACATTTACAAAATAAGATTACTAAGAATAATAAGATAACAAGAAACATTACACGGTAATTTTGAAATATGATATTTTTTCTCGTGATGCGTATTTGAACAGACAGACAAATAGGCATAAACACCAACTTGCAAACGAGACTGGCATATCATGTGAAATTATATTTTAAAGGAGACTGCAACCAAATTACAACTCCCTGGTGGTTTATTGTGTTCCTATGAAGGTGAGGCTACCAAAAAGCTCTCGAGGAGTTTTAGGTGGCAACGCATAATCGATATTCGCTTAAAAGCTCTCATGGCCTGCGGTTACAGCTACGCGTCAAGCGGGTTGCGTGGGCTACCCGTAGTATTTTAAAAATGAATTCAACCTATTGCCATATTGATGTCTTCAACACAGTTTTATCAAATAACATTAAATCTAGCAAACTAATAAACCCATTTCTGTTTTATATACATGTAGTAGATATAAATTACAAAGATATTGTCATTGAACATTCGCACAAGCATTAGGTTTCATACCGTCACAACCTAAAGTATGATTCAAGTTATACGAATATTCATATAGAAGCTAGGAGAAATATAAATTCGCTGTTTCGTTCTTGTTTATTGGTGTAAAAACAAAACCAATTTTTTTACACTACGTTCGGTGGCAATTAAACACACGGCCAATAAATTATGATATAATGCAGCAAACGTATTGATGTCAATCACGCGTTGCCATTCTGCTGGCAATGCAGCGCCTCATTGTTTACTTAGTGGTACCCTCATTCACGCGCTGCATCGCAACAAGAATGTTACCGATTGTCTATAGAAGTACACTTTCTCTCATTCGGCCTGTATTCATTCAGACTGCTTCTTCAAGAAGCATAGTTGTGCTCTCCTACTCTATCTTCAGTGTCTTGCTTGGTAAGGCTTTGACTCGTAAATGATGGTGAGCCACTCCATTACATCCCATATACTCGTCATAACAAAGCAATTATTCTTACTCATGGTGTAAACGAGGACCCGGCGCCCCTTGCTGTCGCGCATCGGCGATATTGCGATGTACCTTAAATTATGAAACATAGCGTTTATGAAATTGTAATTATATCATAGTGTAGTTTATGTAATGAAAATTCGCATAGCGATGTTACGAGCTGGTCAAGGCTGCCGTGCGTGGGAACTTTCTAACAAATCTCGACACCGCTGTTATCTGCGTGCCCGTAAACTAGATGTTGCATAATATATATGGTATTTTTTTTAGGCAAGTATGTTAATGGGTTGTTTTCACAATTCCTCATGCCAATTTCAACAATACAATAGATTACAGGTTACTAAGGCAAGAGATTTAATTAAAATCGTTGATTAAAGTTACGATCCGTCTCGCGTTTACTAATTGACATATTAATTTCACTACTGAATCTGCGAGCTATAACATATTGCCGTCATGATCACAGAAATGACATTGGTAATATATGTATTTATATAGGTTCCAGAACTGAGAATATTGCAGGTAAATACTAACGTCAAGTGATCCAGTTTCCATAGAGTCGGAAAAATGTAAGCGAGAGAAGAAATCTCCGGACAGGGTTAATCCGACGGAGAATGCTCCAGCTTTACTGCATGGGTATCGCTATCCATGGTAGGGGTACAACAGAGACACTTCAGATGTATAACGGAACAACGCCTTAATTTAGTAGTGTAAATTGGTGGTGGTTGGTCACAATTGGTAAAAGAATAAAAGTGCCAGAAACACACTGATTGAGTGAGCTATGGGTACAAATAAGCTAACCAAAAAGCTCTCTACAATGACTGAGGGCGCAGGCTTAATTATATTATATTAAAGCCAAGAATTAGTTCAGCGATCTGTTCACAATTTTAGTTTTGTATGTCTGATATCTTTTCTTTGAAATTTTTAAGATTCCCGAAATATATTTTTTTAATGTCTTACAGGAACAGTTCACCAATTATAATAATAAATATTACAAGTAAAATATTGTTCAGTCAATTTCACATACATCACGTAATTCACAAATAACCACAGCTTTACAGATAACATATACAGTTAAATTTTATGTATATAAGTAAATAAATTAAAGAAATGCATTGAACTAACAGAGGAAAAAGTTTAAGTTATATACTAAAACACGACTACGACAAAAGTATAAACAATGCTTCATTGCGAGTATATTTTTTATTATAAATGATGAACCATTGAAAGTATACTGTTACGCTACCTGTAGATTATAATTAAAATAAATGTACTTTATGTTTTGTCACAAAGTATGTAATGCGTGCGGCGCGTCATTTCTATATTCTATGCCTGTCGAAATTGATAATTATTTAGTAACTAGCTGAAGCCCGCGGCTTCGCACGCATGAGATTTGGGCTTTTAGTAGCCTTTATTTCTGTATAGACTTCAAACTCTTTCTTTAAAAAAAAATCAAAGTTCAGGGTCGTCGTAGATGCAACCATAGCGCGATTCAATTTTCATACAGCGCCATCTATTGACCTTTACGGGAAGCAACGTATATTTATTTTATTTTTATTACATAAAAATGCGTAGTTATTTTAGGTCCCAAAAAATACATATTCTGTGAAAATAATAATAATAAAATTGCAAAGTCCCCTGAAGGGGAAGATATTTTCCCCTAATTTGAAGTTTTCATTTTTTACGCAGGAACCCTAAATATTTACGGGATAAAAAGTACCCTATATTCTGCTCTATAAGTCCCGTCTTAATCGGTTCAGCCATTTTGAAGATTAGCCCTTACAAACAAACAGACAGACAGTCAGACAAAAAAGATAAAAATGCATATTTAGGTTTTGGTAACGTGAAAATAACAATATGAGCTTAAGATAAAGGCTTTATTTTGAAATCACAGACAGACACTTCAAGTTTATTTATATGTATACATGTTTAGTTCAGTGGGCATTTTAGATCGTAGTTGGATGTAAAAATATTTTTATTTCATTAATATGGGGTAAGCGAGGGGATATATTTATATACAGGATGCATTATGTATAAAGACAATAGGTTTAGAATTGACCTTAATTAACCCGAAAATTTAGAATTGCGTTATTATTATATTTATTCTTTTTAGTAAATGCGTAAAACATGTAGGCACTTGAATATATGAAAACATACATTTTCAGTAAGTATTTGTTAAGACTTTTCATTACACACAAAACATGGCATATTATATTAATATTTTACTGTTTTTGTATTACTTTATCCGTATTATTTGTTTTTTTAGACGACATATTTTTTATACACTATGACTACACTTGATTTAAATTGTTTACTTTAGCCTATGAACGCTATACTCGTAATAATATATTATATATATGTTATTAATGCTACTTCGACACCAAGGCTCACAGGTTCGATTCCCACACAGGATAAACATTTATGTTTTGAACATGTCTCATGTGGGAATCGAACCCACTGACCCTTGGTGTCGAAGTAGCATTAATAACATATATATAATATATTATTATATACACATGTATATATATATTAAATTATAGTGTTAACATTTATAGCTATTATAATTTTTTAGGTAATACTTCTATCTCTCCTAAAGATTCTGTAATAGGCTATCAAAAGTACTTGGACGTCCGAACTTGATGTTATTTCATGTTTTTTTTTTGTGTAAAATCGCGGTTTTTACAAGATGAGGCTCATATATAAACTTAAAAATCAAAACAAAACCTTGTCTAAATACAAATTTTGAACTAAATTAGCACCATTTCCGAGGTACAATAATGTTAGTAATATCCATAATATACAAAATAATCACCCGTTATTGATGATATCCTGAAGTTTCGAATCTTCGCAGTCAAGGTTAACAACGCATTCTGGATAATATTTTCTGAGATTTAAATATTTTAATATAGTCTGTTGAGCCATAGGTATACTGTATTTTTTGTGTCGCAGAAACCGCAGCAAGAACTGTTCATCTGCAATTTAATTTACAAATAATTAGTAACAAATTTTACCGCATTTAAAAGTACCTAGGTACCTACATGCTTATGACAGATATGTATAGATATTAGTCTGGGAAAACAGATAGCCTTTATGTTACCTTGTCGGACATTTCTAATGTCTTTATTTTGCTTTATCCACTCCCTCAGCATATTAAGGGCCTGTTCTCTGGACGCCGGCGTTTCACGAAGTTCTTTTGCGGTCTCTGCCGCCAGGCTAGCAATACTTTGTGTGGTGCAAGTCAGCCATCCCTTCTCTACCTTCTCATTCGTGACGTTCCATGTCGTCGACACCGTCAACAGGAAACCGGCGGTTGTCATTTTTCTTTATACTCTGTGTAATTAAGATTTCCATTATTAAAATTTCTTTATCACTTGTGTTGTATTTATCACGTGGGTTGTGTTTTATCAGAAGGTTATGTCAGGAGCCTTAGGAACCAGCGCGCGTGTATGAAAACAGGGATGAATGTTAAAGAAGCGAGTGAAGTGTGTAAGGACCGCGTCTTATGGCACTCGGTTCTCATTGCCTACGCCGCAAGGCCTACCTGGCGTCAAGATATACATACATTATTAAAATAATTAAAATTATCAATCTATACTAAATATATAAAGCGCAGGAGTTTATTTGTTTGAAAAAATATTTTTGCATTTGATAGCCCCATTCTTGAGGAATAGGAATTCAACATCACGGTACGACGCTTAAAAGCATAGGAAAAATAAATAAAAGTACAAAAAGCTGTTCCTACGGGATACCGGGATGCCAACGTGCTGACAAAGTCGCTGGCTGCAGCTAGTATTGTACATGCATAAATCACTATGTTAAGGGTATGTTCTTATACTAGTTTATAAGCTTGCCATACAAGGAGTATCACTTGCCCGTTGCCACACCCGTGTCGACAAGTACGGTGCACCGTACTCGTGTGGCGGAATTATTGGTAAGGTAAAGAACACCAAGGCTCATGAGTTCGAACCACACACAGGACAAACATGTCTTGGTCTTAGTACTTTTAAGAGAAAGGGGCGGATTAAAGGAGCCCGGGAAATTTCAGCAAAATTAGTCCAGCCGTTTGAGCAGATCAGTGACACCTAACCTAACCCTAAAACTGAATATGCGTGCAACATATTCAGTTTCAGGGTTAGGTTAGGGTTTACTTATTTTTTTATTATTCTCTACTTACTACATATTAATGTTAAGAATTGGTACACAGCGGTAAATAAATATATATATACAAACTGTATATAAGTAATAAATATATAATACATAAACATTTGCATAATCATATAAATATGCCCCTGATTGTATTTAAGCCATGAACTTTCAAAATTAACGAAGTTCATGGCTTCGGCAAATTGATTGAAGATTTCCTCTGAGAAACTCGGATAGCGAATTCAAAGGTTCGTTATGGATCTATAATAGTGGATATAATGACATTAATGACTCAATATATAATTTGTAATGTATATACAATATCTAAATGAAAGTACAATAATTGCGGACGAAATGCGAGCATTTCGCAAATTTTGTGGCGTAGGTAACACTTGCTGACTGCGTTCGCAATGGTGATATAAAAAACAGAGTTCGTCTGAAAGAGTGTCGGTATTAAGAAAAATGCTCTCATGCTCTGTTGGTTCGGATATGTGAAATAATTCAGGACAAAGAATGACGAAACTAATATACAATGCGCCAGTGGAAGGACGTATAGGAGCCCAGGAGGGCTAATACTTATCTACCACGACACGACCTTGGTCGTGTTTTACCAGAAGGTGGGTGAGGTTTGTAATGACCGCGTCTTATGGCTCTCGGTATTCTCGAAAGGGATCTGGCGTGAAAATATACATAGGTACATAGGTATGTCTAATTTGAAATTCCTTTAACATTGAATACAAATAGTTATATATTAGCACAGCCTAGAAATCAATTTCTAGGCTGTGAATCGACGAGCTTGTTGGCGCAGTGGTTAGTAACGCCACTTTGACACCAACGACAGTGAGTTCGATTCCCACACATGACATACATTTGTGTGCATGAACATGTTGTTTGTCTTATACTGGGTGTCGTAAAAAAATGTATTAACGTATGTTTATCAGTTGTCTAGTACCCATAATACAACCTTCGCTTACTTTAGGGCTAGATGGCGCTGTGTAATTTTTTAAAATCATGTTCTAATATAAACATACGCACATTGTTAATTACTTTATTGACTTCCAATAATCGTTACACATATTTATGTTAATAATTAATTTTACTTGTATATAAATAGGTATTAAAGCTCTCCCCACTCTTGCCCACACTCAACATTAGTGAGAGTTTGAGCTCGGCGGCGGAGTGGTTACGCTACTTTGACACCACGCTCGTTGGTACGATTCTCTTACAGGACAAACATTTGTAGGTGTGAACATGTCACTTTGTCTTAGTTTGGGTGGTTTAAGAGAGGTAGGGCGAGTCAATGCTGCCTACCTGGGAAAGTACCTCCACTTCACAGAAAACCGCAGCCAAATAAAAACTCCCTGGAGAGTTACTGTGTTCCTGTAAGGGAGTGAAATTGCTAGTAACTCCTATACAGTTGCTAATCTATTGCGGATAACATATGAGCATTATGTCTTACGAAACCCGAGGAAACCAACATGAATAAACCCATCCATGGACAGGCTATAGTCGCCGCTGCATAGTATTTTATATGCCTCTTTAAATAAGTTACAGGCAGTGTCGGCGCTAGATGAAACGTGGAAGTCGGCGTCATCAGCCTAACGAGGCCTCTATCGTTTTTCAGAAAAAATACGTTAAATTAAATAAGTTTAATTATGCTCTAATAATAATTACATACTAATTTTCATTTACAACTATTATTACTATTGAAATGATGACAAAAAAGATTTACGAAGCCCCAACAGGCTCAAGGCGGTCGGTGGCAACCAACGTGGCCGACGCCTAGTATTGCTTCTGGTTAGTGGACAATTTAGTGACTACGATAAAAAATATCCGACCTTCATTTTAATTGCAATCTGCATAAATAAGTAGTCTAATATTATATTTTTTACTGTTAATTAATTATAAAAAATACACCTACAAGAAGTCTTGTATATAGCTATATGCACCTTTTTGTAAGTATATAGTAATTTGTCGTCGTAGTCGCGTTTTAGTTTTTTTGCTTAATTTTATTGAAGTAAATACACAGTAGCATTTGCCCTTACACAATATGCACGTATATTATTTTTATCTCTTGCTTTTTTCTTTACAAAGAAGTTAAGGGCTATAACTTATAACACACACTTTAGCCCCTCTACGTTATACCTTTAATGCTATTTTTTTAGAGCACGAAGAGTAAACATTTTATTACAAGCTTTTAGCAACTTTTAGTGCATAAAATGGTATACGGCATCTACACAACTTTCACGCGTCATACCTAACATCGACGAATATATCATTCAGGTATCTACTGAAAGATTGCGTACCTAAATGATAAAGAAATTGTATATTTTGATCATTAAATGTAAATTTAACCTTTACCAAAAATTTATCAAGCACTTGGAATCCAATCAGCGAAATGTGAAAAAAACACAACCAATATTTTAGGGTATCCTTCGAAAGAATAAATTATAATGATTAATTTCGTCTAATGATATAGATTTATAAATTTATGGAAAATATTTAGATTTAACATTCAATTATCACTAAGATTTTAAAAATTGCTGTTTTTGACCCTAACCGTTATGTAGCTAAATAAATTGATAAAATTATAATTTATAAAATTAATTTTTATTCCTTGAGCCTCTTTAATAAGCACAAATCTTGATTTGGTGCCTTCACCACCAGACTACATTCAAGCTATTTCACATAATATATATAACCGCTATGAATAAACAAACGTCTTGAAGTACTCGTTTATCCTTGGCGCTAATTTTGGATTGGGATTGCAACAAACATATTTTTAAAGAGTAAATAGCTCTAGCCATCCACCTTGCTTGATGCATCGCCAGGATCCAGGAGGTCTGATTTTAATTTTTTTCTCATTATCTCCTCCTAGGAATATAATGGATAGTTCAATTACTTCCCGATAATCGTCACGTACAATGTTTTTTTGTAATTCTTGATTATAAAATATCAACAATTCTTTTATTATTGTATTACCAAAATGTTGTGTGACAATATCGGTGTACGATTGAATATCGCTTGGTTCTCCCTTTCAATCACGCAAGGAACCGTTCGGTGAAGATATACGTAGATAGATAAATACCTTAATTAACTTAATAGTTAAACTAAATAAAAGAGTAGTGTTAAATTACCGTTGGTAAATATTGAACAAGACAATTATAGACAAGCCGGCTTCAGAACGGAGGACTAACATTTTATTTAAAATCAAAATAGGGCGCAAAAGAATCCAATAACAAAATTGATTCGTTACGATTTTACTTTCTGCTTCGTACGGTTACATTAGATACGTACAAGTAAGTACGTTATTTTCGTACCGTAACCCAAGGTCGACAACAACACATACAACAAGTACCTACAAAGGAACTAATGTTCCTCTTTACAACTATTTGCAACAACTCTTTACGGTCATTATAGATAAGTTGTCACGTCTGCAATGTACAAAGCGCTGGATAGCATTACGAAAGTAGTTCAGCTGTTTAGAAGAACAAAGCCTAGAAATGTCATTTATTATCTCGCATGGCCGTTTCGTGAGACAAGTTTTAAGCAGTCTATGTTCTTGTACACGTACATGCGTGTGACTAAGTATGAATGTACGACCATAACTTGAAAACCTGTTGGATGAAATGGATGTCTGTTGGATACGGCGAAATACCTATGCATAATTATAAGTAAGGTTGGTTTGAAGATTTTTGAATATCCATCTTTCAAACAAACACTAGAATAGTATTGAATCAATTTTTCCTAGTTCGACCCATGACTATTAATTGCAAAAAATGTCTGAAATAAATGTGATAATAAGTAATAAAAAAAACGGAATATATTTTTAAAGAATGAAATGAAAAGTTTCAATGTTTAGAGGGAATTAATTAAACAACTAAGGTGGTAAACAAGCATACGACCTGCTTTATGGTAAGCAGTCATTGTAAATGAAGGATTACGACACATTACCTTTTTATTCTAAGAGGCGGCAAATTGTATTTTATGCGGGCTCTGATATCTATCATATTGCCTTTATTATAATAGGTTACCATGTATATTTCCATTCAGTTAGCTCCATGTTACTTTTGATGATATCCATAACAATAATGTGATCATAACATTAAGAAAAGGAACGAATCAAAGAAACGATAAAAAATTCTTTCTTTTTGTTTCCTAAGTATCCTATCATTCGTACAGGCTTATAAAATCAATACATTTTATCAAATAATTAATAATATACTATGGGACTTCTTTATATATATTCAAAATAAATACACATTTTGCCGTAACTTATAAATAAATAATTATAAGTATTTTTATGTGTCTTATTAAAAAAACAATATATTATTACAGTGATCATTTCTAATATCTAAAAAAACCTACTTGAATCAAGATATATCCAGCCTAAAATATTCTCGGTAAGTACATTACCGCAAACATTACAATATAGTGACTATTTCAATAAAATATATAATATAATATTTTGTAAAACAATACGTAGTACACGTAATAGGAATATCTTATTATATTAATGAGCAATTCTTGTATATATAAATATATTTAGTGGATCTTGATAACAGCGCCGATGATTTGGATCAAATTTTGAAGTTAGATAAGGTTTTGTTTTTAAATTTTTGGTATCTTTTTGAGAAAATGCAGTTTTTACAACATACATTAACTGCGGATCATGCAAAATACTAATATCAGCTATTCGACATCTCGATTATTTATTATGTATTTGTTCCCCCTGTAATGTCTATCTTATACAATCACAAAGGTCCTCGACACATTTTGCACATTTGTCATTATATATATATATATATTTTGCACATTTGTCATTATATATATATATATATATATATACATACATAACTTATATATCATATTTATATAGCTCTTTTTAAGAAGTTGACATAATGTAAAATATTCATATATAAGAAATATAATTATACATTCCTCAAAGATTACCTTGTACTTAATTAGTTTGTAGAACAGATGTAATACATAGGTATCTTTGCGAAAATGTGTGAATACAAATGAATAGTGTCCTTTTTGCAAATGAACGGTGAATGGATAGATTCTGTATAATTTACATTTTAATAAAAATATATTGACTATTTAAACTATGAATACAATATTTATATGAACTTGAATTTTATAACATTGAAGATCACGTTCAATGCCATCACGCCCGTATACAGATATTTAATTTTGCGGAACAAAACAACATACATATAAATTAAAACCACTAAGATGACAACTTCTTCCGCAAAAACAAGTTTTTAATAAATTTGAGCCAAGGTTATCAATCGATATTTTATTTATTGTATATGTCGCATAATACCAACACAGGTATATGTACGAATTTGTTATATATAGTAGTGGTTATTCGGCTATATTACTGTAACTGCAGTTACTGTAAATGTATGTAGATTACGTGTTGAGGCTAGCGTTCCGCTCATGGTAAAATTTATTTGTATTACATACCACTGAGTTGGCAATTAAGTGTACAGGCTGCCGGACCTACAGGTAACCTATGAGCTGCTTCCCTTTGCTTTGATAGTAAGTTCATTCTATAAGTTTATAGGTTTGCGGAGGACGAGGTTATATTATTGGGAAGCTTTACATGCTTCAATTAAATTGCAATTGGAATTATTGATAAATGCATGAAGTGATTGTGCTGCAAATCCACCAGTAATGTTGGTTAGGTAAACGAAGAATGTACGGGTGTAGAATAAACCAGTAGTCACGAATAGGATAAAAAACTGTACTGTAGTACTGTAGGGCCATACGAAATAACGGTTGAAGTATGGGATGGGATCTTTTGGGAGAAAATGGAGTAAGCCCGTAAACTTATTCGTTAATAAGTAGTTCAATACAGAAGCGATCTCTGATGATTGGTTCATTAGAATGCTGGTAACTTTTTTTAAAATAAGTATAGGGCAGTCTATAGCGTGCAGCAGATAGAGGAGAATAAAAGCTAACGCTTCATACTTAAAAAAATGTAGGAAGACGATTGTCCATGATATTTTGGGTAAGGTTTGAGCTATTAATAGGGACATTGAGAGCGCGTATACTGGAAGGAGCATCTTGGTGCATGGGGATCACAGATGACACTTCATGAGTGAGCAGGGCGCATCAAAACAGCTCCATTGTAGAACAACTTTCACCTCACAGGAAATCGCAATACCTACAGCTCCCGAACAGTTGCTGTGTTATCAGCTGGGGTGGCAACGAACGCACGAGCAATGCACCCTGCATTGCTAGGTCCGTAGACTACGGTAACCACTATACATCAATTGTATGTATGCTTGTATGTCTCTCTTCGTTGCATAAAGAAAAATATCCCAGGATAACAGAAAGCCTTGTGTAAGCTCTAGTCCTTGAAACAAACGTACATTTTAAAAATACTTTAGGGAGCACTTCTTATATTTTTTTACATAAAATAATTATTCTATGACGCTTGGAGTGCAATCCAATGATAAATATACTATTAATATCCATTCAGCATATAGTGTGATTATGTAGTTATAAAGAATATCGTAAAATATAGTTACGTAACGTAAGTGCAAAACCTTTGTGTATCCCTTTTGCAGTCACAAAGTCAAATTGCAAATTGTATTAAAAATACACAACTAGATATACCTATAACAAATCTTTGCATCGCTACGGTCATAAATATTAGGATAAAAAACTGAAACGTAAATTGTTCACGAAACACTTAAATAAAAAGTGCAAACAATATCTACAGAGGACTATGCCGTAGGATGAATATTGTGTTTCCTAAGAATATCTGTTGGAATAAATTCAGCAACTTTGCCAAGAGCTTTTTTAGTGACGTCATTCCATGTCTCCGGAGAACCAAAGGCATGTTCTTTTACAGCTAACGTTGAAAATCCTGCCATTACTTCCGAGCTGCATCTTTCCAGTTTTCCAATAATGAGCGCCGCTTCTCTGTACGCAGAGGGATGAATTCTTTCGATTTCACTTCTGTTAAACGCGCACAGTATCTGTCTTAAGGCTGTCAAATCGTAGTACGTGTAATCTTCTGGCTCTTTACCGGCAAAGTCTTCCCTGATACGATCTGCCAGAGCTGCTAATTGATCTGGGTCCAAATTATAATTCAATCCAAAATTCTGTATAACATCAATACTGCTGAAGGTAATATTTGAGTATTCTTCGGGTGTAATAGCAGGGGTCACCCAATGTAGCAACATGAGCGTGTTTTCAGGAATACCCGAAATGCCGTTATAAAATGCAATGATCGACTGCCATATGAATTCAGCTTCCGCTTGCTCCATCTGCTCTTTTCCTAAGTGGGCTAAACACTCGACTATATCTTTAGATTTAATTGATTGTAGTTCTGATAAAGTCAATTTCTTTCCTTCAGGCAATTCTAAAATCTCACTACAGGTCAAGCCATATGTGATTGCAATTTTCATAAGATATATTAAAGTTATATATTTCATTTTAGACATCGTAACTTTTTATATTTTAGAGACGTACTTACAGCTTTGATTTCGCCAGTAAAATGTTAGTGTTGATGAAGTTTCAAAGGGCTGCATTCTACTTCATTTAAAATCCAATTACCGACACGTGCCCTTTAAATGGCCTTTTCATGGACTGATAAATAGAATAAAGATGACTCCATCGAGCCACGATTCCTCGAATGTAATATAAGAAAAGGTAATTAGCTGTATTTGTCGGCTATTTTAAAGCGTTAGACCAATAAATAATAAACAGAAGCCTATAACATACACCGTCATTCGTCGTATACTTTCTTATCTTGTTTCCAACGCAAAATGTTCAAATAATTGCCACTTACTTAATAATATGACAGTGAATATTCAAAACATATTGCTTTTTACATTATGCCCCACTCTATATATCCTGCCTAATGAAGAAATGGTTATTGCAAACTATACTAATTCGATTGCAATGCAAGGACTATCGTGCTTTTTCCTTCTGATAACGCAGTAACTCCTTACCAGCTCACGAATGGCTTTGCTCCCTCACAGAAACGTAACCCTCTGGGGGTATTTTTATACAACGTCGGGAGACATACAAGCATACGGCTCACCTGATGTAAAGCTATTACCGCAGCCTATGAATACTTGTAATACCTTAAGTATCAGTCGCGCCATGCCACTGCTTCTAATACTGCAAATCCTTGGTAGCTTACTGGTGACCTCACTCACACGCAGGAACGCACCAACCCTCCAGGATGTTGTTATTTGACTTCCCCAGACGCTTTGATGACGGATACTACGATTTGCCCTACCTGCTAAAACACCTAGGTCACCATAAACAGATATGTTCAATATGTTCATGTACACAAATATTTGTACTGTGTGGGAATCGGACCCACGGCCGCGTTAGTGTCAAAGTAGCGTCAACTAACCACTGCGACACCGAGCTCGTCGGGTTACTTTTTAACCCGCGACGGCCACGGAGACGGTAGGTACTTACACGCTTTTGGGGTAAGAAGAGTTTGTGTGAGCGTCTCGGAAACGGGCTAGGCAGATTGAAACGGTTTCCTGCATTGTGTAGGTCTTATTCCTGAGCATGTTCTTAACTAAAGTTTAATAACACGTATTTCTTTAAAGCGATTAAGTCTTGTTTTATTATTATTATAAATTATATTATCGGAATACGAATATAAACAGAAACGTATACAATGTTTATACTATTGAAATTTAAATAAAAAAGGTACAAATAAAAATACACAAAAATTTTAAAAACCCACGACGGAATACTGTGAAATCGAAAAACTTCAATAAAAAAAATTATAAACCCGCGACATTCAAGCGTAATTACTAAATAGACTTTACATATTAAGTGAGTAGTATGTGCCAGTAGCTTTGTTATTAATTAATATGCATTCTACAACACGCTTTGATGTCATGGGTGATCGAAATGTTTTATTTTAGTTTTTTCATGTCACAATATTCCATCATGGAACTTTTAAATTTTCTGTTTGTATTTTATTTACGTATCTATACATGTAATAAAACTATAACTGGCCAAATTAAACGAGGATAAAGGCTATTGTGAGTTTATAATTATCAAAATACCATGTTATAAACGTAGTATTTACTAGAGACATGAACTATTCTGATTTAAAATGTAAAACATAAAACGCAGTGGTATGCGTTTGCGTGTAGGTTTCCTCTATGGTTCCTGTGCGGCCGATAAAGACGATATGCAATGTTTAAAATTCAATGAGCTGCAATTGCAAAACCTAATACACTTCATTTCCAAAACTTGCGAAAGAGTTTACTTCGTCAGCTTACTCAATCTTGTACACGATTAGTACGTTATTACCGCTCCCCGAACGCCCACGTACATGACGTAACACGGTAAATAACACAAAAACAGAAATTTCGGTACACAAAACTTTACAGATAAATGATAAACGCAACTAGTTATGTCACGGATATTTGTATGTCAGCTAAGCGGGCTAACATTTCTTTGGTATTTCTTTCAGCATATTTGATAATATTTCATCGTTATAACAGTTGTACTAAGGTAAGTTGCGGTTATATTTGTTTACCTCAGAATAATAGTAAAACAGGGCTCTAAGTCCACAAGTTTTAATTTACTTGTTTGTTAATGGATCAAGTGCGAGTAAGCAAGCAGGTAATTAATTACGAGTTGGGATTTTTAATGATTTCAAACACATCACTAGCGTGACCAAAACTTAAACTTAAAACGTAACTATGCAATATAGTATAAACTAACTTTATGAACTTGACCCAAATCAAGCTTAAACCTGACCCACATTTGACACAAACCTGAGTTAAGTATAACCCAAACCTCACCCAGCTAAATTTAAAGCTCAAGGGCAAGTGCAACTCAGACTCCCGCCCAGTTTCCGTTTTAGCAGTACCGACGCCCTGGTCGAGAGGCCAGGCCGCCTACCTCTCCAGTTTTTAGTTTCAGTTACATCGCGCTGTGGTTTCGCTTTAAGCAAATTAGGCCGACATGCACTTGGTCGGTATTTATAATACATATATGAAAATAAATCTACATTACTCTCGCGCACCATAGTTTTTTGTAATTTAAAAAGCTATATTTTAATACCTATAGCTACGAATGTAAAAGGGGGAAAAATATGTCGGAATGTATTATTCCTCGTTAAATTCCCATCAAAAATTATCTTAGGAAATATATTAAATACAAATAATTTATGAATTAGAACAAAACAGAAAAGGATGACATTGGCTGTATTTTACAAAGTCATTCGATAAACTATTCTGGTTTAATCCAAATTTCAGATATAGATCGCTGATAATAAGTTACAAGACGATATTTGTTTTATTCAAGAATATTTAAATACTATATCATCAATATTAATAAAAGGTGTAATTTTCAATAATTTCCCTTTTTCGTTTATGGATCGATTTTAAATTTTTTTACTTGTTTGAGAGCAATTAATATTACGTAAAGAATATTCCAAAAAAATATTTTTGCTAGATGTTAGGTTTTAATTAACTTGTGTATATCATATACCAAGTTCATTAATACACTATGTTGTGCCTGGAGACATCCCACGATTTAATAATATTTTGTATTACAATATGTTGTTTCATTGACGAAAATATTTCTAACGCCAATCAAATTTTGCTAACGTGTTTTGTCTATAAATTTCAAGTATATTCTGATATTGTAATTCGAAGTTGAAAATTGTTTTTAGATTTAATAATACAGGATGACATATGTTTATGTTCAGAATTTTCTCTTATTTACTGCTATTTTAATTTTTGTTTGTTTTCGGTCAAGCCCTCTTAATATCTGATAAAGAAAATTACAATACACTGATAACATCAAAATATTGATCTAATTAAATTTGATAATTTCTTAAAATTTATAATTCTCTAGGGCGCATAAGAAAACATACTTTTTACATTTTTTGTAAAAACTGCCGATAGAGCGGTCATTTTTAATACACTAATCAATTTTCTCTAGCATGTCGTATGTACTACTTAAGAAATTACTGATGTTTAATGATTTAATTTATGGATGCGAGAGGAATATCTATAGAATATTGTCAGCGAAAAAATTACACAAGTTTTTGTCGTCATTTTTTTCCCTCAAAGTATGTATTAATTTGACCCTTTAATGAGTGCTTAATGCTTTTAAATAATATAACTCGTAAATTCAGAGGTTCACCTCGTAACATTTTTGTCTGTATGTTATTTTTGCAATTGTTACTATACTAAGTATTTATAAAATGATTATTGTAATCCTCACATTTAGGTGGGTGCAATTCGTTAAAATTTTTACTTTTGCACGAAATTTGAAATTTTAATACAAATGAAATAAAATTGAAATACAAATGGAAGAAACTACATCACTATCGACAAAAATCATTTCACTTTTTTTTATATTTTGCTCTATTAAGTGAGTATTATGATTTCTTTCAAAGGTATCTTTTCACAGTGACCTTTCGTAGGGCACTTTACGCCTCCAAAAAGTGTATTTTGACGGACAAGTGACCCAGTCTTATTTAGCATAGCAACAGTGTAGTTTCTATTAAACACAAATAATAATACCGAGTGAGCATGTCATAAAAAAAAATGTGACATTTGTGAAAATATTATTTTAGAAATCACAGGCTATTTATTTCGTACTTACTGTGAATGGCTGCCTAATAATGTTTGGTAATAGCAAAAAATTACATTATCAATCCAATATTACCCACCCGGCAACGACGACGCAACAAAAGACTGTGTGCTTGTTTACAATTGATTACGCAATGTCATATTTGAAGAATTAGAAGCAGGTGGGCAAATAGTAGAGACGAGCTAGTTTTGTTTGAGTGCGTTCGGTAAACACATAAAGTTGCGTACATATCATGTTTCCGCCATGAAAAGTTGGTTAACTATTACAAAACGGAGGAAACTTAAGGACACGAAAAATCAATGTTTAAATTTGACAGAGCCATACGATGTAGAGAATAAAGTGGTCACCATAACCATAACAAATATAATAACTCCTGCTACACCCTTACACCTGCAACGGTGGAGTGGAAGCGCACAACGCCACCACATCCCCTGAGAATTAAGACTTGCGACCTATGTGTTGTTTTCGGTCGCTCCGTGTCAAATCAGTATGGCCGCCAAACTTTAGGCTCCTAATGGATTTGAAAATGGGTAGATTTTTACGAGTGAATAAAGGTTTCTTTAAACCAAGATTTCGATTAAATGAATAACTACAAGTCAAAATAGCAAAACATAGATTAATGTGCATAGCTTTATAATTATAAGAAACAAAGTCGGGTCTCGCGCATTGTGTCTCCCGTAGGTACTTATTTATTTTATTTATCACAATTATAGCTATTATATAGTGTTATTAATTTATACAGCATAAACATAAACTTACAAAGATTTTCCTTATAATACATATTCGTCGGTAGTTTGTAAAAATAGACATTATTCAAATCAAGTGAGAGATTATAAAAAAGGTGGGATGTTCAGTGTAAGTGTCTGAGTATAATGTATGCTATGCATACAGAGCTCAGTCAGTGGAAATGGAGACCGAAGATTTTCTTCGAACATTTCGCTCGCGAACGCTATTTTATATAAAACACGACGGGCTCCTGGACAGAAAGATGTAGCGTGTTGTTTTTTTTTATAATGCTATATTTTACTAGGTTTTATTGTCGCAGAAGGATATTATATTTTTTTAGGGTTCCGTACCCAAGGGGTAAAACGGAACCCTACTACTGAGACTCCGCGTCCGTCCGTCCGTCTGTCACCAGGCTGTATCTCATGATAGTTAGACAGTTGAAATTTTCACAGATGATGTATTTCTATTGCCGCTATAACAACAAATACTAAAAAATATAATAAAATAAATATTTAAGGGGGCTCCCATACAACAAACGTGATTTTTTTGCATTTTTTATACATAATGGTACGGAACCCTTCGTGCGCGAGTCCGACTCGCACTTGGCCGATTTTTTTAGTTTATAGAAGGTTATTTAATAAAAATAAATTATAGTTAGCAGAAGGGGTTTGCGAGATATATTAGCAGGATTTAATTCTACAAGGCGATCATTAGTTAAATGTTTAGGTATTATATATTCAAGTCTATATTTTCCGTAAGGACTAGCATAAGTTGGAATAATTAATTTGTTGTTTAATGCACTACGTCTTGTATGTCTTTATTGAAAAACTATTCCACTATTAGCCAACATTTTCTTTTTTTCCTATACAGGAAGTATCTTACAGCAGTGAAATAATCCGTCAGGGTTAACTTTAAGTTACCATAGTTACCATTCACTTGCCATAATTGTAATGTTCAATATTGTGTATGTATGAATAAATAGTAATTAAATAATTAAATGAATGTAGGGGCAGTTAGCACAATATTCACAGCGGATATGTTTGATACTTAGCCATCTAAAACATAACCGCGACGCTTTAATCCCTTTGCATGGTACCTATGTGCTCCGAATTCCGAGTTGAAACGTCTTACCTTGTATTGTCTTGTATCAGTTCCTGTATCCTATGGAACCTTGAAATCCAGATCTTGTACTAAAAATAAATTACGCTTGTACCTTCAGATTATTTTCACTAAATTCTTAAATATTTACTGCTCACATAGATGTTATGTGGCCGCGGTTTTCTTTGAGATAGAGTTAGTTCCCCAAACTGGCTACTGGTTTGTAGTGGTACTTCTCTTAGAAAGACCCAGACCAAAATAATAATAATAATAATAATAAGCCCGCAGGGCAGCTTGTGGCGAGCTGTTGGTGCGTAACGACACCACGGGTACCCGAGTGCTCCAGAGAGTCGATCAGGGCCTTCGTCTCCGGCGTGTCTTCATCGGTCGGTGTGAAAAATCAAGAAGGCCCGCAGGACTCTCAGCTCTGGCTTGCCTTCATTGGCCGTCCAGAGAGCAGTCGATAGAGTATGTTGCTCTAGCAGGTAATATGCTCCAGGGGTGGAAGTGTTAAAGGGCATAACGCCGCGAGTAACTTCGGAGAAAGCGCAGCACACCTCTCGACACCCCTGAGTCACTCACATCGGTGTTGCCCCCGGCCGAATTTCGCTGGCATATCGGGGGTCCATCTAGTGAGTGGCGAGCCACCGCCTGCCAAATGTAACAGTCAGATATGATAGTTATGGCAGGTGTCCGTCTCTCTTCTGTAATAGCCCAGTACTAATAATCCCTCCAGATCTCATTTCAATAGCTCAATTATTTCCGACACATTTGCAATAGTCCCAATTACCTGACGTGACCTGCTCGTGGGTATATTCTCCCATTGATATCCCTTAGAGCAGGTCACAGCGGGTATAATACATTACATCAATCTTTTCTAAGGGGCCTCTACGTGTTGGATCCATATCCCCGCACACGCCTATCAAAAGACCGGGGTTAACACCCGTGATGAAAGAAAAACATATAATAATAATAATAATATATCTTTATTTAAAATAAACAAACGTTTTCATGAATTCAAATATTTGTCTATGTCCTACACACATTTATGTAGGTAATGAATGTAATTTATCAATCACATTCATTACCTACATAAATGTGTAGGACTTGTACC
Source organism: Pyralis farinalis (assembly GCA_947507595.1). NCBI lineage: Eukaryota > Metazoa > Arthropoda > Insecta > Lepidoptera > Pyralidae > Pyralis > Pyralis farinalis. Next base: position 17,818,589 of record OX382265.1, on the reverse strand, counting down.
ACCGAGATGAGAAGAGGATGTGATACAAAAACTTTGAATGTGTCTAGCAATTAGCTGAAAAGGAAGAATGAACTAATTAATTATTATGGGGAAAGTAAAGAGCTCGCGCCAGTGGCGGCGCTAGACGAAACGTGGACGTCGGCGACATCAGTTCTGCGAGGCCCCCGTCATTTTCGAGACAGAGAGAAAATGTTAAATTAAATGAACTGCATTATACACAACTAATAATTGCACCCACATTTTATTTTACAAGTATTATTGCTAATCAAATAATGATAAAAATTACAAAAAATCCTTTTTTGCGAGGCCCTCGCAGGCGCGAGGCCGTAGGCGGTCGCCCACGTCGCCTACGCCTAGCGCCGCCACTGGCTCGCGCTGCCTAGGGGAAGATTTGTCGGTTCTTAAATGATACTTGCATCACTTAATTTAACAACGCCAGTTCTAATTAACCATTACACAGGTTACAGGTAATCATTTAACGATTATATCTTTTACCGCATGTTGATATAATCACTCGAATCACGGGAAGTGAAGCGAATTGAGTGGCTAGCAAAGTTCACATATCCTTCTTTAACTACTATACCTCTGTGGCTTTGCTTGACAAATATCAGGCAGAAGAAGTAATTCATCTCCTTTCTTTGGAGACTTTCTTTCTCGTCCATTACCCACGCGTGCCTTAGCCGCGAAATTAGAAATAGCATTGTAGTAGGTGATGTAATAATTGAACCAATGGCAATGATGGGAACGCGTTTTTGACGTGGAATCGCATAATAATTTATCGTATAGTTGGTACTATATATATATATATATACTGCCTTTTATAAACTTAATGGTATACGGCGTAATGTACTAAGGCTAAGTTCATCGACAAAACATTTTTCAGAAGACGAATATACATTTTTTTTATTGTAACATGAATAATAATTTTAATTTTATAGGCTAAATTTACCGAAGTAAATGTTTTCATGTTGGTGAACTTGAAATATGTGTCTGATTCTAAGTAATGTGCAAAGTGAAGAAGGTGATGGTCAATAATAAGTATAAAATCAATTAGTATTATTATTATTTAGGGACACAGTGAGTCAGAATGAGATGATTAATAAAACATGGCGATTTATTAGGTTATAAATGAAATATTTTTACTTGGTTAATATTTTTCGAAGAGAGGTAGGGCGTAACAAATACCTTCACATCACAGAAAATGCAGCCAAATAACAACTAACTGGAGCGTTATTTCTGCGAATTAGTGAGGTCGCCAGTAAGCTCCTAAGGCTCCTAAGGAGGATTAATATAATACGGAGTACAACTTCTTATTATTGAATTTAATAATAAAATAATATAAATAATTACACTATTACAACAACTGTTATTCTACAACATAGGTTACGCACAACGGCTTAATAATATTAGACTGTACATAATAAGTAGTATGTGCCAGTCGCTTTGTGCTGCTAAAGTTATTCATTGGTTTAGTGTTAATAATCTGCTTTTAAATGATAAAAAGACTAAAGTAATTAAGTTCTCAACACCTAATGTAAGACAGTTGGCTACCAATGTACATGTTAATGGAGCTAATTTGGCCCCTGTGGAGACAACTGTGTTCTTGGGTATAACAATTGACTCCAGACTACAATGGGGCCCACAAATTGAAAAATTATCAGGAAAACTAAGTTCTGCAGCCTATGCAGTGAAAACTATTAGACGGCTCACTGATATTGATACGGCTAGAATAGTTTATTTCAGCTACTTTCATAGTATTATGTCATATGGAATTCTTCTCTGGGGTAACTCCGCGGACATTAACACCATCTTTTTATTGCAAAAGAGAGCCATAAGAGCTATCTACAAACTTGGTCCCCGTGAGAGCCTTAGAGAAAAATTCAAAGAAATAAATATTTTAACAGTCGCATCGCAATATATCTATGAAAATCTTTTGTATGTCCACAAAAACATAGACTCATTTTGTAAAAAGAGTGATACTCATAGCATAAATACTAGATATAAGCATAATCTTGTCTTACATGCAAGCCGTCTCCACAAAATAAGTAATTCTTTTATGGGGCAATGTATACGGTTCTATAACAAACTTCCCAGCAATATAAGAGAATTGTCAATTAACAAATTTAAAACTACTATTAAAGCCAAATTGTGTAGCAGGGCATATTATAAAGTATCTGACTATATTAATGATAAAAATGCCTGGGAGTGAGTCGATCCAATTATAATGTAATTAATAAAATATGTAAATTTGTTTGGATACCAAAAGAGGGATGCCTGAGTTTTTTGGCAGTATTTTTATCAGTGCTCACCTAGTCATAAACTGCACGGTAGGGAAAAAAATTGTGACGATTCCAAACAAATGTAGCCATTTTTACGGAATAAAAAGATTTTGACTTTGACTTTGACTTTGACTTTGACTTTGTTGTTAATTAATACCTATGCATTCATTAACATGAGTGCCTAACGAATAATTAAAAAAAAATTCAGTAAATATTAGTTTATTATAATGAGTTTTAGTTACAAAATTATTACTCAGGAGTTACAACAGATACAAAAATATTTGCTCGTGGCTCCCTCCCATAGGTCTAAATTGGGTGAACACAGGCATAGCAACGATTTTATGACGTCATTCCAATTTTAAAGAACCGCGGTAGTAGTGCACAGCGGCACATGCCGTCTATATTTTTTTTATTAATAGCGTGATTTTAACGGGACAATTCCTAATTACGAAAGAAGATTGACCATTGACTAGTTCATAACTACTTTCTTCGCGTGATAGGATTTTTGTTACTTTGTAATTTTGATAAATAATTATACGTTAAGGAGCCACGATAAAGAGCAAAAATCAATATATTTGTCTGCCTATACAAAAATATAATACGAATAGGCACTTATTAGAGATGATTTCAGTAAACTAATGGCCATATCTTATTTATATATTATATATAGTTTGCCAATAATACAATATATTTTTCTCGGGTAGTGTATTAGGAAGGCAGCTACAGTGGAGTATATAAATGTTTTGTGCTGGAGAATGCAATCGAACGTCTTCTGTATGATATGATGTGATCGTCTTCGCTGAGATCAAAATGGGTCGTCGATGACCGGCGGCGGCGTCTCAATCGCTCTTTCTACCCTAGCTCTTGCACGGCACCTTAGACATTATGCATCGCAAGCGATGGCACCATAGTCGAGTAAACGTCAAATATGGAAGATATGATATTTTAAATATTTGACGATTATTCGACTATGGCGCACACACTTGTTAGAACTTTTAATTGGCATGAGAACGAGAACGAGAGCATGAGATCTGCTGTGATGCTCTGTCTAACGCATGAAGGGAATAACCTATGGAGAAATGACGAGAGCCATTATACGTATTAACTTTACTATTGGAACGCGCAGCTCTTATTGACTTGTTCACTGATTAACATCACGGCACTTACCGGTTAAAATATTTTCCCATTGGTCAGTAGGCTCCAATCGCTGAGATATTTAAGCGCTAAAACACAACGTTATGTTATGTGAGCGCGCGGTGCCTTCATGCGCGTCCCCACTCCCACCGAATTAATCAATGTACTGCTGTGTAATTGTTATGTATTATTAAGTATAACTCACCGCGCTATGGCAAATTAATCTTTCAAAAGCAGCGTTCTGTGCGCGACTACAGCACTGTTTACGCTCGGGACATATTCACTGCCGAGTAATGACTACTTTCCTCTAAAGGGCATGAAGCAGTTAAGTCCTGTAAAAACCAAATGTAACAAAATATAACATATTTTTAAATATGTTATATAAAATAACATATTTATAAATTTGTTATATTTTGTTACATTTGGTTTTTGCAAACGAAAGAGCTGGCCTAATAACATAATAAATAAAAGTAATTTAGAAAAAAAACAATTTTCCTTTTTTTTTTTCACAATTTGCAGCGTAACGCTTGTAGTCCGTATACGCAATGATAGTGTTAGAAACAGAGTTGATCTGAAAGAGAATGTCGGTGTTAAAAAGAGAGGAGAGGCATGCTCCGTTGGTTCGGAAATGTAGGAAGAATGCAGGAAGAAAAAAATACGAAACACACATACGACGCAAAAGTAGAAGGATGTTGTAGCCGAGGAAGGCCAAGATTTACCTACACCATAGATCGCGTTTTATTTTTATAGTATTATTTTAAAAAGGATAGATGATTACACATGACACTAGATGATGACACATACATTAGGAAGACTTGAGGTGCACTGACCTATCTATGTGTTAATAGATAGATCAATCTTATTATATTTACCTAAATCTTATGGTGATAGGATACATAAAAAAATGCATTTTCATTGTTATATCTTACACTTGATGTAGAATCATGACATTTGGCAAAGAGCAAAATCTTATAGTAGAAGTACAGGAGATATCAAAATTTTTTACGAGTATATGTCCCTGACCTTAACATATTACAAATCAAAATTACATAAATATTCATTGGGCACAATTGGCCTAGGAAACGATATCTGACAAGAAGCAAGGTCACATATTACATGTATGTAATTATACTGCAAAATGTGTATGTAGTCCAAGGTGATTTTCATAAAACTCAACCTATTTCACAGGACAGGAGTCATCAAGCCTTAAGGCAAATAGTTCATAATGATCACCGAAAAAAGCTTACGCATTTTGTAATACTTCTTTGAAACAATACTTCTTTTAATAATATTATTTTCTACTGTAGGTATACTAACAACAGTAATAACAAATAAGTGTGACGTCAGCGACATTGTACCAACGATACTGCACCATCGTTGGTACAATGCCGACCAGACGACTCGCTAGTTCTGTGACTGCGCTCCCGGACCGTTTAGTTTACTATATATTTGTTTTTCTGGAAGTTGACACTCGACAACTGAACCGTAGTCATGTTATTAAGATTAATAAAATATTCAAATTATTGATAAAACGATTGATGAAATTTATACCTATAACTTGTATATTAACTTTGGTGAGTAATAAACTCTAACCGGTGCCCTGATTTTGATGAAATTGGTGGCTAGCTTCATCATCAGCTTCATTGGTGGAAGCCTAAGTGAGCTTGACTCACACTTGGAGATTTTTTTGAGTAACGTCGTACGAAACATGCTGCACACAAGTACCTTTTAACACCCAGTAAGATATCAGATATTTAGCTGCGGTCTTCTATAAGATGGGGGCACATATTTCCTTATGTTGTTTATCAAATAACGCTATACTCTGTCTTTATTACTATGCTAATAATAGTGAGGTATTCTATAGGTTAGAGTTATAGAAAAGACAAAATTCACCGTTTGAGGTGCCTACTAAAACATGTTTATTAGGCAGCAGGGCGCATCACGTACAGTAGGCCGATTCTACTAAAAAACTGCAATAGCACTGCAGCGCGGCGTGTGTCAAAATGCATACATACTGCTATCAGATCGCTTAACGAAACGTCAAAACGTACGCATTTTGAATCGAGAATTGGCCTACAGGCGTGTTTAGCAGTAGCCGCGGAGATAGTGGTGAACCACATACTGACCAAAAGTACCCTGCCGAAGTGTTCCGAACTACAGCATGAAGTTCTTTAAAAAGTGCGTGAAGAAGTTTTCGCAGGATCAACAACGCACGGATGATGCAAATTATGATATTGAAAATATTCGTAGGATATGTTAATTATGTACCATCAGGTATACCTACACAAAAAATATTTAACCGCAGTATTACATGACCGTACGTTTTAGTTACAACTATGTTACAATATGTGAAAATATAGCAAGGTCGTGATTAAAGGTATTAATTCCAGTCAGATTGTTAGATGTAAATCAATATGTTCCGCTTATTATAGGCACCCAGAACTCATCGAACAAGTGTGAAGTAGCGCGCCAATGTGCAAATAACTGGTTTATAATTAATTAATTAAACCTAATTGCAGCAGCAGTCTTAATACATGCGTGAACAATGCACAGTACGTTCGGTAAATTTAATATTATATAAGTTAGATACATCAGATGTAGTAATTATTACGTACTTGACGGTGAAGGAAAACATCGTGATGAAACCCGCACGCCCCAGAAATTATATTTCGAAAGACGCGTGCGTGACCTTACCTAAGAATGATCTAGTCTTCCCTCTGGGTTGCGAAGTTCTGACGAATTGCTCCATGTAAAAAATCAGTATCTACGCCAAATCCTTCTACGTCAACTGCTTCTTCTTAGCGAACCTCGCCTAATAAATGTTAGTTTGCCCGCACGTTTATTCCCTGCAGATTAGCAAATTAAACTCTGAATATTATGTGAGAAGGAGCAATGATACCTGTACAGACCGCACACCAATAAACCACTTGAGTGCGCATGAAGGCACTCACAAAAACGTTTTGTTTTAGCGCCTAAATATCTCGGCGATTTAAGCCTACTGACCAATGGGAGGCTATCGCCAATATGTTAATCCTATTCATAGCCAATAAGAGCTGCGCGTTCTACTTTATACGTAGGTATGATACAAACTAACGTTAACAAGTTAGGCTTTTCGGCCTTGCCTTTGAACAAGTGATCCTCGTGTTTTGTATAATGGTCCAGGCCAATGAAAAATATTTAAATGTGTAGTGGAGTACTGTGAATAATAATTAATGCATTATTTTTCTTATAATGTATTTTATTCATGAGTTACTCAAAACTTTAATACGCCCTTCGTATGTAATGCAACTGTATAATTGCACTATAAACGAAAATCTGCTGAATGTCTCAGATAGAACAACATTATAAAAGACGAATAAGCATTGCTGAGAGAACCTACGTACGTTTATTTGTAAAAAAATTGACAACTTGTAAATAAATAAGTACTTACATAGGTCAAAAGGTGAGAGTAAGGTACCTAGTGATGACTTTAAAAAACCAGTTAAAACTACTAGGGAAGTTAGGGCCTGCGGCGCAAACGCAAGCGCGCTTTTTATCTTTTAAATAGGTAACAGCAAGCTGTGTAGCAAGCGCGCTTGGAAACTTAGTGCGTCAATCTAAAAAATGCTTGGGCATTTCATTTTATAATTAAATAAAATTAAAAAAAATAAGTTAAAAAAGATAACTTAGTAAAAATTACCAAAAAAATGTTGAATATTCAAAATTCGATTACTGCGACGGCCTCGAGGCATCTTGATGAAATTAGAATTAAAAACCCAAAATTTAATATAATTTAATAAAAGACTAATTTATTAAAAAACTAAAAAAACAAAAAGGAAAAGATGAAAAAAAAATAAAAAAGAGGAAAAAGGAAAATTTAGTACTACCACTGCAAAAGCACTGCTCACAGTAGGGACAAATCTTCTTGGACCGATTTTTCTGGAACAAAACTTCTTTTTTTGAAAAACAAATTTCAACTGGCACAACTACGACATCTAGGCTACACGATCACGAAAAAAGGGGGTTTCAAACTATTTTGGTTTTGGAGAAGTAGAGCGTACAAAATACCGAGAAACTGGAGGTCGACCTCACATATTGCTCGCTTGCTATCGCGCGCTTGCAATTATTGCATAAAAAGCCGGCACTTTTCCTATACTCTATGGCTGTATTAAAATCGAGATTTAGGTATAGAAATCTAGCATAATGTCCTTAGAACTGTGCGCTACACTTTTATATACATAGAAACTTAAAATTACAAAAATGTATCTTCTGAAAATCGTTATACGTCTACGTCAAATTATAACTTTCTTCGTTACTTACATTGATATAATATGATTTCTTTTTTTTATATTTTCGTAATATTATTTTTTGCTGCTAAGGTACGGTAATGTAAAAAGTAGATTTGATTTGTTCGTCTTTTCTGAAATTTGCTCCCAGTGAAAGCTGCTATTTTCTGCTAGTAGTCTCATAAAGTAATGTTATTTTTTTGCTTTTAATATGTAATAATGTTTATTTGTTCGTCCTTCATGAAATTTAAAGCGTAAAAGCTGCTATTTTCTGCTAGTAGTTTCATAAAGTAATGTTATTTATTGCTTTTAAGGTCTTTCATGAAATGTGCCCCGAGTGAAAGCTGCTATTTTCTAATTATTATAACCGGAATAATGACTACTAAGTATTATATTCGTATATTATGTTGATACTGTTGATTGTTGGCGCTTGGTAGAATTTTGAAGACATCTTGTTTCACAAAGTTATTTATTACTTATTTTTACTGACCGGTTTCGCCTTTACGGCGTTATTAAGGTATTCATTTATAAACAAAACATCTGGCAGTACCGTGCAATTAGTGACAGCCAAACAATCTGTACAAGTGTTACATTAACAAGAAGTATTATAAAAGTACATTCTTACCCGAAAGGATATAGAGTTTATCGCAATTTTCAATAAAATGAATGATGTATTTTATCATTGTGAATAATTTTAAGGATATACTTATTTGCAAGTATAAAAATGTTATATATTCCTCATAAATATTCGTTAAACACGTGCATTTGTAAAATTGTATATGAAGTAAACCTATTAACAACAACGCAGTCTTTTCAATGTTATAGAAATAAATAAATATAACTAGCGACCTTCCTCACGGTTCAAGACATCTTTATAAATTTTAAGAAGCATATTAAAACTCCGATAGTGTTTCTTATTTTCGCATTAAGCTATAGGTTCATATGTATATAGATTGAATGAGTACGTTTATGGATATATTTAAACCTAAATTAATGCGACATGAAAAGTTTCGGCATGTTTGTTTTAACAGTATGATAAATTATTAATAATCCAACGTCATCGATTTCGACCTAAGTTTTTTAGGTTTGTGTAATTTCGCATCTTACAGGAAAGATACGTCTACAAAGATAAACTTAAAAGGCAAAATTTTATCTAGTAACAAAATTTGATGCAAATTTTTTGGAGCTTTTTGTGAGGTGCGCTAAATTAAACACAAGAATTATATGTTTAAAGTAATAAAATAAAACATTCGAAGTAGAGAAGCTCTAGTGTCCGTCTGAAGAAAATCCATGCTTTGTAAAAATATTTATTTATTTACTTTAATTTTTGTTTCTTTCATAGAAAAAGATATATAGATATGAAGTTAGCCGCATGCCTTTTAATTATAGTATATAGCTGCGTAATCCTAACGAAACCAAATTAACAGAGGATTTTACACAATAAAAGTAAGTATTCGCATTTGCACGCATAAGCATTGAACGCAATAAGATAATATCTAAATAAAAAGCTTTAATAAATAAGAATCTCTGCCACAATTAAGTGACTCACTGACTTACTTAGGGTCAACTAATATGCTACACTGACCGAGAGTGAGTACTATCATGCAAATCTTCTCAGAATATATTTATTCTCCGGGAATTGTGCAGTTCCCACGAAACATTACAAATAAAACGAAAAGAAGAACGAATTCTAACAGACACAATGTTTTTTACAAATGACGACTGAAAGATTGTAATGCGATTTTTTTTAAGTAATCATTACATGAAGAAGAATTAACTGATTACCAAACAGACTCAGTTATGCTTTCCAAGGAACGTATGAAACTTACCACTTAAAGGAATATTTGACATGTCGTAGGTTATTTGACTTTAAAATTTTAATATTTTCATAAGTATTAAAATTCTTTCGAGTACTATAACTAATCAATTAAATTTAATATGAATTATGTTCAAAATCGTATGTTAAAAAACATTATACACAATAAATGTAATTAATGAAAATAAACACTGACACTGCCACACAGTACACAAAATTGAAAATAAAATTTCTATCATAAGTATGAAAATAAATATCGGAATTAATTGTAAGGTAAATAAACAAAACAATGATTAGTCGATTTTTTTTTTGCACTCACCTGGCAAGAAGGTAGTAATGATCGACCGCTGCGTGACTTGAGCGCGCGCACGTCCCACGGAGTGAAGCAGCCTAATATCGTACAATCGACACTCGTGTCTGCCTCCTCGACTATTTTTTGAAACCGTCCTGCAATACGTGTATCAACGTCGAGCGTTGCCCACGATAGAGGAGTTCACGGACGCTCCAATAAACACAGTGATTTTTACGCTACCAACGTCACTTTTACCTTCGGAAAACGAAAATTGACTATGCAGTTTTCATTGCGCGGTATACACATATTACGATGACCATTGTACCGGAATCTATTCAATTTATATAACTTACGTAACTAAATATGAAGCACCCGCCTTCATTTCGCAATTTCGGTACAGGTTGGTATCTTAATCTACTGAACCAAAACTGTAATAGTAAATTGTGTTTTTTATTTGTTATAGATACAGAATAGTGCCTATGTTGTATTTTAAGATCAGTAGAGCTGGTATATCTAACGAGTCGTTGCTTATCCCAGATGTAAGACTTTAATGGCTCGTGTAATTTCGATTCTACCACATAATTCCGTCAGACAAAATCTCTATGAACGCTAGACCATAATTTCTATGTGCAGATCGACAGAAGACTAAACCGACACTGTTTTTCTCGACTGAACATTATCTGTCTAGTGTTGCATCCTCCCATAGGCTGCAGTGACTGCTGCACGTGCAGATGGTTTTGATTTTTATAAGAATATTTTATTATTTCTATATTATTTTACTTCAGTGTTGAGTTTTTACTGTTGATCGAAATGTTACGTACATAATAATAAAATAATAATAAATTTATTTATTTCCAAAATAATTACAAAAGGCAACAATGTTACTGTTGGTCCCCAACATGGGTCGAACCCGTCTCTGGGGCACCAGAGCCGATTTATATTTTTATGGACTAAATGGTATGGACATAGAATGGTACATAATAGTTGTTCTCATCTTGCTAACGGCGAGTACTTACATAGACACAATCAAGTATTCATTTATCTTGTGAGTTCTGTGATATTATAAATATGCACCAGCGCCAGTTGTCGAGAACGGTAGTGTCACGCTCTACTGGGACCGGTTTATTACACAGACAGAACTATTGTCGCCAATAGACCTGATATTGTGATAATAGATCGGAAGACGGGCCATGCAGTTCTCGTTGACGTTACCGTTCCTCATGACGAAAACCTCGTGAAAGCTGAAAAAGATTAACTTTCTAAGTATTTGGACTTGGCACACAAGATTTCCGCCATGTAGTATGAGACAGGCCCACCACTGTCTCCTGTGTAGCCAGAATTAACAGTGGCGACCACCAAAAGGCAATGAACAGTAAAGTCCATTGCTGTCCCGGGGGTTAAACTATAGCTGCCTTGGAACTCACAACGAATAAATTGTAAGAGTAGGACAAATAAGGCATTAAAAAACCTCAAAGGGATGGCTAGTCAAGTGAAGCTCAACTGCCGTGCCGTGGTGGTTTATCAAAAATCTAACACTATTGGGACCTAAATTGTGAGTTGTTACCTAACACATCGATTCCAATAATATAGATTGCAGAACCGCCTAAAAAGTCTAAACGAAAAGAGCTTAGCTCTAAAGTTTCCATTTCCAGGTAAAAATTGCGCAACGGGATGTTGCGCAATTTTTAACTGGACTGCCAAGTCCAAGTACCTAGAAAGTTAAGTTAAGTCCAGTTAAAAATTGCGCAACATCCCGTAGCGCAATTTTTACCTGGACTTAACTTTATAAGTACTTGGACTTAGCACACAAGATTTCCGCCATGTAGGATATCTTGAGAGGCTCTCGCTTGCCAGTTGGGTCAAGAACCAGATTCAGAAGGCGGTTCTTTTGGACACGGCCCGTATTGTAAGAAGATCCCTCACTCTGGAGCCCTGACCACCTGCAGCTTGAGTCTTCGTTTCGCTACTAGCGGCTGCTCCCTTTTTTAGGGTTCCGTAGTAAACAAGAATCCCTTATAATTTCGCTATGTACTTGTGTCCTCCGTCCGTCCGTCTATCCGCGGCCTAGCTCAGAGATGCTTGACAATAGAAAGCTGTAGTTTGGCATATATACATATTAATTATGCTGACAAAGTGGTAGAATAAAATCTCATATCATCAACTCATAAAAAGGTCATTTTACGATAATATATAAATTATCGTAAAATTATCTTCCTTATATATTACGATAATTATATATGAATTATATATAATTTTTTGTTAGACTCAAGTCATTTTAACTAAATCTGAGTTTATTTTCAATATATATTTTATATAAAATCTATTTTTATATTACACTAACTACTGATTATTATATGAACAATTTTTTTTATCTCTGATTTTCTCTTAAATAGTTATTTAGTACTCATACAAGGTTTGCTCCTTTAATAATAATTATAATTATGTATAACTAAAGGTTAATCATTACAGTATATTTTGTTAATTAAAAAGTAGTTTTAAACATATAACTTGTACATATTTCTGAGATCACCTTACAAATCGAAAAGTTATCTGTCAAAATGTATGGGATCTGAGTGAAAACTTTACGAATTCGTTTTGAATCTGACTTTCCAAGGCAAGACCAGGTTAATATCCCCCTGATCACCCTACGGTGAATAAACATGACATGAAACGATTTTACTGTATAAGTAAGGTGTCACACGTAAGCGAAATATATATCATGATCATGACACTTGCGTAACAAAAATTTCGTCACATCACACGTCATCACGCTATGTTGATTTCACGCAGTGGACAGGCCGACTGGGCGATCTAACGATCTTACGCACTAACGGAAACAAAATAAACAATAAATTTATGTAATAATGAGCTGCGGTCTTATGAAAGGTTGAGGTCGCATACCTTCAGCGTGCATCGCCCGTGTCGAGATGCATATACCAGGCACTCAAAAAGTATTGCCGATAAATGTTTTATGTAAGAGAGACTGGCCAGTTATAATCTATTTTGAAAATATGATTATTTAAGTATAAGTAAAAATAGGTACGTTCCAATTTCGAAGTTTCGCTCCAATTTTTTGCGAGCTAATTTAAATTATCGTGTCTCATTGAAAAATGGATCTGCGCCGGGAACATTTTCGTGCTATGATTTTTTACGATTTCAAGTGTCGCCTGAAACTGGACGAATCGTACGATAGACTTCAAATGGCAATCATGGATGAAGGCCCTTTCGTTTCGTATTAAGATAGAATTCAAGCGCGGTCGACTAACTTTGGGGGATGAAGAAAGAAGTGGTCGCCCTTTGACGGCTGTTACGGAAGAAAACGTGCTAGCAGTGAAAAATTTAATCCAAGACAATAGGCGAGTTACGTATCAGAAGCTTCAGCACATACTACTGATTGGATCAGGAAGCCTTCACGAGATTCTACACTTGCATCTTCGCGTGAGGAGGATAGTTTCACGCTGGGTGCCGCACAACCTCACCGTTGCTCAGAAACAGGCCCGGTGGTATGATGCCGTGATATGATAAACAAATTTGAAGCAGACTCGTCTCGGCGTGTTTACGGCGTTATTACAGGTGATGAGTCCTGGATTTATCGATACGATCCAGAAACGAAGAGTCGACGGTTTGGGTGTTTCAAAACGGGAAACGGTGGTAAGATTTTGATCGCGAGCTTTTTCAATTTGACTGGCTACTTGGCGTCAATTCCTTTACATAACCAAAGAAGCACCAACGCCGAATGGTATACCTACTACCAAATACTTGGCAAAAGTTTTCTCTGTTGTGAGCATCAAGCGACCAAATACAGGGCTCCGCGGGCTACTGCACCACCACGACAACGCGCCCGCGCGCACCGCGCTCAAAACGAGGGACTTCCTGGACAGCATGCCTGTCATGGTCAAACTCCTGGGTCACCTTCCTTACAGCACTGACCAAGCACCGTGTGACTTCTTTTTATTCCCGAAAATAAAATATCAGCTCAAAGGGATACAATTTTCGTCGCCGGAAGATGCGCTGTCAGCGTTCGAGCAGGCTGTAAATGAAGTGTCTGCGGCGGACTGGAAAAAGTGTTTCAAAAACTGGTTCAGACGCATGATACTTTGTATAGCGGCTGGTGGAGAGAACTTTAAAAAGATTCAATAAAAGATATTTTATCTATATTTACCTGTAGAACACTTTCATTTTTATTTTCGCAAAACTTTCTTAGTGTCCCACGTACTACATGCGGTGGGACTCCAAGTATGGTATTTTTCACATATATTTCAACGAAATTCTTTACGTAAGAGGAGAGAAATAGAAAATAGCTCCGTGCTCCGTGCTGTGCAGTCCACTTACAAGGATTGCTCAGCATGTATGCGGATAGATGGTGGCGTGTCACCCTGGTTTGATGTCAAAATTGGTGTCAAACAGGGTTGCATGCTATCTGCTAGGCTGTTTATCTTGTACTCGATAGTTGTCTGCAGATAATAAGGTCAACGAATGTGGGATTGCGCATGGGTGACCTAGTGGTGAACTGTCTGCTGTATGCAGACGATGCCGTGCTATTAGCAGATACACCATCTGAACTGCAAACACTGGTCACAACGATGAAAGACGAATGTATGGAGAAAGGCTTACTACTGAATGCGAAGAAAACAAAGATAATAATAATAATAATAGTTGTGGCAGGCGTCCGTCCCTCTTCTGTAATAGCCCAGTACTAATAATCCCTCCAGATATCATTTTAATAGCCCAATACTTTCCAACACATTTGCAATAGTCCCAATAAATTTGAAGGAAAACCTGAAAAGCGTTGACGAGCTCCGCAGCGGAGATTTTATTGGAGCGTTATTCTTATTAAAGCGGAGAATTAATTTTATAGGTATTATTGTTTATGTCCAAAGTTAAAATACACAGCTGTGCCATCCCCAATGAAGCCTGCGACTGTGACTATATAAACAGGACTAGCAACATTAAATATTTAGAAGTCGCACTAGATGAAAAACTAAACTTTAAAACGCACTTGCATGCCTTGTCATCCCGTGTTCGAACAACTATATATATCATGCGGAAACTACGTAATATAGCCTCTCCACAAATGCTGCGTTCCATCTACTTGCCAGTCCATGCTTACGTACTGCATCGCTGGTTGGGGTGGAGCAACCAAAGTAGCCCTGATATCGATGGAAAGAGCTCAAAGAGCAGTGTTAAAAACTATCCTACGAAAGCCACTAAGATATCCCACAAAGGATGTATACGGTGAATCTGGAGTATTGACAGTGCGCCAACTCTTTGTTCTGAAGACGACACACCAGGTCCACAAGGAAGTTATCAATTCTAATGAGTATATGCTAATGTTAAAACGTCGCAACTTTACATTACCCATCATCTCTGTGAAAACATCGTTTGCGCAACGGTTCGCCCCGTATTTTAGAAATCTCCTGTATAATAGAATCTCGAAAGCGTGCGATATTAGATCATGTACCAGTCGGGAAGCAAAAACCAAAATCAGTAAATATCTCGCAACTCTGTCATACAATTCAAGATCAAACACACTCCAGAGCAAGACGCAAATATTAATTTAACGCCACCGTCTGAAAACTATCCCAACTCAAGATATGCATTATTTACATTGCAATCACATACATGCAATATATATTGCACATACATTGAGTGTTATGCATACATTATTTTATATAATATAATATTACTCTCGTCAATAAAACATTTAAGAAATATTGGATATTTGGAAATCCGAGGTAAACTTAAGGCTATTCGTATAGATACCCACGATACAGATTCACTCTAGTTTGGGTATCACCTGGGTATCACCGGTAACGAAATTGCTATTCCTCCCAACAGCCGGACTTGTCACTCTCGAACTGTATTAACTCAGCAATTAACATTTTGTTAACATATATTAATTATTTTTTTGTATACTATGTA
Organism: Pyralis farinalis; assembly: GCA_947507595.1. Classification (NCBI taxonomy): domain Eukaryota; kingdom Metazoa; phylum Arthropoda; class Insecta; order Lepidoptera; family Pyralidae; genus Pyralis; species Pyralis farinalis. The sequence goes on along the minus strand of OX382265.1, from coordinate 17,802,881 downwards.
ACTGTATCTGGTCTGTTAATAAAATTATTTGTATTTGTATTATTTACCTAAAACTGGCCAGTAAGCTTAGATCCACCACATATGAAGTTAGGATCAGACGATTGACGGGTGTGACTACTTCTTTCTTAGTCTATTTTAACTACTTTCACAGTATTATGTCGTATCGTATGGTTCTACTGTTGCGGGGAAAACCGGCGGACAGTGAAACTATTTTTGTATTACAAACGAGATCCATCCGCTTTATTTATAACATGGGTTCTTGAGATTCACTTGAGAACTATTCAAAAAATAAATGTCTGGGAAAGTACATCTACCTCAAAGGAAACGGCAGCAAAATAACTGCCTGAAGGATTGTTGTGAAAAGAAAAAAGTGACTTCTATGCTTTTCACAAAAATTTTGAACATTTCAGAGAAATAATAACCTAGTCAGAAGCTGAAATATTTTCTTCTTATTAGGTTAATTATCTGTTACTTGAAGTATTATAGTTCCCACTCTTCTTGAAGCATTCTTGATTGCAAGATAATCAATGAGAGTTTTTATACATATTAGAAAATCTTCTAAAAATATATAATAGATAATCTCTATATCATATTTTTTATATTCCTAAAAAGGCAAACAAATGGTAAGCATATGCCATATCTACCATCAGGTACCGTAGCCTAGAGACAGATGCAACACCGGAGGTGTCGCCTTGCCGACCCTGTAATACCCTCGCTATAAAAATGCAGGCGTACCTAAATGTACGAGATAGTCATACATAATAATTCCAGTAAACTATTAGTGCCATTTATTATTTGTTAGCCAGAACCTCATGGCAGTGTACAAGCTCTGGGAGAAAAAAAAATGTAAGTCAAAAATCAAGTCCATGTCACTTTTTTTGTGATAATTATCTACATACATTTTCGATTTGTCAACAAATTTCTATAGACGTTTGTGAACAGTTTCAGTATGTTTTGCAGGATACTTGGTAAATTTTAGGGTCATGTCTTAAGCAATGATTGCAAATATTCCACCAGGATTCAAACGACAAGTTAATAAGATCAAATGACCTATATATTCTAATATCGGTAGAAAATTATAGGTAATTATTAAATATTTAATTGACGAACTCGGTGGCGCAGCGGTTAATAACGCGACTTTTTCACCAACGCTTGTGGGGTCGATTCTCACACAGGACAAACATTTGTGTGCATGAACATCTGTTTGTCCCGGTTTGGGTGTTTTTAAGAGAGGAAGGGCGCATCAAAGCACCGCATCTGGAGAAGTATCTCCACCTCACATAAAACCGCAACCAAATAACAACTCTCTGGAGGGTTGTTGTGTTCCTGCGTGTGAGCGAGGTGACCAGTACTCAGGAGTTGCTGGGTGTATTACAAGCTTCATAGGCTACGGTAACCGCTTTACATCAGGTGGACCGTATGCCTTCCGAAGTTCTGGTATAAGATGTGGTACAAGATTTTTACAGGCCCAGTTACGCACGAGCGACATCGCTGGTGTTGCAAGTATCCATAGGCTACGGTAACTGCTTTTTTATACAAAGTCGGCTGCGAGCTTGTTTGCTACCATAGTACTTAATACTTGGTCCACAGTACCATAATATTATATTTAAATTAGATACATATTACTAATATCCAATTCGGACCATCAATTCCAATACCAATTTCGGAGTACTTAGTACTACTATCATGTTATTATCGGGTCAGAAATTAGTTTGCAAAGTTTGATGTAACAATGTTCAAAAACTTTGTAAAGATTTATTAGAGACGTAGGTATACCTGTTTATGCAAATTTCAATGACCACGAAAAAAAACAAAGTTTTTAGATTTTCAGAAATCATATATATTTCCATATCATAACGTTTAGTATGAAATCTGTATAATCATTTATTTAGATTTTTTTAACTCATAAACATAGGAATAGAAATAAAAAATGGTACTTCCATCTTATTTCATATTACTGTGCTTAGTTTTATAAAAAAAAAAAACATTAACCCATTCAAAAATAAAACACTATCTATACAAAATCAAACCCATACAATCTATGCGACGGTACATACAGTTGAAAAGTCGAACTCCGAGATAAATTGCGTCAGTATGACGTGCTCTGTATATATATATCACACTAATATTTCTTAACTCATTCATGAACGCACCATTTGCGTTGACCGCGATTTTGCTACCAACACACCATATGCGTTCAATTAGTTGATAATAACAATGCCAAATATTCGGCCAATCTACGTTACTATATTACTGAACCTATGTTACTGACCGTCTGCACTCACTGAATATATTAGAAATATGAATACCTAGGTAATCTATAACCTACATAAAGCAGAAACCGAAAAGTAGGTAATTGCCAGTGTGAGAGTGATTTCAATTCCCGAAATGGATTTATTGCAAAATTTAATTAAGAATACTTAAATTATTAAGCAGAAGTTGAATAGTAAAAATCGAATACCAAATTCGTCTCAACACTAATAGTAATATTAAGTAGCACACAAGCAAAGTTTTTAAATGTCAATCAATGGATTAAGTCAATTTTCAACTTGCGCACCTATGTTTAAAAGGGTTTTCCTTGATTGATTTTACTTTATTTAACCGGCTATATAAAATTTATTATTTATTAATTATATATTATAGTACCTACCTACTTTACTAATTCTTCAGTTTGTTGGGATATGTTTTAATGACACTGTAAAATGATCGTAAGGTTACACTGAAAATCGTAATCGTGATCATAAGGAGCCGTAGCTCGAGTCTTTATCATTCCCGAGGACCTAGAAAAAGGCGGATACGTGATTGGAGGGTTGTTTACATTTTAATGAATAAAATCAATCGTGTCGCCTTTTGATTGGTATAGTTAAACTATCAGCCTCTGTGTGTACAGGGACATCCGAGTACCTACGAGGGATTGTTTCCTCAGTATCTAAAGTAATTGATTATCCTGCTTTTCAAGTCGACATAGCAAAATGTTAGTTGCAAATTTTGTATGTGTATTGTTGTCTATATATGAATAGTTATACAAATTTTTGGTTAGGTCTGCCTATTAATTAACATTATACTTTTGATTTTAGTAGAAGTTTAGAACGTAAGGTAACTTTATTTATTAAGTGCAAACTTTGCTCTTATTTGATCGTTGTATAAAACACTCTCTTAATGGGTGAGAGGAAAACATATTTAGGAGGTATATACAGATATACTAAACTTTAAGTATTGTATCCTTTAGATTAATTGCCCTGCTGCATAGAGAGTAACTGAATGTGTTAACAGCAGTCTAGTCTCACCCATGACAACAAGAACACACGCATTCACCCAAATATATTTTTATTACTACGAGTAGTAAGATGTACTTAGCTAATTCCGATAATCGGGTAATTCCAAAAATTACGAATTTCTATCAAACGCGACAGAATTGTTGCTCTGGCTACCTTTACATAGACGCCATCTTACTCCGCTCCCCTGCTTCAGTCGATTCACGTTATTACAAGTATTTTTTTTCGTTTATGGATTTTCAGTTTTACCCGAACATCCATAGTTTTAGAATTTGGTAAGTAAATAAATTCGTTGTTTCTTTATTAGTTAGATTAACGTTTTTGGCCTCCACCCACTACCACCACTGGGATATGATTCAGGCGGCTATCACCGTAGCGGCCCAAACAGTACTTGGAAAAACCAAGATGGGCGCAGGCGTAACAAGGAGACTTGGTGGTGGAACGACACAGTCCAGAGAGATTAGGGTGAAGAAAGCGCTCTTTAAAAAGTGCCTAGCGCCCAGATCTTCTGGAAACCATGACGCGTGTTGTGTTGTAGTGACATGTTTCGCGGCCCTATAGGCCGCGAAACATGTCACTAAGAGGTCTGTGCCGCTGTTTAGATTAAGAAACCTTCGCGGCAACCTATTGTGCGCGGACCTCATGGTGAAGGAGAGATGGCGCTAATATTTCTACGAGCTGCTGAACAAGCTACATAAAGAGGTGCAGCCACCGGCGCTCCCTCTTAATCAGGGACTAGTGCCACTTATAACGCCTGAAGAAGTTCAATGGGCTCTTCGTCGCATGAAGAATGGGAAGGCAGTCGGAGCCGATGGAGTCCCCATCGAAGCCTGGAAGACGATGGAGCCTCGTGGTGTGAGCATCTTGACCGACCGATGTAACCGCATACTCCTCACTGGAAAAATACCGAACCAATGGAGACTGAGTGTCATCACTCCAGTTTTCAATGGAAATGAATGAGTGGTAGTTACCGCGGTATAAAAGTCACTATGAAGCTCTGCGAGCGAATTGACTCCCGGATCCGGCCGGAGTGCTTTGTCTCTGAGTGTCAGTATGGCTTCCGGCCTGGTCATGAGACCATAGCAAAACGGGGTCCGTTTCTGCTCTAAGGATCGTCATGGAGAAATACAGGACGAAGAATACGCCTATGCATATTCTGTTTTTAGATATGGAGAAGGCCTTCGACTGTGTTCCTCGTGCGATGATCTGGTGGGCACTGAGGTCCATACCGGTGCCTGAAGCGTATATTGATATTTGTCGGAACATGTATCTCGATTCCCATTCCATGGTTAGGACTGCCGTTAGAGATACACAGCCCTTTTCAATCACCGCACAAAAACGGACCAAGCACTGATCCCTGGACTGAACCCCGACCAGGGATAAGTCCCTAGTCCGTTTTTGTTCAGCGTAAAATTAAACGTAGTGTTGGACAGCATGAGAGATACATATGAGCAGTCTCCGTGATTGCTCATGTATGCTGATGATATGCGCTGGTGGACGCGTACAGGGGGCGCCTGGAACGACGAGTGAATACTTGGAGAGATTTGCTTGAGAACAACGGTCTTAAACTAAATGTGGTAAAGACAGACTACTTAGCCTGCAATGTCTCAGATCCTACACCCGTTCGCATTGGAAGACACGGTCGAGCACACGTACCGGTGTAGGTATTTGGGATCTATACTCCACGCGTCCGGAGACATCGACTGCGACGTCAAGGCACGCATATCAGCGGCTTGGGCCAAGTGGCGTGAGATTGCTGGTGTCATTTGTGACCCTAGAATGCCAGTTAAGCTAAAGGGACAAATCCTAATTATTATTATATATATAGTTTATAAATCCATCATTAGCCCTGTCCTTTAGTAGCGGCACAAGCAGGAGCTGCGTGTCACGGAGATGAAAATGTTGCGCTGAATGTGTGGAGTGACGCGAAAGGATTGCGTAAGGAACTCCCGCAGACAAACTGAAATTGTCGCTACGCTGGTACGGCCACGTCTTACGAAAACCGGCAAGTTACGTGGAGATGCTGAAGACCGCGCAAAATGGAGAAGCAAAAGTCAGAAAGCGGACCCTGGGGTCCAAAGCGAAAGCATAGGACGCGAACGGAATTAACGGTGGGATGATGAATTAAAAAGTCAGAGAAGCCATATCTGACGTCGTAATAACAAAAAAAAATATATAGACATAGTTCCAGATGAGTTAATAATGAAGAAGATAATTTGGAAAAAAATAATGACAAAGAATTCACTCTACTGGACGAAAATCACAAAGTGTATTTCACGTTATAGATTGCTCACTAGTGTACATTGTTTAATATTTTGAGACATTTAACTTTTTTTGATTATTTCTAAACACGGCAAAATTGTTTTTTTTTATGTTTATACGCAAAAGTAAATGTAGGAATCCAAAATATTATGTTTCAACATTCTACATTCCTTCGTATTGTGTATTTGTATTGCGGTTTGATTATAGTACCTGAAACTTAAAACTAATACATTCAATATACAAAATTAATAACAATAGACGTATTAATACAATTTGGTTACACTTATTTCATTTTTAGTAATGTTTTGTTTTTGTTATAAAGTTCAACAAAAGTACATAAGACTGATAAATTAGCATATAACACCCAAAATTTAATAGCTGATTCATATTTTGAGGCTATATATAATTTAAGAGTGTATGATTTTTATGTACAAAAAAATAAATACTTAGTCGTTATCTCTAGCGAAAAGTATTCTATATATATATATATATATATATATATATATATATATGAGTGATGTTATTTTAGTATAAAGCTTTATTACAAACGTCACTCAGACTTTCATTTTCAATCTCTCTAGTACCCAATTATAGAAACTACCTTTACCTTATCTAAGCACGAAAAGTGTCTTATATCAAATATTGTACCAATGTTACAAATATATCGCGAGTGGGTTGGCTATAGATTTTAATTTATTCGTTGAACTAATCAGTGCACGGTTTGAACTCTATTTACTTTTCATTCATTAAACCAATGGATGAAGGTCGTTTTTAATTCGGGACCTCTAAGTAATAGGTACTCATGAAACAAATTAAAGTTTGAGAACCACATATTTTTTATCGGGTAATTCCAAAAATAATTGATTCGTCTATTCCATAACCAAAGTGAATATTTTTTTTCTTGGAAGATTATTCTGAATTAAAAAGGAGTGTGAACCCTATGCTACAATTAAATAAAACCTACATTTAGGTGTATTCCGGAATTACCCGAACTAGTACAGAATTACCTATGCGTCAGGAAAAAAAAAATCTTTTTAAATCGCTTATATTTCCAAAATCAGATGATATTTACGATAGTTATCGGCGTAGTGCTTTAGCCTATATATTTCAATAGCGAAAGGAACATTAAATGGTAGTATTAAGTCCATAGATTTTGACTGGTTGATGAAAATGAAGTCATAATGTCAACTCTTCTAAAAATCTTTTGGCATTCTCCGAGCTTACTCTAGGCTCTATTGAGGCATCCCAAAACTCTGTAGTTATATACTTGTATTATTTTCGATTTGTTTATGAATTTCGTTATGAACTTATTAAAGAATAAGCTAAATATTAGGGGTTAAAGTATGAAATTTCCGTGTTATTATGTTATTTATTATGTAATAGATACTTTGACTTGATATTAAACTTTCATGGTTCATGGTGTGAGATTTCGAGTGAAACATATATCACCATGATACTTATAGGTTTCTCTTTTAAAAAAACGTGCTACATTTGATTTTCGAATTTCAATTGTTCTATTTTATTAAGATTCTCCGAAAATCCGAGTAATTTTAAATACCGAGTTGCGACGTCGAACTGACGCGGCAAAAACGGCTTGCAATATCAATGCTGCGTTTGAAGAGGAGACTGCTAATGACCGCCTTGTGCGTTTTTGATTTAAACGCTTTTGTAATGGAAACTTCAATTTGAAGAACGAACCACGTGGAAGACCGCCCACACGGGTGAATAACGCTGAATAGAAGGAGATGGTGTAAGCCATACTACCCAGGAATTAGCGGCATGGTTTAACATTTGCATCAAATCAACAAGATAAAAAAATATGAAAAATAGTTGACTCATGATTTTAATGATCTGCAGAAAGAAACTTGTGTTGCCTTGTAGAATCGGTACAGAAATGAAGTAATATTGTATCGAATTGTGACAGGTGACGACAAGTGGATTCTTTATGATAATCGTAAGCGAAAAATGCAATAGCTGATCCCAGGTCAAACGCCGCAACGGTGCCCTAAAGCACAGCTAACCAATAAAAATGTAATGGTAACTGTTTGGTCTCTTCAAGGCGTTATTCACTATAGCTTTCTCAGGTCTGGTCAAGCAACAACAGCAGACATTTACTGTGCCGAACTTATAATGGCGAAACTGGCAGTGAAACAGCTCCGACTCGTGAATCGATCTTCAATATTATTGCTCCATGATAACGCAAGACCTCACACTACAGTTACAAATCATACGTCATCCTCCGTACTCGTCAGACCTTACTACCACCATTTTTTTCGTGATTTGGTCAATTTCCTACGTGGTAAAAAATTTTCTTCCCAGGAGGCAATACAAAATGCTTTCACACAATTTGTCGAATCTAGATCAGATTCGACAAATTGTGTTCCACAATTGTCCCAGAGTTCTATCGCAGACATAAATAAACTTCCGATTAGATGGCAGCAATGTATAGATAATGAGGGTAAATATTTTGATTAAATAAATATGTTACATCTTAGTAAAAACGAGTTTTAATTTTTCAGTACAAACCGATAATTTCATACTTTAAGCCCTAATATTTTACAACCATAAATATAATCACAAGCACACGATCTGATGATCTGATACACATCTACTTTTACAGACGACAGTGACTCATAAACTATTAATGTAAAGATATACAGGTAAAGTTACGGGTATTTTTCATCGAATATCAACTATTTAGGAGGCATTTCGACGATCACAGCTTAATAAAAGATAATATTTACAACAACGTATAATAACCAAATTGCATAATAGTAATTCCACCGAGTTGAATTGAATAGATTTAAATTGATTGATTTGAATAAATTTACATAAAAATGTTGATTTGTGATAATGATAGCAACACAGGTATATTTTGTCATCCGCATGTTGCACCTGACCCACCACTGACATGTACCTACACCATGAAAATCTTACAATGCCCATATTTAATTGTATCAATAAAAAACAAATGGAATTAAATATTTTTTTAATAAAGTACCCATCAGCTTAAAATGAACATTAACCATATTACTTCTACTTGATTGCTACTCATGTTGTACAAAAAAAAAACTATTTTTATTATTTGTATTTAATACATACCTAAAGCTTTACGGACGGGTAAAAACCAGTTTTCTTTTATATTCCAAAATACAACTATTTGAGCTACTTTGATAGGCTAATATTAAAATTAATTAAATAAAATATTGTTATGCATGACGTAGAATTTAATTCTTTAGGTATTTAACATATTTAACTACAATTGTGTTTATCTAATGAAATTTAAGATCTAGTACCCATTTGAACAGAGTCCACGTAAGTAAAGAATCTTAGTATTAATATGACATGAGTACTGAGTTAACGGCTTTTCTGAATAAAAAGCGATGTTTCGATAAAGAAAACTCATAATGGAGACGCGTCAACTTCTTTAGGCAGTGTACGATCTAAACCAGCGCCCAAATCAAGTAATTAGAAAATTAATCATGTACATGTCAATTCGTCGAGTTTTATTGAATGTCTTTCTTGTTATAAAATTAACGACGAAGATTATAGGCTCCTTCTCCCATAATCTTCTTGTCTATATTGACCATTGGACGAAATATGTTTCGCGATTGACGGAAAACAAGTCATTTTCTTACCTAAGTTATTGAGATTTTACCTAATAATGTAATAGTAGAAATATTTGGTTCGATAAAGTATTGTACACTATGTTTAAAATTGAGGGACGACCTGTATAGAACTAGAAGTGGACAAATATAGACTGTTTTCACAAACTATTATAAATAATTAAGTTTCAAGTTTTACTCCGATTATATAATACAGATCAAAAATGTGGTTTACGTGTCATAAAGACCAGCAAAGATTTGCACACCGGATGACAAAAACAAGTGTATAAAACATTACCATTACTAAAACAAGAAATATTTTTGTAAATTATTTTGCATTGCCTGATACAATCTGTACACGCTTCATTTTCTTATCCATTTTTTTGCGTTTTTTATCGTCTTGTTCTTCCTCTGGTGCCTGCTGGAAGAACCACGGTCCTAGTATGTTCTTCCACACTAACCAGAATGCTCTCAATGGTACCAGGAGCAAAGCTAGCCAAAAATAGTTATTTACTCCCGCGAGAACGTGGGTTATTGACGATAGGATTACAATGTCCTTAATATGTCTGAAATAATAAAAACAAACAATCAGAAATACATAAATACTATAAAATTAAATAAATTAAATAAAATCTGATCTCAGTCACAAACCATATTGAACGTAAATAATGTGTTAGTACATAGTGCCAATTGGCAAATTTTAGCAAAGACTGGTAGAACACAGAGACAATTTTAACGGTGCCGATAGGACAGCAGCTATATTACATACATCACTAATGAAATACAGTAAAACTCCTTGTTATTCTTTAAGTAGTATATTACTTTGCACAATTTTACATTTTACGTTAAATAAAAAAATATATAATCGGGCACGTAGTTCCGGAAATTAGCACTATTCTCAATTTTTATCTTTATCAGAATTATAAATAAACCAGTTGAAAATGCGCAAGCTTGCATTGCCAGAGGAACACCTGGTTCGTCAATTATATAACAATTCAATTTTTTTTTTAACTTGTCAGCCATTTTGACCATGTTCCTTAAGAGATAGGAAAGGTGTTCATAAACATTCCTATTCTACTTTTTTATGCTGAATCCGAATCTGAAGTCAAAATTGGAACATTCGAAAAAAAAGCGACATACAAATACACAGACAAACATATAGATTTCATACAGGAACGGTGTTCCTGAAAATGTGACAATAGACTATCTCGCACTAGCACTTAACCGGTAGCTTTAAAAACACATTATTCTCAGTAATGATTCACTAAAAATACTACATGTAGATATTTTGTATTTATTTTATAGTAGATAAATAAATAAATCTTCAAACTCATAACTTTTATTTAACTCCATTTCTTGGACCTGCGAGTTTCCTCACGATATTTTCCTTTACCGCCGAACAATGTACATAAATCCGAAAACACATTTTGTGGTGGACCCCGCCAAGACTCGAACCGGGTACCATGTGGTCAATAGGCCGGTTACTTATCCACTGGGCTCTCTATCAATACTCCAAGTATCAACTATTATTATTAATTTATGTTTTTATTTATTAGGGTAAATAATACCATAAATTGCATTAATTATTTTAAGTTCTTGTAAGCATTTAGGTTATTATTTTGCTAATGCTAAAATTATAATGAACATAAGAAAAATGGGGATCCTACGCAAGAGCGCGACACGTTCGTCGCGGTCTCACTGTGACAGGTTTTTTACATATTTACATATATATATTACCTCTGTATATAATACTGAACTCCTCTGTAAACAGCTGGACGGATTTTAGTGTTTTTTTTTTTAGTATTTGGGTGGGTTCGTTAATGCTATAGATCCTCAATTGGAGTCAGTAGGTGGTTGCATTTTCAGGCAGGATGACTTCTGTTACGTTATAAATATATCTATCTATTCACGTTTCACCGCCGCTTGTCCAGATGTTTATTGTCATTATAAAATTTAAACATGTAATTATATTATGAATACTGTTGTAATTGTAATTATGTTATAAAAATTAACTTACTCAGCCATTCCACCTTCCATATTCAGATCGGTACCAGGGTCAATGAGTTGGTTGCTATCAGCTGTGTACGTAGGCCGACTGACGTAATTCATTAGATAGTAACATCCAATGTGTAAGGACATTATAATAATATTTAAAATCTGTTAAAGAAAAGAGACTGATAATCATATTATAATACTTTACATTTAATTGGATAACAATCAAAACAGGGGCTAAAACATAATGCCTCTAAGGTTATATGGAGCGATGACTCTTAAGGTTCATTTTGTTCTATAACAGCATAAGTGTGACTATTATAGAACGAAATGTTTATAGTAAAGTATGAACCTTAACGCTATAATAAATGTTATACCACACTATTGTCTAGGTAAAGTCCCTGAGAGCTCAATGCCGTCATTGCGCATGTCATTCTAACCGAACACGCAGGTTAATTAACGTCGAAAGCAGCCTGTCTATGGATGGGTTTATCTATCTCGAGTTTCTACGTGCTTCGGAGGGTACGTTAAGCCGTCCCAGCTGTTGTCGATAGATGACAGTCGTTAAGCTAAGTCAGTTGCCTTCGGGCGGCTTAAAAACACTCCAATCAGCATTTGAGCAGCATGGTGGAGTGGAGTATGCTCTAAACCTTTTCAGTTGAAGTGAGACCTGTATCCCTGCAGTGGGATGAGTAAGGATCGATATGGTAAAATCCCTGTTAATTTCGAACTGTCTAATTTTGGATGGATGAGTAGTCCTTTGTTTAATTTCAGAAGTTCCTATGTATACCTTTCGTCTTCATTTTGAGAAGCTAGATATTATGTAGGACAAAAATAATGACTTGCAAACTCAATAGGGATGCATGCTTTTATGACAGAGTTCTTTTGGCCACCTTTCAGCTCCATTTGCAGGCCCTGAACATCATATAGCGCTAAAGTGCTTGCAAAAACAAATCAAACGAGCCCAAAGACAACGGGTCTAGCTTGTTTAGATCAGAAGTTCTTATATCAAGCTACCATCTCTATCTTCAGACCCTAGATATCATGTAGCACCAGAGTGTTTCCAAGACAAAACAAATGAGCCCAAACTGGATGTGTTTGTTTAGTTCAGTAGTATTTACCTATGGCCACCTTCCAACTCCATCAGACAAGCTCCATTTTTTTTTATACCACCTGATGTAAAGATGTTACCGTAACCTATGAACGCTTGTAATACATTAAAGATCACTCGCGCGATGCCACCTCTCCAGACCAAGAAAAACAAGACATGTTCATGCACACAAATGTTTGTCCTATGTGGGAATCCATGGTAATATAGTATTGCATTGTCACCAAAGATATGCGAATATACCAAATTTGAGGCCAATTAAAATAAAAGCTTGTAATAATTCGTAACAAAGTAAAAGTTATAATACCTTGAGCGTGACATAATGTTTTTAAACATTAAACTTTACATACATGAGTAGTATATTAATTTTGTTTAAAATACATAATAGTTTACACAAATCTTATAATGGTCGAGGCTTACTATATGGCAAGAATTTTTCGTAGTTCATTTTCAATCCAGTTTTTATGAACATCGAGTTATCGATTTTGTTGAGCACATTATGACAGTCAGCACATCATATTACAATTAAAACTTTTGCCTAGATTTGCCTTTGATTAGCGTAAACTTTACTTACAATATTGGTAATCCCAAGGTCTTCAAAGGAATCTATTAGCATTATAACAATGTAGATGGATACTGCTGCAATGGACATGTTTCGATAGAATCTTACAGTTGCTCCATTCTCCATTAGTATCTGTTTGGCCCCTCTAGTAGGCTGTTTACCTTTAGACGCCTGTAAATAATAAAATCGTTATACAGCATTGCTACTTCGTTGTTGGAAACTGTAATTTTATATAGGTAGCTCCACCTGAGTTAGTCAGTTTAAACAAATATGCAAGTTAAGCAGCGTCGGCCGCACCACTTTATAGAAGGGTTTAATTGTTTTGAGTTCTTCCGAGCCTTGAGAACACATTAAGCCATCAGTCCCTGCTAGTAGTAGTCAATAAATAACAGACGAGGTAGGTCATATCAAAGCAACCCGACTGGGTAGTATGTAATAATAAGTCAATAGAGTACCAAACTACTCAAATCCGTTTAAATTAGAAACAGTGATGTGTATATACGTAAGTACCATTTGTGAGACAGGGAAGAGGCAATCAATGTTGAATAAAAAAATCATATTTAAACAAAAATATGAGGATGAGATTTTGAAATCAATAAAATTTGAGCCTGCTGCAAAGACATTATTCCTTTATGTTTATACATATGGTTTACAAGTATTGGATGTATTTGATAAGTTGTTGATGTCCTTGTTGGTTTGGTGTAGTAAAAGTAATAACAATAATAATCTATATACTTTTAATTTTTTTATTTGCTTTAAATATACAATATAAATTGAATGTACACAATGGATTCTTATCCAATTATTTGCTTCTAACTGAATTTAGCTCCTTCTTTTGAAGAGTTAGCCTTTAATAAACTTTACCCCACTGTTTCTTGTTCTCTTTTGTTACTTTGTATTATTGTGATATTTTCCCTATTTAAACCTCAATCTAAAGATCTTTCACTATCTCCCTCATGCTTCAGCCTATTCCTATAATTAGTTGACTAAGACAAACAAATCACCACTCTCTACTCTTTATGTGAGTTAGATATTCATCAACTGTATAATAAATCTTTTTGCAAAGAGTATTTTGGATATGCCTTTCAAAAATATTATTGGAGACAAAACTGAATCAAATAATTTATTATAGAATGCAAAATGGGTTTGCAACACAAGATCAATCAGTTACAATAAGCGTCGGCATATGCAATTCATGCCCGCTTCTAATATGTTGACTGAACTTAGAAAACAACTTTATACTGGCTTCAAGCATATTTTGTTTTCATAAATATTCTGAAAAGTAATAGTGAGTGTATATACCTACTCAGGTCATAAGTTCTGACAAAAACTTTTGATGTAATAAATGATACACTTTGGGATAATTATGTAAAAGTTATATATGAAATAAAAGGTAATTAAATGTACAATAATATTTTATTTACATTATTCGAAATGCCCTCCTCCATTTTGAATACATGCCCTTAATCGACGCAGCCAGTCATCAATCGCAGCACGCACCACATTTATATCTATTTCTGCCGCTGCTTTAACCAGAGATGCTCGGAGAGACTCCAAATTCTGATGAGGTTTAGCGCAGACTTTCTCCTTCAAATGTTGCCATATCTTGTAGTCCAGTGGGTTTAAATCTGGACTAGAAGAGGGCCAGTCTTCATGCCCGATGAAGTCAATTCCACCGGCGGTCAACCAGTTTTGAGTGCTTTGTGTCTTATGAGCTGGTGCAGAGTCCTGTTGGAATATCCAGTGTCTGTTTTTGAACATTGTTGGAGAAAGAGGTTCTACTATGTTTGTTAGGAAGGTATTTTGGTAAATTACGGCACTGGTTTTCACACCTTTTTCACAGAAAAACGCCTCAGTTAAGCCTGAATATGAAACTCCAAGCCAAACAATGATTGATGAAGGATAATGCCCTCGCTGAACCCGGAATACGCGTGCTTGCTTCTTCACAACTGTGGGTACAGATTATCATTTTGTTTGTTGTAACTTTCTTCGATGGTAAATTGTTTTCATCCCGAAACAAAATATTGCGGTATTTTTCTCCTATGTACCACCGTAACAAAGTGCGGGATCGTTCCATCCTAATTTTTTTCAAACGCTCGTTCAAAAAATAACCGGTTCTTTTACGATAAGCTCGTAGTCCCAGGTTTTCATTTAACACTCTTTTGACAGTGGTTCTGCTTAATCCCATCTGAAGAGCTAAGATTTTTTGTTTACGCACGGGATTTCTTTGGATTCGAGCCTTCACTGCTTTGATGACCGCTGGTGTCCTAACTGTGCGAGGTCGGCCGCTCCTCTTACGATCTTCAATGCTTTAATCTTTAGAATATTGTTTGATATTGCAATAAATAAACCGTAGTGTTATTTAAATTTTTTGTAGAATGTTGCAAATCTCTTTTGGCGCGTAACCACAGCGGTGCAACGCAATAACCGCGACTCTATCTTCCTTCTTCAACCACTCCATATTTTAAAATTAATGAAAATGAATTTATTTTTGGCTAGCGGGAACGTTCTATTTTTTAAATTAGTCAAAGTATTACTGGCCAGTATTCCATATTTGAACAGCATGAATGATTCACTGGGGCCAGGTCATAAATATTGTATATTATTCTAGATTTCAGTGTTAATAAACAAACTTTCTAGCATTATCGCATTTCTTAATCCATTGGGATTGACGGGGCCTGATATCTAAGGCTCAGGCAAAGATACTAATATTAAAATAGGACAAATGCTCAGTCTGAGTCAGACTTCCACAACCCAGATAGAAAATCAAACCCTCTATCGAAGTATAATTTCTACAACATGCAGGTTATCTCACTATGTTTTCCTTCACTGCTGAGCAAGTGATATTTACAAATATATATCTGTAAACATAATAAATAGTACATGCCATTGCCAAGATTCAAACCAGGAACCAGAAAGCATATATGAACCATACACTTATATGAAATAAGTGTACTCATCTGGTTCATATATTCCTTGGTTGTCACAATCCTTGATTGTGATCATTGGCATTGCCGATGATGAAATGAAATGCAGATATGAGAGCAAATTCTAGTGTCCTTTACTGAACAGATGGGATTCTGTTATGTGCTATAAGACTTTATATTGTTCTACACCCTTAAAAAAGCATACAGCATAGACTGAATTAGGTATATAGATAATTTTAGTTAGTCAAGTGCCACGAAGCGATGAGTTGTTTGTGATACATAATTGTAAACTTATAATTGTATGTTGTATGTATAACTTCATGAAGGGAATTCTTCACTTTCATACAAAAATATCTTTATACTTGCATTATATCCATACAACAAACGAATGTGAGTTTACTTTTTAAATTGTTAGCCGCCTAATAGTAATAGAGAGCAGAGGATATGATGTTTCATTTCTAAATTATCACGAAGCTGTTATATTGTACTTACATTGGCTTTCATCATTATGCTGGCAAGCTCGTCGGAGACTGTTGGCAGGGCACAAATATATAGTAAGTTGGTTTTATCGAAACCAAAAAGGAGAATGAGGTGGACGAATCAGAGAATGGAGCAGTTCAATTCCATTCAATTATTAATTGTTGCGATCCTGATATTTAATGTGCAACGAAATAGACAAATAATGTACAAAAGGTGTTGTGTTCCGAATTTTTGATATTTCTAAGACGGCCAATGGTTAGTTTGTCATGTACTGTGTAGGATTATATTCTCTTGGTACTGTGTAATGAATGACGAGCACGTCATGGCACGTCACCATCAACACCACCTATCTTGACAGTTAGTCTATTCACTCTATGCCCAGTAATGTTTTTTTTTATTGGTTCTTTTTATCCCCGAGGGGAAAGGCAAAGGGATCTAGCCCATACAGCCACGTCATCAGTTTAGAACCATTTGAAAATCTTAATTCTATGTTCCAGCTTCAGGAACTGTGCTCAAAAAATACTTGGGAAGGGTACTTCGACCCAATCAACCCAGTTTAAATACCACCCGTAAAACGATAGGAATTTAACAAGGTTTTCTTGATGAACTTATTCACGTCTTCCAAAAAGTGCATAAACGTGTTATATTTGAGTTTTTTCATTGTTGTATAATTGCACTAGCACTTATGTTACAAAACACTATCGAAATTGTCACATAAAACTAATTTTACACTGAATTGTAAAATTTTCGAATATAAGAATAATGTCACTCGTCAAAAGCGCGGGAAGAAGTCGCCCAGTAATGACATAATATACAGTGTAGGGCAATGATGTTATAAAAAAGGAAGATAAATTACTAGAGCGACGAAAGGTATGTATGGTCAAATAAGAAATACGTATGTGTGCGCGCCGCAGCTATGTTGCTTCATTTATTTAGGTTATTTTGTAAGCATATAACGTATCTTTACTTACTATAATATCATTGTTCGTGGGCATATCCAACATCTGTATCTGAACTTGGAACATAGAATTAAGATTTTCAAATGGTTCTAAACTGATGAAATGGCTGTATGGGCTAGATCCCTTGGCCTTTCCCCTCGGGGATAAAAAGAACCAAAAAAAACGGTGGCTTTGAAAGTGAAGTTTGTGACGTTTCGTGTCACTTTGGAATTGAGAAGTGAAAAGTCTCTTTTTATTGATTTGATTCGAAAAGTATTACTAGAGAAACTAGACTAAGTAGAAATACCTAGATAAAAAGTATTTATTTTGCAGCCGTGTATCGTCTACGTTTATTATTTCCGGCGCATTATTAATATGAGCTATGATAGTTCAAAACGGACTTAGTTAATGCAAACCATGGCCCTGTATTAAAATGGTTGCATTTTTTGCAAAATACATGGTGTTTAGCTTATAACCATCTGTGCTGATATTTTTTTTATAAGGTGAGTAATTACTTTTTACTGTGCTATATTTTGGGTCATCTATAAAAAAGTAATCTAATATAGAACAATTTTACTAGTTCAACACTTAATATTTGTATGAATAATTTAAACTCTAAATTTTGCTTTGGTTTTTTTGGTAATAGTACAAAAGACATCGAAGTAAACACATTTTTTTTTTATAAATTCTCATACATACCTACTTTGTTGTCAATATAGAATTTGTATTACGATTTTAGTTATGATTTGGGAAAAAGAGATTCAAATGTGAGGATCCAAATTGGTTCCCTTATTTGTACTGTCTCAATTTCAAAGTTGTTAAGTCTTGTTAAGTTGTTCAGTTTCAATTCCAGAATGTTTTTATTGTATAGTTATACATATCCCATTACTTTTAACAAGCAATTTTTTTAAACTTCACCAGGAAGGTATTCAAGCATATAGACCACTTGATGCTAAGTGGTTACCGTAGCCTATGAACACTTATAGTTCAGGAAGTTTCTCTAGCGCATTGCCACTGTTGCTGCTAACACAACAACTGCTTAGGTTAAACACCTTCTTTCTAGCTTGGTCCCGATTCCTAATCCATTGGATAATGGATTGGCAAAGATACATATTTTTACACGGAGCTGTCAGACCTCAATGTCTTTTGAAATATAATTATTTCTGGGCCATGCGTGTTTCCTCACTTTATACTATTATATAGTATAATGTGAGGAGTATATTTTACTTTACAGACAAACAAATGATAATTACACATATGTACATAAATCTGAAAACTTAATTATATACACCAAGATTCAAACTGGGGACCAGGTCGGGGGTCGGTTAACCCTTCGAAACCCGTGTGGTCATATATGACCGCGAAATGTATGAGAAAAGGTATATAACGGGTTCTGAAGGCTTGATAGGCCAGTTCTTTATCCACTGAGCTATCATTGCTCTAAAAACAGTTTTAAAATCTTAATACAAAAAAATATCTAAATACAATTAAGTTTTTGAAACTGGTTTCCTTTTGAATGCTACAGTATACTGTAAAACATCATTAGCCAACTAAAAGTTTAATTTAACTGTTATGAATTATATACTCTTTATATTAAAATGTATTTCACATGATGAAAGTCCACTATATGAGTCTATTAACCTGTGGCACATCCCATACATTTGAAAATTTCCGATTTTGGATAGAAAGATAAATTTTCCAGTTGTTTTGTTGTTTATGGATAAATGGCCTAAACACAAAGGGTAAGTTTGGTTGTTGTTTATCTATTTCAAACAAGCCAGTCAATATGTAGCTGAGAGCACATTTTTATATATACAACCTCACGTTTACAGGATGCATGATACAGAAGATTATCTTAACTTTATAACTAATTATATTTAACCTATGCAACCGTTTTGTTCGCTTGATTTGCATATTCAACAATAACTGATGTGTGCATTACCGCTAATCCAAGAGATAGTCAAGGTACTGGTGTTGCTTTTTGAGTAACCAAGTCGTAAACATTCTCCTGGTTGGTTGGTAATTATGAATTGTTGAACAGAAGGCTAAATGGTTATATTTTGTAAGTTAGCTACATGTGCATATACTTTTGTGTTTTTAAATATAGCTAAAATTTTGCTATTGCGAAATCAATTGAGTGCCTTCTATATTTGATACTATTTAATTTGTATAATGTGTGAGAATAATAAATAATAATATTATAATAGAAGAGCAGTTAATGTTAAAGATGCGAGTGAGGTTTTGTAAGGATTGAGACATGCGGCGTTCAGTTCTCTCTGCTTACCACACAAGGGATGGCAAGGGGAAGTTATAAGTAGATAGTTAATTATTATTATAGTGCATTAGCGAATATGATATGTACAGTTGACAACAAAGCTAAAGCCCATACCAATGTAAATACATTTACATTGCTAGAATATTAATAAATAAAAATGTATAAAGTGGGCACTGGCGAAGTTCTCATTTAAGTTTAAAAAAAAGGATAGAGTCTAGATAATGCTTTGGCGAAATTTATGTACAAGTCAATGCATTAAACATATGATTTAAGTTCCTTCTGTTCCGAAATTAATTTCACTAGTTACATACACACAGTCAAATCAAGTCAATATTTTAATGACTTTTTAAAAACAAGCATAAAGTGCAACTGATAGTAAGTGAGTACCGCCACACATGTTTATCAGTAACACTAAAGCGTCCCCAGTACATTGCTAGCCTTATAAGCGAAATATACTCTTTTAAAACTCATAAACTATGTTTCTTTTGGAACACAGTTGAGGAAAGAAGATTTCTCAATTTCCTCCAATGTGGAAGAAAATTGTCTATTTCTTTGCTTTTATATTCATATAAGTAGTGCAGTATGTGTGTATGTATCACTTCAATAAAATATTCCATATACAAGCTCGAGCTCAGTTACAATTTTATAATATGTATTGTATAGACTATGTCAGGTGGCAAACATTGATGTGGAGTGATATGGTTACCATATTCTATGAATGCCTGCATATAATAAATACTGTAGCACGCACATTGGTACCCTCGATGTGCTGATAGCTTAGCAACTCATCAGCGGTAGCTAGTAATTTCACTAACTCGTAGAGATACAACAGCCCTTCATAGACTTATTTGGCTACAGTCTTCTGGAGATATTACTCAGTTTGTTATTGTTTTTTATTTAGAAGTGTGTCCAAAGTGTAAACAAGATTGGTTTTCTCTCTCAAGATAATAGATCCGGTTTTTGAAACGAAATCTGTTAAAAATTTCCATAGAAGACAAAGTTATTAAAGATTTGTAGAGGACTTCACGACAAATATCCCATCAATGAGATTTTAATATCATTATGTATTATGTTTTTAGGTTAAAAACAATTAATCAATGATACGCGACTTTGATGATAGTTCTGAAGAAGATGACATGGAAAGTCAGTATCAGATAGATCCAGAGTGTTATGCTCTGACCCACACTGACCGCGACATGCATAACAGGTGCTGTGGCGGTAAGGCGTGGTGTATCAAGGTAATAATCAATTTTATCATACTCCTCATTACCTATATCCTTAAGACTCCTTAGACTTAGATTGTATAAAGCATATAAAAACGTAAAAATGGCAACAGAATAACTCACTAATAGTTTTTGAATTACACCTATGTATCACATTGCTGTGTCTTACGTTGCTAAAGAAGGAAGTCAAATCTCAAACTTTCTACTCTTACTATTAACTTCGCCTGATTAAATTGACTGTGATTTTCAATAAATTCATACTCATTATACATGCAGCCGTAGTACATTTCTAATTGATATTATATTGTGGTAATATATATATATAATGTATATATTTCTCAGGAATAAATATTTTACACAATACAAAGAGTAAATATGGTGTAATCAAACTGTATTTGATGGAGTGAGTGTAATGTCCATCTACTTGGACCGTTTTAGGTCTGAAGCTAAGGGGTTAGGTATTATTTATGAAAATCATCTTGATGGTGGTAGAACATTATATTTATCAGTGGCGTGCACAGAGATTTTTGACAGGATAGGCAGAATTTTTTTAAAGCTATTAACTTACCAAAAATACAGAATGTTGATTTTAGTTACCCAGTCTTGTGGAAATAATGATGTATGTGATCACTTGTTTTTTTTCACTGAAAGATAGTTTTGAAAACGCATCATTAGGGTTCCGTACCCAAAGGGTAAAACGGAACCCTATTACTGAGGCTCCGCTGTCCGTCCGTCCGTCTGTCACCAGGCTGTATCTCATGAACCGTGATAGTTAGACAGTTGAAATTTTCACAGATGATGTATTTCTGTTGCCGCTAATAACAACAAATACTAAAAAATATAATAAAATAAATATTTAAGGGGGCTCCCATACAATAAACGTGATTTTTTCGCCGTTTTTATAGATAATGGTACGGAACCCTTCGTGCGCGAGTCCGACTCGCACTTGGCCGATTTTTTTTTATTTTCCCTATACACACCACATGAACAACTTTCGCAGTGAATATCATCCATATTTATCAACTTTAAAATCTTATTTTGTCTGCTACCAGTCAATCGATTCAAAACTAAAACAATGGCGGCCGTTTTAAAATCAAAATAAAATTTAATATCAATTTTATACGAAAAAAATAAATGGCAATATCTTTCACTATAATTATATGCAGAAAATACTTTTTAAAATAGTTACGTAGCAATGTTCGCGACACTTCGGTAATACTATACGATTGTGTGCGTTATTTGTGTTATTGTGGGCAATGTAATTACAGGAATGCACACTACAGTATTTGTATTAACAACACGGCACACATACGTAAATTTAGACAGAAATTGTTTGTGCCTCTGCCGTTAAAAGCTGCCAATGCGGCGCTAGTGTAGTGTAGCGCCTAGTTGCGATTTGAATATGTGACTAGCGATGATTTTAATAACTTGCACCGATACCGATAGATGGAGCTGTTTATATTTTTTTGTTTTTGATACAACATCGGATGGTATTTATCATATTGATAGGGTAGGCAATGTCTTTTTGCCTATATGGAGTGCACGCCACTGATATTTATCATATATACACTTTGTCTCAAACATGATCTTATTTGCTTTATATGATTTTGGTGTTTTAGGACATATGTGGCATTATATGTGCAGTGTTAACATGGCTGCTTATATTATATGCAGAATTTGTTGTGATGATGGTAATGCTGCTGCCAGGACTGTCGTCATATCCCCTCTATGGCTATGTCAACATATTCATATTTCAATGTTTGGCTTTTCTGGCCTTTGCCTCACATCTGAGGACGATGTTTACAGATCCGGTAAGTACTACGCAAACAATCATAGCGCACAAGCTGAAACATAGAAAATGAAGAGATTGCTCTAAATCCCATCTCTGTAATTAAACTGGTTTTACGTTTTGATAAAACATTGAAAGGAGAATGTCTATTTTTGTTACATAATAAATGATTTAAAATGGAGTAAAGGCTTATGAATTTTTAGGGAATGACGTTTTGAACTTTTAAAAGTTTATTTTAAGATGATTGGACCTTTTTAATTGATAGTACAAAAATGCTTTTAGAAAACTGGTAAACAATGCATTCATACTTCATTGGACATTCTCCTTTTCCAGTTAAAAGGAGCAAAATTTAAAGGTACTAAATTATCATAATGGCACGTGACAGTGTGTTTTCACATTATAGAATATAAATAATTAAAGGTTCTTATTCAACATACACATTTATTGTTATTAATGTTTTTTATTTTAATCTAGGGTGCTGTTCCAAAAGGCAACGCTACCAAAGAAATGATAAGACAAATGAGTTTCCGCGAAGGTCAAGTCATATTCAAGTGCACTAAGTGCTGCAGCATCAAGCCAGAGCGCGCACACCACTGTTCAGTGTGCCAACGATGCATCAGGAAAATGGACCACCACTGTCCCTGGGTCAATAACTGCGTCGGGGAAAACAATCAGAAATATTTTGTCCTATTTACAGTAAGTAATTTTTGATACAATTTCGATGTCCAAATTTTTGAGGTGTAATTGTCTCAACATCATGTATAATAATGCTGACGTGTTTTCCATTCCGCTAAGGCGAAAACCTTTCTCTCAACATCTTTAGCGAGCGACCAGAAACGATACGTAGAATTGGCGCAATCCGCAATGGAATCTACTAACTTACGGTGTAATTTGCGATACTATCCGGCACGTTCAGTCTGGATAAGACAATCCTGAGAAGTCCTGCATCCATTGAGATGTACACATAAGATCCAGCAGATATTGTCCACAATACCCAGTGATCTCGTTGAAGAATGAGTCAGTTGAAGGAGACAGGTCGAGCAAATTCATGAGCTGATTACGCTGCCTGTTAGTGCCCACGAAATTGAAGGCTCACAAAATTATTTCTATAACTTCACGCCAAATTCTTTGCAGGGTAGGCAGAGAGAATCGAACGCCACGTGACTCGTTACACACCTCACTCGCTTCTTTAACATTAATTGCTGTTCACATACTCGTTTGCTGGTTTCTAAGGCTCCTGACATCACCTTCTGACTTGACGACCATTTTGGTCATGGTAGGTAAGTCTTGGTCTTCCTCGGCTCCTACAGCCTTCCACTTTTACCTTGTATATCTACTTCGTTACTTCTTATATTCTGCATTCTTTCTACATGTCCGAACCAACGGACATGTATGTAGTTTCTCTTTCAGGCCAACTCTGTTTCATGTAACATCATTGCGAATACGGTCTTCAAGCTTTACGCCACAAATTTTGGGCAATGCTCGAATTACGATCGCGTTTTTCCTACTTTCATGCTCTCTTTGCCAAACCCAGCTTACGCCTCCATAAGTAAGCATTGGGACCAGCACTGCATTGTGTATAGCGAGCTGTACCTTCTGGCTCTAGATTTTACTGCTAAGAAGTTTCCCCAATGCTCCATTCACACTATTCCCAGTACTCATCGTCTTTCTGCTACATATATTATTGAATAACCGATCTATGGGTACTGTAAAGTACGCACGTGGAGATCCGGGTGTGGTCGCTATGATTCACGCGGACTTACAATACTGACAGGGCTTTGTGTCCATTCGATGTGATCCTCACATGTACACAATGCACCCACAACATTAAGTGAACGAGGCTTTGGTCCGACCGAAAACCGAGGTCCCTACCTCTTTATATATCAATTGGGAGTAACCCGACGCGGTGAGTACCCTGGTTTTACAAAAGACAACAAGCGTTCAAAGGCACTGTAACTTCTTTAAATCGGACGCATCGCATGCCTGTTTTCAATCAGAGAAAATACAAAAAAAGAAATGTAAATATACAGTCTAAATGAAAAGCTGCTCCTTCTTTGAAGTAATTTAATAAAACCACTGTGTAATTTTCAGTTCTACATAGCAGCAATATCCATCCATTCGTTGACGCTGTCGGTGTACCAGTTCGTGACATGTATTCGACACGAGTGGCGCGACTGCAGTGCTTACTCACCACCAGCCACCGTCGTCCTCCTGCTGTTCTTGATCGCGGAGGCGCTTCTATTCGCTATATTTACCGCGGTGATGTTGGGTACACAGCTACAGGCCATATGGAATGACGAGACTGTAAGAGTTACATTCATTTCTACTTGTTTATCAGACTTGCTTTAAACTAGAGATGGAACGGTGATGAATGTTTGTTTGATATTCCGCCATACTTGTGCAGCCTTTTATTTCCCCCTATATCAAATATCGGTTCGGTTATCGAATATTTAATTTGTTGTATTATAAGGCAGGAAAGTAATATTTCTCTATTAAGCTGAATTAGAGCGGAGTGAACTATTTCAGATTTCATAGACATTAAGGAGGAAACATTGCTTCCTTCCTTGCCTACTCACCTTGGAGGGAGGAACGAGAAGATACTGAATACTTCCGAAGTGAATAAAAAGATCCACGTGCTAACCTTGTCCTTATTGACTAAATGTGGTCGTCGATTGCTGTTCTGGTCGGGATTTGTATATTTTATTGTAATTTTCTCTCTTTTTGTCAATAGTAATATTCAGGGAACAGGGTTTACTGTACATATTAAAATTTACATTGCCATTTGTACAATTAGAGAACGGCAATTGATCAATTCTTTCCAGATAAAAACTAAATTATTTAACTATCTATCACTCCAGGTCTCCTGTGCGTTAGGCAGAGAGAACAGAACGCCATAAGACCTTCCACTCTAATTCATCTACCACAATGACTTAATAATTTTTTTAAACATTAAATAGTGATAAAAATGTGATAACATCCATAATACTCCTATAGTCTCTAATTTTTATTTACGCCAATACGGCCGCGCGCGTTTCTGCGTATAATTGACGTGAAAATTTGTACACGATATTTATTATTTCGAATTCACACATCTAAAACTCCTAATTCATAATGGTGTTTACTTAATAACAACCACTCTAAGAGCAATTAAAAATAAAAACGATCCAGTTTCTATTAATATCGTGTTAAAGATTGTTAGTGCACGTGTTATTTACTTGCGTACCACAATTATACGTTTCATGTATTCATTTTCAAACTAATTAAGCAATTGCGAAGCAAGATAAAGTTATTAACAAATATATTAAAAAAAAGAGATTTGTTTAAGCTTTTGTATATCGAAACGTTAAACTAAATCAATTTGTCTGTGTTAGTTCACTGTACTGTTCCTTTCTTGTGATGTGTATGCCCCCTAACATAATTGAAATTGTACATCAATATAATATTGTTTTAGTATTGCAGTTTTATATAATATATTCGAATGTGTAGTTTTGCCTTTAAAAAAATAAAAAGGATATTAAGTAAACATGATTTATATAAGGAAGTAAAAGAACATTTCAATGCATTATACGTAATTATAAGTATTTGAAATATGATTTTATGAAGGTTATAAATCACCTAGCCAAGGAGCGAACTATTAATGATAAAAAATAAAACTGTGTAACGTGATTATCCTAATACTAATAAAAACGCATTTATTTTCTTTTAAACTTGCTCTAACAGGATCTACCGTACAATGAGAAAGAAATCAAAATAGTAGATTGTTAACCAAGGTAAAAAAAATAAAGTAATGGCCTGGGATACGAGCTATTTAGAGCTATACAATGCTAAATAATGTTAATTTCCTCATTTCTATCCCGACATCAGTACCATAAAAAGAACATAACTCGTCATGTTAGTAAATTTATTAAAGTAACTGTACAAGCAAAACCAAATTTATTGCTACTTTGAACGAGTTCTTGAAGCAATATATGAATCGACTTTTTGCTCATATGATTAAATATGCCACTGATTGTATGAAGTATTTCATCACTTGCATTGTACACTATCACTGTTATGAAGCAAAGCAACTCAATAAGAAAATATTAACTTTTACGAGAATTTTCTCAAGCAAAACTATTTGTAGACGCCCACGTCATAATATAAATAATTGAACTATTGTTTTGTGTATAAATAGAATATAATCATTAATTCGAAATATTTATATTTAACTATTTGTATTTTCATAATCACCTACTTATATGCCAAATTTTAAGTTTCTAATACATATGGTTACGGAGATAGGGTAAATTTAAAGCGACAAATAAATAAATCCTTTTTATTCCTGTTCCCGAGGGAATTTCGAAAAATCCTAAAAACGGTTTTTAGTGATTGCAATCACATATTTATATGCCAAATTTCAAGTCTCTAATAAATATAATAACGGAGATAGGGCAACTTTTATAGCGAAAATATAAATCCTTATTATTCCCGTTCCCGTGGGAATTTCGAAAAATCCCGTCTTATTCCTTGCCTACGTCATAAAGACAATATCTGTGCAAAATTTCAGCTTCCTAGGTCCAAGGGTTTGGGCTGGGCGTTGATGAGTCAGTCAGGACTTTGAATTTTATATATTAAGATATACAGGACATGCCCTAAATCAATCCCTGTAGTTGAAGAGAGTGGTTTGACAAAACGCCTGCTGTCCCGATATGCAGGTGAAAGGCACAGACATATCCTCTTTACTGATGAAAAAAAATTCACGATTGAAGAGCACTACAACTAGCAAAACGACAAAGTACACAATTCTAAAGAAGCCGCCCAAGTGGTCGGAAAAGTTTCCGGCCACTTGGGCGGCTTCTCGTGGTCTCTCCAGTTCTAATGGTTTGGTGGGGGGTGTCTTATCAAGGAGTCACAAAGCTTCACATTTGTGAAAAAGAAGTGAAGACTGGATCGTGTTGTGAAACCTCTCTGCCACACTTTTTTTTAAATGTACCGTGGCCTTTCCAGCAAGACTCTGCACCTGGTCACAAGGTACGAACTACCCAAATCTGATTCGAAACCAACGTTCTGGACTTATAAGAGATGAAGACTGGCTCTCTTTTAGAAAACATGACCCACACGACACGACATACCGACATCGTGTCTCTTTTCGAAACCCGGGTGGTCGAATACGACCGCGAAATGTATGGGAAAACGTATATAGCGGGTTCTGACAGGTCATGAAATCTCTGGAGCAAGCAGTGGGTAAATTTCCCATGGAAACAGTGCGTAAATGCATGCATTCGTGGCCAGACAGATTAAAGGCCTATATCAAAGCAAGGTGACCATTTCGAATGGAATATTTTTTACTATTTCATTTTTACTGAGACTGTCATAAATATGTACATATAAGTTTTATTAGGATTACTTTACTTCATAAAAAATAAAGGCATACTCATTCGTAACGGAACTTATGGGCGGACTAGGTATATACATATATGTATATATAATAATAATATAAAATAAATATATAAGAGTTGCTTGTTTAAAATATGTTAAAAAAGAGTGCACAGTTATACCAACTGTGCACTCTTTTTTACATATTTTGCCCGTTAAACGACGTTTAAACGACTTTATAAGAGCTGAAGATTGGCCCTCATCTAGCCAATATCTGAGTTCCTTAGACTACAAATTATGGTCAGTTTTAGAGGACATGGCCTGTTCGAAACGACACACCGACATTATGTCTTTTAAGAAATCTCTGGAGCAAACAGTGGCTAAATTTCCCATGGAAACAGTGCATAAATCCATAGCTTCGTGCCCAGACAGATTTAAGGCCTTTATCAAATCCAAAGGTGGCCATTTCGAATAGAATATGTTTTACTATTTTATTTTGCTGAGACTTTCATGAATATATTACATGTAAGTTTTGTTAAGATTACATCACTTCATAAAAAATAGATGCATATTCATTAGTTACAGAAGTTACGCCGGACTAGGTATATATATACGTTTGTTATATATATATATATATGTTAGTTAAAGTAACGGGCAAAAATATGTAAAAATATTACATATATACATATAAATATTACAAATTTTTGCATTGAACTCGGGATCTATGTGACTGTACAACACTCATTTGTACATACGGCCGGACCAAATATGCAATAATCATGTCGAATATCTGGTACTAGTGTTTAACACGAGCCTTTTTTTTAATAATCATGTTTTTTAAAACAAATCTTAAACATTTGAGGTGAATCGCTAGAGCTGTTTCTCCTTTAAATATGTAGGATAAGGGGTAATTAAGTAAAAAAAATTGACATTCGCAGTTAAAACATAACTTTTTGCTACGCTAGACAAAATTTTGGATTCTCGGAACACTGATCACCCATTACTTCCCCTGTGTTCGTACAGCTAAGAACAAATTACTTTTGACAGCCGAAATGCGATTGTAATTCCAACGTACGGATTTTGGACGGTACAAAAGTGTTAAAAGCTTGACGCTTAGCTGCACGTACTCATTAGAGCTCCTTAATACTTGTTTACATGGGCACGAATCATAAAAGTAATTAAATTTCCGTAACTGGTCTGTGTATATTGGAATCTCTATAACAACTGTTTTTATTAACAGTGACTTTACTAAGGCAAACAACCTTCGGAGAATTCTTATGGATCTGCGCCTTCTGTAAAGTGGATATATTTAACCGTTCGTTACTTCTTGTTAAATATATATCTGTGCCTTGTTTGCCAAGCACGAGGAGCTTGATGAGGCGACATAGTGGTTAGCAATGCTACTTTAATACAAACGGTCGTGGGTTCGATTTCCACACAGAGCAAATAGCTCCCTCCTCACAGAAAAAAAGCAGCATAATAATAACTCCCTTGACGATCTTTCCATTCCTTCGTGTAAGTGGGATTGTCAGTAAGCTCTTTAGGAGTTACAGTGTTAGCAGGAGAAGAGGCAATGCGCTAGCAATACTTCCTGTATTGCAGGCG
This sequence comes from Pyralis farinalis, assembly GCA_947507595.1. Classification (NCBI taxonomy): domain Eukaryota; kingdom Metazoa; phylum Arthropoda; class Insecta; order Lepidoptera; family Pyralidae; genus Pyralis; species Pyralis farinalis. Next base: position 17,773,485 of record OX382265.1, on the reverse strand, counting down.
TTCATAAGCTACGATAACCACTCCCAACGTCCAAAAAAAAATGTATTGTCGTACCTGCGTGTTACTCTATATTTTACTCAGATGGCAGTTTGTCAGTCTGTAGCAAACATAAATTTTACGCTTACAGGGAATTGAGCAGTTGAAGAAAGAACAGGCGCGGTGGGTTCGGAAATCTCGCTGGAAGAGTATACAATCTGTCTTTGGTCGGTTTTCCATACTCTGGTTCTCACCTTTCACCCAGCCTTCACCCAAAACCAAGGTCGAAAGCTACCTGTACAGTGTATAAGCTGCTCCCTAAGAAAGTGTAGTGCTTGTGACGCGTTCACAGTGTAAGCAATATTATTTATTACTTTCATTGTATTATCATTTTTTGACTACTGTCCATGAACACTTTATTTATGCTAAGATTTAATTCGATATTTGATATCTTTATCATATCCACAGAGATAAATAATAGTTGATTGAATTATATAAGTTTACTATAAGATAACCAAATATGGTTTATAGGGAACCAAATCTGCATTTATTATATTAATTGTTACAAACACTGATCACAAATATTTTTATTATTATTATTATGTTACTAAAACAAACGGTTAGTTATTGACCACGTCTGAGAGTTGAGCGAGCGTAGTGTAGTGTAACCACTCGGAGACGTATAAACAGGTATGCACTGGTAAGAATTGAGTCAACTGTGATATAATTCAACTTAAACGTAATAGTGTAGACAAAGGGAAATCGACATCATGTGGAAAATATCTCATTTTATATTAATGCAGATCCTCGTAAATACTAATGGTTTACGTGTGTATATTTATATATTTCGAAAATAGGTGTTGGGATGGGGCAGCAGGAGAATCCTTACTGACACTAACAGTGTTAAAGTGAGCATCTAGTGACAAGGTTATGTATGGTTATCATATGTTGGTAATAAAATAGCTTGGTTAATTTACATTAATATATTTGTCTGGAATAGTATAAGATGCGGGATGTAGTACGAGTAGTAGAAATACAAAGAGTTTGTTGTCTTGGTTTCTGATTCTCGTGTAGTGTCTTAGACGTGGGGATCTAACATTTTTTATTAGATAATTTTCAAAATTGGAATGTTTTCTAGTTTTAAGTATATTTTGTTATATGTTATGAGCATCGCTTCCACCTTGTGATTCTTCCTTAATCATATGCGTGTTCAACAATATTTGTGGAACCTAGAATTATGGTGTATATTTCACAACGTTTCGAGTGCGCATCATGTTCCAACGTCACTGAAACACTATTGGTGATGGTTGTGAAATGTATAATATTTTAAGGGCAAAATTTACTATTAACTTCTGCATACCTGACATCACTTTGTTACTTGTTTTCCAGATACGACAGGTCCCTTTTGAAGTTCATATACATTTTACAAGACATTTACATACAGAACTATAAATATCACACATCTAGAAGAAGATTAGACTTTTATTTTGGTTAGAGTTTTGAGAGGAATAATTTGTGATATGTATTATGAAATAAATAACTGTGTAATTATATTTTTTGGACTAAAATCTTAAAGTGATTCAATATTTCTAGGAAAAATTCGGGTATTACAGATGTGCTTTACCATAATTCTAAGTTCTTATAGTTCAAGAAATGCGACCCTACTTCCCGTTTGAAGCTCACAATGTTCGAACAAAATGTATGACTTAAATATTCCATTGGTGGTTGCATTAGGAAATGGGAAAGGGGAATGGTTTGGGTCCAGTACTTCTTAGTAAAGTTACTTCATCAATCTCATAAAATGTATTAAAAGGAACGGCTTCTTTTCGTAGACGTGGCTCGTTTATTTTAGAGGTTGGCCATTTTTTACATCTATATGAGACATTGACATATTAAATTGAATCGTATGAAAATAATATCAATTTTTTCCTAAATTAGTATGAATAATCTACCATTCTCCTTTATATATGAACATGACGATATAAATACAACAAGAACTTCTGTCATTTTAACGAGGCTGAAATCATGAAGGATATAAAGCATTACAATTCAAATTAAATTGATCTTCAATAATCATTGTACAGTACCAATAATATTTATAGTCGGATGTGATGAGAACAGTGACATGACTTGTATTTTACAATATACATATATTAAACCTAATTCAAAATTAAAATTGATATCAGGGTGTATTCAATATTCAATGACTGCAAAATAAATTACGCGTGATTTCAGCCTCTTCATATTAGGTATGAAAACAATATACTTTTGTTGCCTACTTATTATATGACATAGTTTCATTTTATAGCTCCCTATTGAATGTGTGAACAAGCATAACGAAATAATTGTAGAAAACTTACTTATACCGAGTTCTTTATCTATATTGTTATAGGGCAGATGATCAATGTTCTTGTCTTAAATAAATGTTGATGTTTCTTGCCGTTTTGAAGTACCTACACGATAGTTCAAAAGCAATAAAGTATTTGCACGTATTCTGTGTGTTTTGTGAAAATCAGCTATATCGGCTATATTGGAATACAAATCTAGTTAAAAACTGTCATGTAGTTAGACTCACGGTAATTTTATCGTGGATTTTATGAATAATAAATACATCTAACTAGACGTACCCTGTATGTGGAGACCTGATAAACTTAAAGTAGTTTATTGTATTAATTAACGGCATTAAGAACTTATTCTATTATTGAAGTTCACAAAAATGCTGTTCATATATTGTATTAAAATATAGTCATTATATGATTTATCAAATTGTGTACGCTATTGTGAAAGTATAGAGATACATGTAATATTAATAAATCAGAACCAATGGCATGGTGTTATGATCTCTACTAATGTGTTAAGAAAAATATTTTCAGTCATAACCACTGCAGCGCTTAAAAGATCCCGCCTGATTATGTATCTGTATACATTAGTCTCCCTTCTAATAAATTCATGCGCATATTATTATTGCAACCGCTCTTCCTTATCATTTGATGAGTAAATATATTACTTCATAAATACTATAATTAAAGGAATTAAAATTACGCAGTGGTCAAAATCATTGTAAACATAAATAATTGGTCCGTTTTGTCATTATTTCGACAATCCTTTGTACTTCTTAACAATGTGTGTAAACAGTAGTTAAATTTAGTAATTTCTAAATCGTTACAGAGTTTCGTTTGAACATATTGCGACCGCCCCCTTAAATCCAATATTTATACATTAAGGCCTCTCCATAATCCAACTATGCACAATTGGATGGCGTACTCGTGCAAAATTCCATATTTCAGGACAACTTATATTTTCTGAAGTTTTGATAAATTAAAGTAACCAAATCGTATCTTTTTGTTTTACTAATGTATCTTAAAAATGACAATTGCTATGCGGCGAAATTATCTGAATTATTTGTTATGTCATGTAACTTGCCAAGTGAGTGTAGTTCCAATGACAATGCAGTAATATGGTACCACTGAGCTTGTTTGATGATGGAGGAGGTTTGAGTCTAGACTGGTTGCAATCGTTGTCCAATTTCACATTTTTTGCGAAGTACGTAACTCATCATAAGAGCGAAAGCCAAACTCGCCTGCACGTAATGCACCTTGCCAAATAGCAAACGAGGCTGTATAGAGATAGAACCCACATTAAAATTCCTTAAGGTTAAATGTGTGTTCCTGCAAGTGATGGTGCTGTTAGATAACTCCTGAGGCAACACACAACCTTGTAGTCGTTGTATTGTTGGGCAAGCTTCCGCAAGTTACGGTAACCGCTCCATATCAGGCGCGCTGTGTGCTTGTTTGTCAACTGACGTAGTGTAAAAAGGGGAGGCCTTAATACACAAGGTTACTATTTTTCGTGTTCACAATCCTGCGCCTTATTTTACAACGATGATTTGCTTTAAGTTTAATATTTATTATTAGGATTAAAACTTACTACGTTGCCTAACTTATTGTGTTTCGTGCTATAAGCTCTCGATGTTTGTGTAGTCATATAAGGGAATCTTGATTTGATGATATTTTACCAGTGAATTGTAGTCGTTGAATGATACATAATATAATGAAATTTGAACATTGTATTATTAGAATTGTATTTAACTATAAGAAGGCGATAACATGATACAGTAGTATCGTACATAATTTTACACAGATTTTAAAGTTTAATTATATAATACATCTGGTATATTGTCATCTTCTTATAGCGCTCAAATAATACAAAATTGTATAAAGAATTCTGTTATTTTATAATTAATTCTGTTATATGATTTAAATCTTGACGTGTATGATAAACCTTAAAATGGAAATTTTCGGTAAAGTCATCGCACTCTTCATCGTAATTTATGATTATCGTAATCATGCGAATATTTTTTTTATTTAATTTGGCACCTACATTTAATTATAATTATGTCATATTTATTGTCTTTGTTTTCAATTTATAATTTCTACTGAAGTTATTTTAAAACATTGCTGGCCTAATGATGTAAGGACATTAATATTTCATGCAATGATATTATCGTTCTGAGGTAATAAATAGGTAATATTTTATATGTTGCGGTTTCGATGTAATTGAATAAATCATAAAATTTGAAATTAAAATTATTTCCTGATGTCGATTACCTTCATATAGACAATTTGATCTCTACTACTTTGTGGTCTATCGCTAACAGTCATCCGACTAGCGTCGGATGGCACCACGGACGAAATAACCTATTGAGAACCAATGAAAGCCATATTACGTAGTAGTAACTCAATTCACCGCTACGGGTTGGAGAGAAAAGTAGAGCGCGCAGCTCTTATTGGCTAGTTCGTGGATCAAAATCACGGCATTTATTGGCTTATTGGTTAAAATATTCTCCCATTGGTCAGGAGGCTCAAATCGGAGAGATATTTAGGCGCTAAAACACTACATTTTGGCGAACGCGGAAAGCCTTCATGCGCAGTGGTTTATTGGTTTGTGGACGGTACTCAATCACTATTGTTGGACCATGCATGCTGTTGCTTTGGTCGGTTCTGCTGGTCGGCTCAGCTGGTCTGGCCGTCTCTGCCTCAGGTGTCGTAAATGCTCATGTATGTCTTCGTTAGTACGCGGAGAAGATGGAGGGAGGTCAATAAAAACACATTAATTAGCTGGGAATTGTCTGCTGATTCGTAAGTCTGTATTTATTAATTTTATGTTTCATAATGTCTAATTTTATATAAATGTTTAGTTTTATCCTTTTATCTCTTTTTTTGTATGATTTTATATATATTATTTGGACATATATATATAACACCTTTGTCTAATATTTTTGGTGAAGTGTGTCGTTTCTGTGTTTTTTATACATGTACTAACCTGTGGTGGAATAGCATAAAGTAGTATAGATCAAAATTACTTTCCCAAAACATTTGTATTTTTTACTTGTACATATATAGATTATGCTCATCTTTATGTAATGCGCAAAAATTAACAAATCTCTATAAACATTGATATTGATTATAATATTATATATTGCATAGAACAAAATAAACAACTATTAAATAATTTGATTTACTTGACATATTAGTCTGGATCTGGAGGTGTTTGATTTCTTCACTTATATATTTACAATATACAAAATTCATTGCATATATATACATATGAAAACATTGGTTTTCTTTGTAAAGATTGGTTACTTCATGCTATGTGTTTAGACGAGATGCGATCGTTCGCTTTTACCTTTCAGGCCGTCGCGCTCTGTGTTATATTGTTTATTGTTCACTAGGTACCATCTGCATACATGTGCAATAAATGAAGGAAAGACTGCCGTACACGATCATGTTTATCCTACAATATCGGTTGTTATCTACCATCGATGTTATCGTAGGTATTATTCGCATCAACTTAAACATGTATTATAGTAATATTTAATAATTATTCGCATTTGATTTGTAAATAGTATATTTAAGTGTATTTATAATAATAGAATAAGCATTTGTGAAACATGCATATTTTAAAATAAACCACACTGAATGTTCACAATCACGTCGATGTTTAGTTTGCTAACATATAATTTGTGTCGGTTACATTAAAAGGGATGTTATTTACAGTAAACAGTTTAGATATAAAAAAAAAAACACTGTTAATTGCTTGCATACAAAACGAAAGGGCGAAAAAGTAAAAAAAAAACAGCAATTATAATGAAGAACACCGACTAAAATACATACTTGATGCCCTTTAAAAGAATCAGTGAAGTGATATTTTAGATTTTGCAAGCTCAGCACAGTTCTAAACACGCAAATTTTTAGACACTTTATTACGCACGGAGACACTTTTGACACATGTAGTACACATTGTTATTATATTAGAAATACATGAATGAATTATGGCACTTAGTAGTGCTGTGGATTTGCTCGCTTGCTGAACAAAACACGAGATGTTGTGGCTATGTGATGATACATGATGATACATGATGATTAATTTCCTAAAAACCCCAATAGATTGTGAGTATTTTAAATATTAATGTTATGTGTTTTTTCAACCGGAATTTATTGTGTACGTATTATTCTTTGTATATTATATAAATTTCCTTTTAATGGTATTCATAGGAGTAGAAAATGAGCTGTGCTTATTGCTGTATATCGGTCTCCCTTGTCATTAAACGAAATATTTACAATATCTGTGCAATAAGATTGCTTCTAAACTCTTCTTATAGTTATTCATTCCCATTTAATGCTACCATTGAGTTTCGGTGAATATATCTACAATTTTATATGGTAGTACAAAATGTCTCTGTAATATCATTCGTCTACGACAATTTCATTGCCTAAATAAATGTGTTACATACAAAGGTTTTTGCGTTATATTTTTATTTATTTACTCTCGAATGTAATGGAAAACATCGTGCGAGTGGTTCAGCTTCAGGGTTTTAACTAGCCTCTCGTTTGTATGTACTACCCTGCTCTCCTTAATACACAATATATTACATTACATTTTTCGTTTTGTTTGGTAGTTTTAAAATTTTACTATTGAAGTATTTATTTATCAACAGTTCCATTAACACATTTTGTTTTATTGCATGTCATGATTCCTCATTATGTTGTCTTTCTAACACAAATCTTTTATATAACTTTAAATAACTGGTAATCAAAATGTAATTAATGTGTTTAGAGCTTTTAATAAATAAACGTAGTTGGGAAGGGGAGGGTTGTTGATCGCTTCTGTGATTCATTTTATCAGGTAAAATGACATAATCAGGTTGTGACGGCCCTACTTTTTAGCGTTTCTCATGGTTTAATTTAATATACTAATATAATTTGCTACCGTCATTCTGTTTCTTCGAAAGGCTCTACTGACGTAAACATAAATGTTTTGCATTTTTATTATAATTAAGGAGTTAAACTTAATACAATTTCCGGTGGAGTACGTATCGGACTTGCACACGGCTTGCGTACTATCGTGTAGAAAAACGATTGAACAATACACGTTTGTAGTATGGGGAGCGTAAATATTTTTTACTTTATATCCATTAGGAAAAATATTATTACACCTTTAGTAAAAAATTTAAGGCCCTAACTATTATGGTTCAAAAGATACAGCCTTGCGACAGACAGACGGATGGACAGACATGTGTACAGATTTCTGATCCCGCAATTCTAGTAGCCAGTACAAATATTGTGAACATTGGCAGCCAGAGTTTTCTCAAAAGCAGAGCAACAATCGAGCCGTAGTACTCGTATTGCGATGTTAACCTATTAAGACACCATTGAGAGTCGTAGAGAATGTTCGACCGGTTGACTTTGCAACCCCATCACTTATGAAACTTTTAAATTTCCATCATAATAAAAAAATGTAGTAATAAATATTCGTTTTTAACTAAGTAAATATTTTTAATTTCTACATTTTTTCATTTATTTATTAAGCGACGGAATGTGACGTTTATTTTAGAAAATTGTTACTTTATGTGTTAGAAAAGCATGACAATAGTGCTTTTTTTTTTCAATTAAAATTTGAACTGCATAGAGATTGATACTGATATTATTTGAAAAGGTTTCTAATAATATTGTTTAATATCTCCTCAACATTGTTGTTGAAGTGTTAAGTTGTTCATTGAAGACATTTCTCGTTATATACAGTACTGGAGGCATTTCTTACACGGGTCGTGCTGAGTCCTATGTGGATAAGCCGTAAAAGTTTATATCTGAAATCGAGAATCGAGATTATCTAACTGGTATCCGTTTAGAGGTGACCAAATTCTATCCCATTTTACCGGACTAAGATAAATTCGAACTTCTTCTTCTTCGCATTATTCCGTTTCCTAATCCATTAGGATTGGCGGGGTCCGCTACCAAAGCTACTAAGATAAATTCGAACGTTTTCTGAATAAGGAATTTGGAGTCGGTGGGTTCAATGTAATCGGTTTGTGTTCAGATAACTTGTTTCATATGATATTTGTGCGATCTCCTACCTTTCTCTCTCTATCTTGGTGAAGTTCTCGCATTTTCTAGTACTGTTGTGAGCACCATAATTCAGCCCTATGTGTGATATTAAAAAGCAATCGAGAGACCTCGATATTACATTGAAGGTTGTTTGCGAGTTGTCAAAATATTCTTAGTTGAATAATGATTACGTTTGTAATCTTACCAAAATTCGTAATTTCTACACGTTCTTAAATCTCGAAAATATTTAGACAGACTTCTGAATTTATATTACAAATTTGTTTGTGTTTATTATATATATTGAATTAGGTCATTAAATATCTAGTGACACGCATCTAGAGAATAAGTTTCTCTAAAAATATGTGTTTCTCGAGAGAGAAATAATTATTAATAAAGTGGAGTTGTGATTAATTTCTGATATTAATATTTTAGGACAATAACTTAATTTACTTACTCTTTAATTAAAATCTTCTTTTTTATTACTACAGTTGATCATAATTATTACAGATATTTTTGGATATCCGTAATGAGCCATAGATGTAGCCAGTTACCATGTTGAATTTTGAATTACACAAAAAATAATTTGTTGTAAAACTTATATAAGTAGCCAGATAAGAATAGTACTCACTCTTGTTATTTTTAATGAAATAACCAATAATTTACTAGTTATTTCTTTTAATGTATGGCATTATATCTAAATGTTTTCATTAATTATTTTTTATTGTATGTAAATAATAAATAAATAAATTACAATCTTCGGTAAAAATGCGAGCCAAACGAAAATAGTATTATATTCGCTGTAAAAAACGAAACACGAACAACATTCCGTCATCGACAGTCCTATTTGTTTTATGGCTCGTAGTAATATATTTGACCTCTGAATTCATCAAAAATACGTGCCTTTAAGAATGCACTAATATAGCGTAAAGAAAGCAAAAACAGCATACAACTTTAAGACATAACTTTAGGCCGCCTTAAACTCTTATCAATTCGCAACGGAACAATGCTCTAAGCACTTTTTGTAACAGAAAGAGCCACATCTCAGCGCAGTGAGACGAGTTTGAGTCTATGTGATGGTACATGGTGATGAAGGCAGAGCACTTTAAAAAAGAAATTTGAAGCAATTTAAAAATTAAAATTCTTCTTGAAATAATCCGTTTTAATATGCGATAAAAATAAAATTATCTACATATCGCTATACGCGTGTGTAATACGTAATTAACTTATCAACAAAACCGTATTACACAAGCGTAAGATCACACAACGTTTATTAATTAAGCACGTATTGAATTTAAATGTGTTCTAGCGTTTTCATTATAAAGTTAATATGAGCTTATTGTATTTTTCGAATTTCGGTTAAGCGGAACACTACTCGTAATATGGTTTTGTATAACCCGTCGTCATTTCTACTGGTTTAACCAGTAGAAATGACGACGTTCCCGCGAAAGGACTGGTTTAATGCTCGGTGGATTTTTCACCAAAACTAATATTTCTCTCTTAGTATGGTTTAAGGAGTTGTCACTGAAAATAATTTACAGATCTCTATCAATACGATCCCATCATCATCATTGAATCATTTTATAATGAATATGAGCGTAATGCTCGTTGTCATTATTATCATTAGTATCAATCAATGATGATAATATCTACAAATACTAAAATAATCTAAAGATAAACACTCCACTCTGTCTTCCGACGCTGATCTTGATGGAGACCTATGTATTGCCTTAGTAACAGTAGGTTTTTCAAGTGTCGTCGCAAGTATAATTTGTTTATAACAAATCAAATATAATACTAACTTGTATTATTAAATGTATTTTCGTACTTTCTATAACAAAGATTTACATAGTTAGATATGGCCTGATACCGAAAATCAGTATCATTATTTTTACTAGCTAGTACTGACGACTATAATACTGTCATTTCTTTTTACAGGGAGTTTATATTAGGTAGCTGTCGCCGCCACTGGCACCCATACACTTTCACAACCATTAGATGTTAGATTAGATGGATACCGTCGACACGAGTAAAATGATACACACTTATGCTTTTTTATATTCCTAGTTAATATTGTTAATCACCTAGTAATTATTATCGCACTTTTATTTTTTTTAGCAATTACTAGTTTTGAGACTTTTCTCGTATAAATTCTACATGATACGTTCCATTGTCACTACGGACGGTGTGGGCTGTGTATCTAATCATCTGTTCAATTATATATATTTACACATATAATTTTTATATGATAATAGAAGGTAGATGCGGGCTGCTGATGATAATGATATCGTACAAATTTCTGACTATAACTACTTACTAATATTTTTATTGTGTATATGATCAAATGTGATTAAGTATTCAATGTAAATAAGGCTAGCCGACAGAATGGCAAGCACGCATAGTTACTTCTTTATTACCGATTATAGAGTGAGGGGTTGTAGTAGTTCTTACGAACACGGTTCAAGCAAGACAAAATGCCAAAATTATGTTTAAATAACTCTAATACTTATATTGGGGGAGATCAGAGAACACATGGGTGCCTTACGTTCACGTAAAGTCCCCATTTAAATATCACACAGTTTTCTATATGTGTACATCAGTTAACCGCCCTTCGTTTGCAGTAAGCACTTAGCATTAGTCTGAACAAAAAAATATGTTTGTGTGTACTCTCGTGTAGGTACTTACATAATAATTTTGGCAATTTATATTCGATCACAGAAATGTTAATTGCTTACGTCAATATGTTTACTGCTATTCGCATATTTTATTAAGTGTGTATTTGAAAGTATTAAGAATAATTTAAAGTAATTATAGTAGGTAACATTTGTTCAAACTATTAATTTCTGAGGGTGAATTTTAGTAAAATTTTTAATACAATTTCAAATCTAGCTACGATAATGTTTTCTCAATTAACGTGGCTGGTGACAATTTATTCGTAAATTTCTTTTTATTGGGCACCCATTCCATTAGCTCAGTTCGTGATAGCGCTTAGAAGTAAAAATTATGTTTAATGACGATTTAGTTATTGTACAGAAAAGAGCATATCAAACTTGATAATTTGACCTTAGTACCGTTTTTATGTCGTACGCAAAAGGATTAAAATCTAAAGACAAGTGCAGTGTCCTCAGAAATATGTTTTGAAACGCTGTAATTTTGTTATTTAGATCATTATAGCAAACTATTATAAAGCGCCTTTATTTCCGTGTGTTGGTGCAAAATAGTTTTATTTTTGAAAATTTTACAACATATGGAAATATATCTATATTTTTAAGACGTACGCACCTGGTACACTTTCGAACAGATTATAGCCTCTTTCCAATTAAAAAATAATATTGACACCAACGATTTCTTTTCGTAGCACGTTGGGCAATGGATGATGCACAAAAAACAATCTAGTATCTTAGGTACGATAGGTACTAGTAACTTGATTAAGCTGTGTAGCTGTTTTGTTGTCCATATAAGTAGCTAAATAAAAACCCAATAAATTTTAAGAAAATTGGTATATTCGTTATATTATAATAAGAAATAATCACATTCTGACAACGTCCCTTTATCGCAAGTCTTAGTATGTATTACAAAAAAAATACTTTCGGAAATGGGAACTACTAAACATTCTCATTTATAATTATTAAATTATATTTAATAAATTTCTACAATACTGGCTTATATTCCTTTGAAGTAATAAGAATTTATGTTTATTTTAATATAGCATGTACCTATTTTGTGTATTCTGGCGCTACCATTAGTCATAATATTTTAATGAAGTTCTATAACACACATAGGCGTAAGAAATTTCGGTACTATTTTTACCTATGTGTACAGATTACGTGTACTGTAAACGAATTTAGTTATGTGTCCGTACATTTCCGTAGAAAATAGTTGTCAGTTAATGTACATTATAACCTAACATTGTACCTAGGTGTATCTCTTAGTAGTTACTGTATCTCAAAATACATGTAGAAATCCCTAAATGTCCTTTGTCTATTTATAATAAACATAACTTTTTGAAACGATTTATTTTCATTAAAGATGAGATATGGGATTTCTTTATTTATTTTCCCTTTGATACATTTTAAATTACGTTTTAGTGTTCCGTACCTAAAAGAAAAAAATAACCATAAGTTCGCTCATCGTGTCTCTCTATTAGTGTCACGAAGAGTATAAGACCACAAAGTATAGGACGTATCTATAAGCGAGAATTTCAGCATAGTTAGATGATGTTCTGACCTCCACCTTTTTCCATATATTAGACAGAGGTCAAAAAGTTAAGATTGAAAATTAAAATAGAAACGGTAGTGGCGTGATCTTATATAACAAACAAAAATAGGACTGCCGATCAGGAGAAGCAATTCTCTATCGACGCTTGCAATACAATTGTTATTGGTCGTGCGTTGCCGACACTACTGCTAACACAACAACTCATTAAAGTTTTATAGAGATTAATGACGTCCCTGAATCGCAAATACAACAATTCTCCAGAGGAATGTTTTGTGAGTTACTTCTCAAATCGGTCAACTAATTCTGTACCTCTGTACCCTACCTCTCTTCCACCAAAGCGGAGACTGAGAAAGAAGAAGATGAGAGAATAGCGATGCTCTGAGCTTCGTCGCTACAAATGAAATCTGAATTTCAACAACGAAATTAGTACGTATGCATACGTACTAATTTCGTTGTTGAAATTCAGATTTCATTTGTAGCAACGAACCTCAGAGCATCGCTACATTATTCTTTTATGTATTGGTGTTTATTGTTTACAAGTACCTATCGACGACTAACTGACTGACGTATCTTCACAAAGAAGCGTGATCCCAATTTTTATTTTTACCCGCCTACGGCAAATGTAAAACGTGGCTTGCCCAGAACTCAAAACAACATCGAAAGTGGGCTCGGATATTCGAACACAATTCTCAATTTTTTTTTATACTACGTCGGGAGGCATTCGTGCATACGGCCCACCTGATGTAAAGCGGCTACCGTAGCCTATTAACGCTTGTAATATATTAAGTATGACTCGCGTGAAGCCTCCTCTGCTGCTTACACAGCAACTCCTTGGGAGCATACTGGTGACCTCACTCACACGCAGGAACCCAAGAACCCTCTAGGGAGTTGTTATTTGGTTGCGGTTTTCTGTGAGGTGGAGGTATTTTCCCAGGCGGGCTGCTTTGATGCGTTCTACTCTCTTAAAACATCCAGACCAAGGCAAAAAGACATGTTGGTAATTTCATTAAAAATAACAAGAGTGCTTCCTATTCTTATCTGGCTACTCATAAAACTTTTACAACAAATTATTTTTTACGTATAATTCAAAATTCAACATGGTAACTGGCTACATCTAAGACTCATTACGGGTATCCAAAAATATCTGTAATAATTATGATCAACTGTAGTAATAAAAAAGAAGATTTTAATTAAAGAGTAAGTAAATTAAGTTATTGTCCTAAAATATTAATATCAGAAATTAGGTGTGATTAATTTCTGATATTAATATTTACACACTTTAGTAATAATTATTTCTCAAACGTTAGAGAAACATACATTTTTAGAGAAACTTATTTCTCCAGATGCGTGTCACAAGATGTTGAATGACCTAATTCAATTTATTATTAAACACAACCAAATTTGTAATCATGCACACAAATGTTTTCCTTGTGTGGGAATCGAACCCACGAGCGTTGGTGTCAAAGTCGCGTCATTCACACTGATCCACCGAGCTCGTCAATAATAAAAATCTCTTTATGCAGCAATAAACTATTGAGCAAAGGGCAAGCTGTTCCAAGTAGAGACTTTACTAAAGCAGGATTCGAAAGTTTCTTCTAAAAAAATAGGAAATCTGTTAAAAATGCAACCGAGAAAGTGATTGATAAAAAAATAAACTACTTGAATTTGTTGACATTTCTACATGCAATTGCATTTCACGCAAAATTGTTTGCGTAATGAACATTGTTAAACGATTGGACTAAACAACGTTATTAATCTAATATTTGCTTTTAGGTAATAATTAATACCCATATTTTTGTTACCTTCTTTAATTCTTGTATTAGTTTCAGTTTATCAATATGTCTGATTAAACACCTTTCACGTTTGTATGACATACTTGTGTTGGTAAGACATACAAAATGTGATAATATGATATTGAATAAAATAACTTGTTAACTTGCAGGAGACAAGTCTCTTTTACTTTATTTACATTACATATAAGAAATAAAATAGTTTATCAGTTTCCAGTTGATCGGTTTAGTTGGTTGGAATGGAAAAAGTAACAATATAATGAACGGTTGAACACTGAACATTATATATTTTAAATATGCTCTCTTATTAACAGTGAGTATCCAAATGTACATATATGTAGTTATCTCTTACTCAGTGGTGTAGGAAACCTTGTGAGGAAGATCGCATGCCTAAGAAATTATATTTCGAAAGACTTGTCACCTAACTTAAGAAACCCACTACATTGTGGAGTTTGACGTTTTCAAGTCTCAAGTATCTTCGCCAGATGCTTAGACTTAGGACTCTGCCAATCTAATGTATTAAGAAACTGGATACCACTAGGTGGAAGAGTATCCAAATGATAAAACGTTATATTAATATGTCTATCGGAATCTTAATAATATTAAGCGCTCGATTTTGTTAATCGATATGTTAAGACTATAGATGTCTTAACATTCTATATGGCTAATTCATAAACAGATCTTCCCGCTGGAATCAAAGTCTGAAAAAACGCTAACTCTATGGAGGGTCACTTCTCGATGATTTTGTCAGTGGCTCTTGACGGTGTTCGAATAAATAAGTTTTGTATGAAACTTCGATTTGGTACCTATAAGAACACGCTTTGAGACGTGGCCACCCTATTCCACGCGCTCCCGCAATACCGGCAAGATTCTACTTTCAAAGATGGGAAGAGGGTGAGAATTAATATTCTCCCGGCACGGCACACAAAAAGGACATAGCAGGTACTTAAGATTTGTCGGCTCGGAGATAATATTTACGTTTTCGTAAAAAAGGTGAGCTATCTCAATGTGTTCTTGCTGCCCGCTGATTTTACAGTGAAGACCTTTGATGTTGCAAAAATCTACATTCATATGGAAGGGTGATCATTATAGTTGGTGGATGGGGAGGTGGTTGTGTTTTTCGTATCACTTTACATAAGTAGTTGAGCCTACAGAGCAGGGTACAAAAGCATATTGTATTTCACTAAAACACAGTGCAGACCTGCTCCCTCTGACGCAGCAGCCCCAATCTGCTTCACCGTCACGGCTACTGTCACAGACACTGCGCAAATAGGCAACATCCCCAAGCTAAAATTTCTAGTGGTTAGGAATCCTACTGACCGCCGCTACGTCACCTTGCTGAACCCGCATCGACATTGACGGTTCGATATCCACCGACCATCGACTTATATTACCTACGGTACCACCGACCCTCCGTCATCAACCTATTTATCTGTAAACTGACTTATCTATAAGCACTGTTGATCTTCGCACCCTATGCCCTAAATATCGTACCTAATTATAGAAAATGATTTAGGTTGATGAGGTCGGAGGCGGACTGTGGAATTATCTCAACCTCGTAGAAAACCATAATCAGATAACTTCTTGGAGTTGCTGTATAGCTGGGGTGGCAACGCGTGGCTGATATGTATTGCAAGCGTTTATAGCCTATGATAACGGATTTACATCAGGTAGGCTGTTATTAACAAGTCTTTTTTTTAACGATGTACAAACGATGATTTTTAAGATTAATATATTAAAGTATAAACAGTGAGGGACAATACATAAGTGTATATAACGAGTGGTACAGTAGGTACATGTACACCATACAGAAAATCACAAGTGATAACTCGCTAAACGGTATTCATGTTCCTGCTAGTGGATGAGGTCCCAGTGAAGTGAGCACCTAAGAAATTGTTACTGTAGCGCGAGTGACTCGTATTTAGTTTGCGCTCCTAGCCTACGGTGGCCGCTTCATATCAGGTGAGCCATATGTTTGTTTGCTGCTCATGTAGTGTTTAAAAGAATGGATGTTTGCTGTGATTTAAATTCATGTGCATGCACATACTGTTAATGTTTTTTCAATTATGTTTTTTTTTGGCGGTACTGACACGGACGACGCAGCTAATAGCGCTCGATATTATCGAGAATGTTGCATTGTAACTCACACGTAAAGGGAAAGTGCTATTGTATTGCGGAACCTCGCGCGACACACTGCCTTTTAGATTTGTCGGATTTTAGCATCTGCTGTCAAGGTGATCGGCGTCTACAACCGGACTTCGAACTACAAGTTTCACCTGTTTATTTATTGCGCGCTACCTTGCCGCGTTTCTATACGCAATTCACCGTGACGTACCAGAAAGAAACCAGCAAGCACCATAGTACGTAAGCTGATTGTGTTTTGATCGTTTTATTGTCCATTGTGTAGTATTCGATAGTTTATGTAAACATATTGTATGCTTTTACAGATGGAAACATTCTTCCGTACGCTATGTTTTTTGATGCTAGTGGCTCCATCTCTGTTATTTCCCTATGACCCTGAAGACGACGAATTAAAGACTGTGCTGCCATCTATTGGAAAATTTGAAGCCTTCTACCCACGAGAAGCCCACGGCATACCGAATGGTTCATCTAGACCTGCGCACGGGCACGGTAGTTTCTACAAACACCGCAACCCGGCGCTAGTGGACGTCAAAAATTCTGCTGCGTACGGTTTTCGATTCGATGGCAAGAGACGATTTAATTTCGATGAAGAATAGGAAAAACTGTAAGTAGTTTAGTAACAAACGCTACAAGTAATAAATTTATTTTTAAAATGTTATATTGAATTATTTCAATTTCTACTGCTAATTCCTTATGTTTGTGGAGATATTTTTTACGGTGCCGCCTTGAATGACAGCCTTACATGAAGTCATATGCGTATAGTGAGTTTACCGGACTAATAACACATCGGAGACATGTGGTTTTCGGCCCTTAAACCACTATTTACCGCCGAGTTGGTTGTTTTTTTCGTATCACTTTACCAAGGGTTTGGAGCCAGACAAGTAGTTGACCCTACAGAGCAGGGTACAAAAGCAAGTAGGTATTTCACTAAAACATAGTGCAGACCTGCTGCCTCCGACGAAGCAGCCCCAATCTGCTTCACTTGCTTGATATCCACCGACCCTCCGTCATCAACCTATTTATCTGTAACTTGATTTATCTATAAACACTGGTCTTGATCTTCGCACGCTATGCTCTAAATATAGTACCTAATTATAGAAACTGATTTACGTTAACAATCGAGATTTTGAAAATTGAAGAACCATGTGTTGTTTATCACGTAGAAATCCGAGGATCACTAGTGGGGAGAGGGAGGTAACAACATTCAAAAAAGTGAGAATGTTCTAAGTGGTTGAACAAAATTTATTTTAAAACATTAATATTAGGGGTTAAAGTATGAAATTGCCGAGTTGTACTGAAAAATTAAAACTCGTTTTTTTCTGAGATGTAACATTTATTTAATCAAAATATTTACACTCATTATTTATATATTGCTGCCATCTAATCGGAAGTTTATTTATGCCTTTGCGATAGAACTCTGGGGAATCTAGTTTCGACAAACTGCGTGAAAGCATTTTGTATTGCCTCCTAGGAAGAAAATTTTTACCACGTAGAAAATTGTCCAAATCGCGAAACAAATGGTAGTTGGAGCAAGGTCTGACGAGTACGGAGGATGACGTATGGTTTCTAACTGCAGTGTGAGGTTTTGCTTTATCATGGAGAAATAATGGTGAAGATAGATTTACGAGTCGGGTCTGTTTCACTGCCAGTTTCGCTATCATTGTTCGAAGTTCGGCACAGTAAACATCTGTTATTGTTGCTTGACCCAGGTCTGGTCAAGCAACAATAACAGGATTGAAAGCGATAATGAATAACGCCATGAAGAGACTACCAAACAGTTACCATTATCTTTTTATTGGTAAGCTTTGTTTTAGGGCACTGTTGCGCCGTTTGACCTGGGGTCAGCCATTGCATTTTTCGCTTACGGTTGTCATAAAGAATCCACTTTTCGTCACATGTCACAATTCGATCCAATATTCCTTTAATTCTGTACCGATTCAACAAGGCAACACAAGTTTTAACACGCGTTTCTTTCTGCAGATTAGTCAAATCATGAGGCACCCATTTTTCCTAATTTTTTTATCTTATTCATTTGAAGCAAATGTTAAACCTTCAATTCAGCGTTATTCACCTGTGTGGGAGGGTCTTTCACGTGGTTCGTTCTTGAAGTCGAAGTTTCCATTACGAAAACGTTTAAACCAAAAACGCACGGTGCGTTCATTAGCAGTCTCCTCTCCAAACGCAGCATTGATATTGCGGTTCCTGCCGAATTAGTTCCGCGTCGGAATTTTCTCGGACTTTCCTGTCTAAGCTGAATAAAAAAAAACAATTGAAAAACACCATGAAGGTTTAATGTCAATTCAAAGTCTCTATTACTATAATACAATTTCATACTGTAATCCCTATTATTTCTTTCACATAATTATGCCACTTTTAAAATCTAGCAGGTCCTGACTTCTTTCATGAAAATTATATCATAAGAATTACATATAGGACGTTCCACGAGATTTATATTTACACTAAAACATAGGTATAAGATCAAAATGTTTTATTTCAATGCTCATCATCATTAGCACCCTTATGTATTGTTTAGACATTTTTGTATATTTTATCGTTCCTGATTCATCACTTGTAATATCCATCCATCTCTGGGCGAATTAGTAAGTACCTACATCAATTTGAGATTACAAAAGTTTTAATTTCGACCGCACATGAGAGTAGAGTTGTGACCTTTGGCATATGCATATGGTGCACCAACTTGGATTTCATCGAATTCCACCTTTTTACAATAGTCGACTAATTCTGGCGGTAATATTGTACTATATGTGATTTATGTATGTAATGCTATTATATATTATTATCTGGATATGCTTAGCGATTGGTTGTGTTCAGAGTACTTCAGAGGACTAAAACTGGTGAGCTACGACTGTGTAATACTGGATTAGGTTATTTCAGTGAAAACTTAGATTGTGGAATGCGCTCACAGCCAAGACAATCTCGTACCTAGAGATTAACACTAC
This sequence comes from Pyralis farinalis, assembly GCA_947507595.1. Classification (NCBI taxonomy): domain Eukaryota; kingdom Metazoa; phylum Arthropoda; class Insecta; order Lepidoptera; family Pyralidae; genus Pyralis; species Pyralis farinalis. The sequence goes on along the minus strand of OX382265.1, from coordinate 17,754,018 downwards.
AATAGGCAAGAAGATTTTTACAGGGTTGACAACGCGCGAGTGAATCCCCTGGTGTTGCAATTTTTCGTCACTTTAATCAACTGATATATTAAAAAATATTAAAAAACTTGATAATAATAAGAACTCAATACAGAATCCCTTCAATTAAAAATTCAGCTTTCTGGCAAAAATCATGCATGTCTTAGGGATTTTTTATGCTATTAAGATGACAAAATAGCGTACAGTCTGCCTGTTACTAGTAACTATGAACGCTTTTAGCCCCAAAAGCACGGTTCATGTATTGTCGATCCTGTAAAAAATTCATTGACGTCAGAACCTCTGACTCCATGATTTTTTGGCTTGGACTTCTATCTTAAGATTTTGTTATGAGTTTGTTACGACCAATCATTGGATTTGTTTTGTTATAGTGCAAAAATGATGATCTGACATCAGAATATTTAGTTCGGCAGGATCGCCGTAACCAAAATTCGTAAAAAAAAAATTGAAAGTGAAACATTTGGTTATGAAATTACTAGGGATGTATGTTAAGAATTTTTTTAAATAATGTATCAATTACATGCAATTCGAAATCAAACTGAAAATATCTCAGCATGTCTACCCAGCTACATCTCCGTAACCGAAGGTCGCCAAGGTCGAGAAATAATTGAAAAAGAAACATTTTATTCTGAATTTGTTATGAATTCATGCAGCGTCATTTGTTCTTGAACGTGGATCTTCACAACAACAAAGTCTAGAAGAACCGTATACTGCTTAATTAGATTGCTGTTGTTTAGAACGCGAATTTTCACGATATTTGGATAAGCACTTTACAAGAAAATGCGGTCGAAATTATATCTAAAAACGACCACGTTCACAGTATACCCATCAAATAGAGTGACCGTTCTCTTCAACATTATATGCGTTTTTAGATTCGAAGGAAGAAAATGTAGTAAGTGTTAACTATCTAAGTCATTAAATAAAGAAAATAATTATGATATTATTATTGTGTAAAAGTTTAACCAGGTGCCTGTTTCACAATTAATTATCAGTCAAGCCCATGTTTAAATTTATGATCATGATATAAATCATTGACCTCTTCTTTTAACATTAGCATGCTAATGTGTTTAACATTGTTGAATTGACTTAAGTTGCTTGATAAGCTTGAGTTTATTGTTGGATTGATCATGCAATTTACTCCAAATACTTATTTTTGACAGGTCAGAATTTTTGGCACCTATAGCTAAGGAGTGATCTTGGCAATAAAATTAAAGACCGTCAGCGTATAGATGATTGGGTGAGTTAAGTTAAAGGGTGATAGAGATAATAAACAAGGCAAATAAAAGACAAGCTACCTTGAGGTATGCCTGCAGACGTATTACACCATGATGAAAAATTATTCTCAATGCGAATACGCTGTCGACGCCCATACAAATAAGAACGAAACTTGTCAATTGCAATTAAAGATTTATTAGAGGAACATAACATGCTCAAATCTAGGAGTGTAATGACGGTAAGCTGTGATTTATCCATCCCGACGCGGATATCATCTGTGATTTTGAGGAGAGCAGTAGTGGGTCAGGTCAAAATAATATCTTGTGTCCCTTGTAGTCAGGGTGGAAACCAGACTAAAAGAGACACTTGATATTTTTTTTGAACAGGAAATTACTAAGCTTCTCCTGATCAAGACGTTCAAGGACTTTGGACAGGAACGTGAGTACGTATTTTTATTTAACTATGAAATTTGTATATTTACCGGAAGTTATTTTTGTACAACGTAGACATGCAAGCATACGGTCCACTTGATGTGAAGCTTGCAATACATGAAGTAACACTCGCGCGTTGTCACCCCTGCTGATTGATAGGTACCTAATACTTAGAAGGTCAGTGATAACCTCACTCATTCGCAGAAACACAATATCCCTCCAGGGAGTTTTTATAACTAGTACCCACAGTACAAGTTTTGCTTAATTCGAATGGCAGTCGCTCCATGTAAAAGTCAGTATTATATTCATTAGGCTTAGATATCAGATCAACATTTTTGCTTATAATTTTTGAACTATTCCATAACAAAATCCTAATAAAATATTGAGTTAGGAGGCCAAGCCAAAAGACCATAGGGGCCAGAGTTAGCAACAATTCTTCACGCCTTTATTGAAGAGTTCATGTGATAGACGCTCTGAAAATTTCATGAGTAGGTTAATTTTATAAATAAAGAGTTTACGGAAGAAAACCTGCTGAGAAATAGATTGTAGACTTATAAATCTTTTTACATGGTACTCTACACTATATTAGCGTAAAGGACTAAGGGTCTACTATTTTAGAATGTTTATAATAGTTTTAAGCTGCGTTAAGGGGTATGGTTTTGTGATGAGTAAGGGGTGCTTTTGTCATATCTTGAAAATAGCTTGGGAATACTTATATGATATGTTAGGTATGATTACGGATGTCTTAGAGATGATATGTGTATATATATATGTGTTAGTAATAGTTCACAGACGCTTAGGGGATATAACTTTAGAATATATTAGAAATGGTTCTGAGTTGTATTAGAGATGTGTTTCAATTGTTATAGACATATTAATAGCATGTGTATGTGTATGTATGTATATCTTCACGCCAGGTCCCTTGTAGGCAGAGAGAACTGAGCGCTATAAGATACGATCGTTACACACGTCCCTCGCTTCTTTAACATTTATAGTTGTTTTTATACACGCTTCTTTCTACATGTCCGAATCAACGGATCATGCGTTTTCTTATCTTAACACCGTCCCTCTCTTTCATACCAACTTGCTTTTTTTTGTTGCGAACGCGGTTAGTATGCGTTACGCCACAAATTTTGCGTAATGCTCGCATTTCAATTGCATTTATTCTGTTTATTTCACTTATTTGTTTATATAGTAGTAGAGGGTCATGGGCCAGAAGCGTGCTCGTTAGCGACCGCGGCCAATCGATTAGATTGCAATTCTGGCCCGAAAACGCATCGATGTGCAGTTTAGGGCGTCCCCCGGAGGCGACGCGCACCGATCCGCCCCCGTCGTCGGTGCGAAAATAGGTGCATGCGGCGGTGGGGGGCGCCACCCACCACGCAGCGCTAATTCCGGCGGGTCGAAGAGAGCCGAGTGCTGCATAGGCACGTCGAATGTGAGAGGTGGATTGAGTGATAAGATGAGTTGATGGACGTAATGAATGAGAGATGCTTAGATGCTTTGTGTGTGACAGAGACTAAGCGCAAGGGGAGCGACACCAATGATCTGCCCGGGGGGATGATGGCCCTATGGTCTGGTGTAGACCGGGACGATCATGCCAGTGCTAGTGTAGGTGTCATACTCTCCTCTCGTTTAGTCAGTAGCCTCTGGTGTGAAAGATTACTGTTTGGTAGGGCCTAGACTTCTCTGGGTTCGTATAAACCTGGACACCACGCAAGTATTTCTGGTTGCAGCATACGCTCCCGTAAGCTCAGCGTGTGCCCAAGAACTAGAGAAGTTTTGGGAGTCTGTGAGGGATGTTCTGGATGTTCAGGGGCATGGTGGGCATTGAAGTCTCCCAAAATCACTAACTCCACGGAGGGATACTGTTCTATGACTATGTCAGTCGCCCTTTGCAGGTGCTCGAGACATGTAAAGGCACGCGTAGATCCGGGTGTGGCCGCCTTGATCCACTCGTACCTATAATATCGACAGGTCCCTGTCTTCAAGATTATGCAATCGGTGACAATAAATATCCTCCCGGACGAACAAGCACATGCGGCATGACGCACAAACAAGTGCTCCAGTTTGTATCCGGAGTAATGCAAGTAAGAAGTGTCGGCCGGTGAGGATATTTGTATCTCTGTGAGGAAAACAATGGTCGGCCGCGCGGTTTCCAGGTGATGAACCCCTGATGTTGCTTAAGTCCACATACGTTGTGGAGGGGGTGGCCGCTGTGGAACCATTTTTCATATGTTGAGGTCAATTTACGGAGAGCAAAGGAAAATAGAAATACGAAATGAAACAGTCCCAGACGTCGTCATTTGCCGCCGCGCCGTTTGCATCTCTCCATTTCTCCTATGTCGAACTCTTGATTCTGCCGATGCGCGCCACCTTTTTTTCGTTTCGTTTTAAACATCCATACTCATGACCGGATGCGACTTATACATATTTTAGGTTTTTGAATGTTAAAAATTACAAGATCTATCAATCTATTTATATTTTCAAATCCTTTGAGGGGTAGGCAAAAAAAAAACTGAGCGCCACAAAACACAGTTTTTACACACCTCGCTCACTTCTTTAACATTTATAGCTCGTTTTACGCACTAGCCGGTTCCTAGGGCTCCTGACATCATTTTCTGCTAAAATACTTTTTGGTCGTGGTAGGTGTGTTTTGGCCTTACACGTCTCCTACGTGATACGAAAGCGTATTGTATACATATCTGTTCCGTCTTTCTTTTGTTTTCCAATTCTTAGACAAATGAATAATTGTTATGTTTACCTAGTCATTTACTTAGTCTGGCCAGAAATACTGTTACAATTAAAAATAAACAAAATATTACATTTGAATTTGGAATCTGTTATTTTTATATGATTGTTCATTGAGTTTTCTCATTTTGGCGCCAATACATTGTACAAAATTTTACGATATTAAAAATGGAGTGGGGTGATAAAGAGAACTGAATCGCTGTGATTGCACTACACAAAGTAGGTATGGAGCCAAATGCAATTTTTAAAACTCTCCATACGCTTTGTATTAGTAAAATGTTTGTGTACCGTGCTATTAATAGGTACAATGAGAACTCCTCTGTTTGTGACAGAAAAAGATCTGGCCGTCCACGTAGTGTTCGTACGAAAAAGGTGGTCAAAGCAGTAAGGGAAAGAATTCGAAGAAATCCTGTCCGAAAGCAAAAGGTTTTATCTCGGGAGATGAAGATTGCACCTAGAACATTTTAAAAGATGACATAGGACTTGCAGCCTACGAGTATAAGAAACGTACTGGTCATTTCTCAACTGATAATTTAAAAAAGAATAGTGTGGTAAAATCTAAACAACTACTGAAGCGGTACGCAAAGGGAGGTCACATAAAAATTTTGTTTACGGATGAGAAAATTTTTACAATTGAGCATTATTTTAACAAACAAAATAATCGTATTTATGCTCAAAGCTCTAAGGAAGCTTCCCAATTAGTCGACAGAGTGCAACGTGGTCACTATCCGACTTCAGTGATGGTTTGGTGGAGTATTAGCTATGAAGGAGTGACTGAGCCATACTTTTGTGAAAAAGGTATCAAAACATCGGCACAAGTGTATCAAGATACCATTCTTGAGAAGGTAGGAAGTCCCTTAACAACACCATGTTCAATAACCAAGAATGGTCCTTCCAGCAAGACTCGGCGCCGGGTCATAAAGCTCGGTCTACGCAGTCTTGGTTGGAAACGAACGTTTCGGACTTCATCAGAGCTGAAGACTGGCCGTCGTCTAGTCCCGATCTTAATCCGCTGGATTATGATTTATGGTCAGTTTTAGAGAGTACAGCTTGCTGTAAACACAATGGTAATTTGGAGTCCCTAAAACAATCCGTAGGATTGGCAGTGAAGAATTTTCCCATGGAAAGAGTGCGTGCTTCTATTGATAACTGGCCTCAACGTTTAAAGGACTGTATGGCAGCCAATGGAGACCACTTCGAATAAGCTTTTTATGTTTTAAATTGTTTTATATTTATGTATTAAACTAACACACTATAAAAGTAATAAATGTTATTTGCAATAAATTTTTTTTTTCCTTTGTTTCAGTATTTATGGCAAAACTAGGTATGATAGTCGACTATTGTAAAAAGGTGGATATCAATTAAAATCCTATTCAAAAGTATTCGCTGATTATTTCCAATATGTGTTCGATATTGTCCACGGCATGTAAGTTTGAGATCCAAGTTGGTGCACCATATACATATGCCAAAGTTCACAACGCTACTCTCTTTTAATATTTTAAATTGTTTTATATTTATGTATTAAACTAACACACTGTAAAAGTAATAAAATGTTATTAGCAATAGAAATTGTTTTTTTCTCTTTGTTTCAGTATTTATGGCAAGACTAGGTATTTAAGGTTACATTTAGAAGTCATACCAATTCAGGAGTTTTAATATGTAATATATGTCGAGCAAAATGTACTTATTTTTAATTATCACTTGCTTGGTGATGAAGTAAAATAACATACGTCCAATAAATTATATTTTGAAAGACATGGGACGTAAGCTAAGAAAATTCTGGTTTTCCCTCTGGGTTCTAGAGGGCCGAAAGCAGTCGCTTCATGTAAAAATGTGTCTTTATTGAATCTTTAGATTTAGACAGCGGACCCCGCCAATCCTAATGGATTAGGAAACGGGATAGCGAAATATATATATATACATATATATTATATATATGTATATATAAATTTATTGGCACTACTCAGAAACATTCTTAAAATATATACATGGATATGTGTAATATTTCGTTCGGAGGTTTCGTTATTTATTCGATAAATAGTATTCATATACATTATTAATAAATTAAGTACAACTAATAAACTGTTTCAGTTTATTAGTTGTCTGCAAATATTTATAAGTCGTCAAAATTTGTTCCGGAGTGAAGATTGTGTACAGTAAGTATTTAGCTGAAAGATATTCTGAATTTATTCAGAACATGTAAATATCTAAATTACGACGTTAATTTTTTTATATCGACGCGCGTCTGTTATAATGTCAACTCGAAAATCTTATAACAACTAGAAGAATTTTCCAAGTGTATTTTGGATTTTTTCTTCGCTATTGGTTATTTCAAAAATATTCGAGTTACATATATGTATATATATATATATACAAAAAAAAATACTTTTATTAATTTAATTTTTTTTTTTGTAAGTTCCGTTTCATTTCATTTCAGCACTCTAAAAGAATATGTATGAAGATTTAGTTCGTATATCCCAAAACAGCTTTTGACACACAATGATTAAGACGATCATTTCCCATCAGGAAGTTATGTTTTTGACGTCGATGTATAATTTAAAAAATACGTTCCTTAACGTATCCCAAGTTAAGTATGGCTAAAATTATCATAAAAATGTCTCTGCATCCATTTTCAATAATACGATATTAAAATGGATGAATGAGTGTACATCTAATAAAGCAAATAAGACGGCTGCTTGACGAATGGCAGCTTTTGTTTAATTGATTTCTAAGCAAGTTCATTGGAGTATTGAGCACGTTTAAATGGTGGTGGTGACTGTGAACTTAATATTTAATTTTCACGCACCGAGTAACACAGCAAGCAAGTCACGGGCGTTCGCCGAAGGAAGCGGGGCGGCCAGCCGAAGCAGCGGCGAGGCGGGCAGCGTGTGGTAATGGACATGTCCCGGCGATTCGATACGAGTGTCAGCCGCATCCTTCCCCTGCCATTACCGGTGCACTAGACCGTGAGCGCCAGCCGATCGTTCAAACCGATACCCGGCCCTTCCAAAAAACCCATGTCAAAACACTTAAGCCGCCACGAGAAAAAAGTGTGAAATTATCTTAAGTGGCCTGTGTCTACGAAACTCCCATTTAAAATTGGGCTAATATAACGGTACGTTCTAAGTAAAGATAAAAGTGTAGATAAGTTAATAAGATTATTATTATACCTCATGTTGGGGTCGGAGACCGGCTTTTAAGGATGGAATGTTTCTGAAACCGTGTATAAAAAACGACTGGTCTCCTGGGATCGGTCATTCCGCGGCCGGAGTGGGTGCACGCATCTTCGTTCCCAAACAACGAGTCGATTTTTTGTGTAAACGTTCCCTTAATCCTTCATTCCATTACGATCCGTAGCACCTACCGGTCAGATCTCTGGAGGGGTGAACGTTATCCTGTTTTAGTTCAGTTCTCATTACCTAGTGCGATGTATCCGGACAGTAATGGAATGGTAAGTTTAGCGACTATTTCACTCATTACTTTAGTTTATGGTTAATATGCTATATATTTTGCGACTCTTGTAATAATAATAAATTTAAAGGAAAACTTTTGCTAATTTGATTTTTGCGATATTTTTTGGATGTAATCAAATCAATATTTTATTCAGAGATGTCTCACAGGATGGTATAATAATTCAATTAAACAAATTGAACGATTAATGATTTTGAAACGCACTACTCTATGGTGTTGCTAATGCCCATAGGCGACGGTGATCTTTAGGTAACAACGTTTTGTATTAAAATATAAAATCTATTAATAATGAAAATTGATGAAAAGCCTTAAAATTTCATGCCTAATGATAATCAATTGTTGCGTAAGTTTTCAATATAAACATCAGTGGCACAATGACAGGCTTCTGAAGGGTTACAGTGCAAGTCATCCTGGCTTTGATCTGTCACATCACAATTTTATTAAGTGTCTCTGTGTTTTGATTGCCGCTGAGTTGACGGACACCTTTTAGAGTTTGAGTAAGATGTCCCACTTTGATTAGTTTGTTAACTAAATAACTATTAACGATACCGCAACAAGTCCTGTCAATCAAATTGTTATGGTAACTAGGAATTGTTCAATAAGTTTATGTTTGGAACTAATGTTAATTACTACTAATATTGCTGGAATTTTGAGCACAAGTGTTTGTATGGACCATAATAACGGCAAATTTCACTTTTAGGCCATGGATTTGCTCGCTCAGTGTCTCTGGGATCAATTCATGGACATAGTTAATTAAAATTGTTCGTATGCATTTTAAACATTTTTAATTTAATTTAAATAATAATGGCATTTGACTATACGTGTATAAAGTATGCATAATAGTGTAGAAAAAATTAACTGACTAGCTAACATATCTAAGCATACTCCAAACTGCTGAGTCATGCAACTTCTTGCATCGATTGCTTAGGAAACCGCAAGAAATTATTTTTAACGAATTTCACGGCACACCGTGATTCGCCTGAATGATATTGCGGGCAGTTCATTAGTTTAAAATGTAATAACTAAATAAGTCATTGACCTCTCTAAATCGTGGACGAGATGTGATAAAAATAAATGAACATTTATGGTTTTGGGACTCGTATTCGTATGGTCCATTTAACGATTATCTACGGACCTGCACAAATTACTTTATAATGCGCCTCTCTAGCAAATCAATGGAGGGATTTCTTTATGCATTAGGTATACCAAAAATAATATTCTTTAACTTCAGAGACATTCTGCTGCTAATATGACTGCGATTTCTGGACTGGACTGTACGCAGTTTGCCAGTTGCTCTTTACTTAAACATCGGTGTCCACCTCCTTTTCGCCATAGATTAGATTATTCAGCTGGGTGAGCCCCGTGGTAGTTAGGTAGGCATGACCCTGAAGACTTTTTTATGCCACGTAGTTTTTTATACGAGGTAGAAAACAAGCGTACGGCCTGCCTGCAGCTACCGCGGCTTATGGACATTTGCAACACCATGGGTATGACTCTCCCGTTGCCGATCATAAAATTTTATGATTTGAGATACTTAAAGGCAGAATTGGAACTAGTATAATTATTACTTTATAAGCAGTGTGTACTGCATGTTACGCTAAGCTTCTACGAAGTATGAGTATGAGTCACAAAAAGTATGATTATACTGGTACTATGCAGGACTAAACATGAGGGTGCATTAATGAATAAGTTCATTACGTAGACCTTCTGTCTTTATTGCGATATCTGCTATGATGCCAGAGATATAATTATACAACCAAGGTGATAAATATAAATAAAACTTGAATGCTAGCAGTCATTACAGCGTCCTTGCTTATAAACTAAAGAGGCGTTAACTCTGGCGTTCCCAAACCTGTCAAAGATTTCTCAACCCTTCTTGAAGATGTTCATGCTGTAGTTTCTTGAAAATAGCTAACCAGTTGTTTCCACAGCCATACGCGACCACTTTAGTTACAATGCGCTAGGAGGAATTATCTGCTCACGATGAGCGGTGCGTTTGTAGGAGGTATAATATTATTGGTACATCCGCCTATGTCTTAAATTATAAATAAAAATACAACGGCCTATTAAACATTTTTATCATTAAAATTTTTCAAAGTATTAATAATATCTGAAGAATGGGCTATTTCATTTTGATAGACATATTTTAGAAGCTTTTCACAAGGTCAAGTCAGAGCACGTCTAGCGAATATCTAGCGATTTATATCTTCGGCTCTAGGATAAAAGATACCATTTATAAAGCGTATTGGACAGTATATAAACTGTAACATAAATATATAACGAATTCATGTGTTCATGAAATTTGTGTGATATATATATATATATATATATATATATATATATATATATATGCAGAGCTCGGTGGCGCAGTCGTGAATGACGCGACTTTGACACCAACGCTCGTGGGTTCGATTGCCACACAAGACAATAATTTGTGTGCATGAACAGACATGTTTCTCTCTGGATGTTTTAAGAGAGGTAGGTCGCATCAAATCAGCCCATCTGGGGAAGTACCTTCACCTCGCAGAAAACCGCAGCCAAATAACAACTCCCTAGAGGGTTGTTGTGCTCCTGCATGTGAGTGAGGTCATCAGTAAGCTCCTAAGGAGTTGCTGTATTAGTAGCAGAGGAGGCATCGGGAGAGTGATACTTATATTACAAGCGTTCATTGTTAGTTACAAACAAGTTAAGAACAATGATTTTAAAATGTACTTCTACTCCAAGACTTGAAAGTATGCAATATCTATTTACGAACTTACTACACATTATTTTTTAAATTCTGTGTAGATTGATATACACAATACAACATTCTGAGCTAGATTTTTATTACACTTTTTTATAAGGAATAGGTAGTCTGAATTTGTTAACATTGTTTAAGTAAAATTGGAATTCTAGATTTGATTCTCCTAGTTTTTCAAAACTTTCATAAAATATTTCCATGAGTATGGCGTTCTATATCACTTGCATATAGAATGACTTTAAAAAACTAATCAAGTTCAATATATATAATTCTATAGCAGTTTCAAATATTTCAAGCATTTATATTTCTAAATAATTTTACGTTAAAATAACGCATACTGGGATAGACATGTTGATGATCTTCCACTGTTATTATTTTAACGAGGGGTTGATTGACAACTGTGTTTATCTAAGGTATTATAATTACAACACGCATAATAAGCCGGTTACGATACTACTTAATAACACGAATGATCATTAATCTCGTAGTAATGACAGTTTGTATTTTAGTTTTACATATTAATTGATGCACTGGCTCTGGATACATTAATTAAGGGTAAACGAGAACAAACAAAGGAGTTGGTGTTTTTGGTCATTGTTGTTATTTTGTAAAAAGTTTCATTAATTTTGTGTTATGGTTTAGGAATCGTAATTTTTTTTTAATTAATTGTGCCCTGTTTAATCAGAGTAGACGCAGTTTTTATTTATTTAGTTATTTCTATTGATCTATCATTGAAAAAATATAGCCAATCACTTTTTGGTTATCGCATTTGTTAAACTTTTGAAAATGTAACGAATGTGATAATTAAAGTTATAGGATAATCTATTTGTATCGTAAAATGTTTGTAACGAATGAATTTACAGTATGATGTTTGTACATACACACTTCTAGTGTATGTGTTTTGCGAAATATAATATTTATATTATGCGTAAATTTACTGCTGTGCGAATTTAATAATTTACTTATAAAACCAACCTTTTTCTGAATTCTATATTATTTATTTTTACTTTTTGTCGAAATATGTTAAGACATTTAAACTAACCTCAGGAGTGAATGAGCATTCAAACAAATAAACTAATGTACTTGTGAATATTGGTTAAATATATGAAAATCCAGCATTTATACAAATTCGTGTCGTACGGGAATCTGTCCATTTATCCGTATGATAGTTAACATAATAATAATTTATTATATAAATAAAGTATTACATCTGCAGTTACAAAAAAATCCGCCCTGCGTACTAGGAATGTATCTGTATTATGAATAACAAATTCTTAAACAGTTACATCATGTTTGTATTAATTTGAAAGGTAGTTCAATTTCATAGTTAACTTTTTTTATATATATCAATTATGTATATAATAGTCAACGTTAAATAAAACTTAGATTAACTTAGATTCTCGCACAGGATAAACGATTATATGCATGAACACTTCTGATTTCTATGTATGTAAACAAAGCAAATAATTACATTGCTACTGTTATAAATTTTGCATTATGTAATGCCTTCAATATAAGTATACCATTTATCGTTGATTGCATTGCAAAATGTGGCCCAGAAAGGCACATTTTTGTCTACCATTACATTTACTACGATTATCTGCTGTGCATTATACCAGATCTTCTCACTTTTATTTTATTTTCCTCTCTACTGGCGCACTCCCCATTTGCTTTTATTTTGGCATGTTACGTACGAGACGTAATAACTTTTACTACTTTGTCATGAATTAAATGAATGTAGAACAGATTCATTGGTTAGCCGCAATTTGAGGTTTTCTAAGTTTAAAATTTGAGCAAGTAGTCAGAAGTTAAATATATTATCATTTTTTACATATCGAACGTAATATGTTAAGCCTAATATTATGCAGGTAAATATGTATACTTAAATATTTTATTATACAAGCTTAATCTGAGACTAATCCTAAGATTATCCAATAAATTATAAAATTTGGGCAGTTATAACGATAAAAATCGCTATACAAATGACAACTTCTTTTGTTGTAAATGAAATCTGTTTGCCAAACATATTTAAATAAAAAATTCCCTGACGAGTGAAAGTTTCTTCTATCTTGAGTAGGTTGAAAGTAAAAAATTTTCTTGGAAATTTATGTCATTTTCGTATGTATGTATGTATATCTTCACGCCAGGTCCCTTGCGGGGTAGGCAGAGAGAACCGAGCGCCATAAAATGCGGTCCTTACACACTTCATTTTCGTAACAGTTATATAAAATTTAGTAACGCTAATGAGCATTTAGTTATATGAAGTATTATCTAAACTTGCTTCCTGGGTCGAGATATCGCTATGACCATCCATAGGTATTTCCCGACCCACGAAGTAAATGTTTGAACAACCAATCTGTAACAGTTTAGTTTATTTTATTTCGTTAAGAGTACATTACCGGGCATGTTTGAGAAAATGAATATTATATTTTTATTTAATAGTGATGTTTGCCCCAATAATCGAAATTAGACCATTATTTTCATAGAATATTTGGTGAAAATATTCTATCAAAATTATGGTCATTCCTAACTTTTTTCCCAACGTTTCCAAGCAATTTTATAGATAACACTAAAGATTATCAATACACACTAATAAAAAAGAACGAACGTGGGTTATCAAACACAGGAGAAAATAATACTAAACTATTTTATATTTGCCTATTTGTTCATCAACACAAATCTTTACATTTTACATTAAAAAGACATCAACGAGCGTCAATGGGGCCGGCGTGAAAATTACTTCGCTATTTAATTACTACTGTTTTGTTTCCAGGTCTGCCTCTTGCTTGGCCTAGCACTAACTTCCTGCACTGAAGCTTTCTTCTTAAAATGGGGTTCCGACTCGTCGTAAGTATGATGAAAATCTTTTTCTCGTTACGTTAATTTCGAAGGCAAAGCGAACGCACCCAGCGAAGCGAATTACTTTATAATACTAGCGAGAGTTCAGTCTCTATTATGCATGTATATAAATATAAGGGATTTATTCATTTGGTTAGTATATAGTTAGAGCATGATGAGTTTTTATTTATTGTACATGGTTTAACTACTATTGACATCATAAGATATTCCAAAAATGCATTCCTTTCTTACAAAACAGAATTTGAAATTAATCCCATAGTAATAATTCCACTTACTATAACCACTCCAAAGTTCATACTACCTTTAAGCACACTAATTTGGTGATTTACAGAATAACATAACTCGTAATAACAACAACTATGGTTTCGAACAAGAGTTTTTATGCATTTGACGTATTTAGGATGAAACTGGACATGAGACTGCTGGGGTTTTTTTTGTATTATTAAAATGAATTCCATTTTTTTTTTTTTTTTTCTTTTTATAGGACGATAGTTATTTACATCGTCCTTTTCCCCGTTTTTAAATAATGGCCTTACTATTGAAATTTTTAGTGGTGTAGGAAATATGCCACTAGCGAAAGACATATTTACTAGGTGTGACAAAATTGGAGATAATTCGTCAGCGCATGCTTTTATAATTTGTGTACATATATTGTCATAGCCTGCGGAGTTTGTATTCGTCATTGTATTATATACTATAGAATTCATTTTCAATTAATACAAAAAAAAATCTTAATGTTCTTGATTATCGAATACTTTCGATTGCAAGTGATTAAATCGACATCCTGTATAGTTCACTTGAGTGGGTGTTCACTTCCTGGAGTGGGTCGAGACCAGAGAGAGAATACCTGTATTGTCAAAGGGACCTCTAGATACTACATTTACATACGAGATTTCAGTGAGAAGTATATAATTTGCTATTATTACATTACATTACATTACATTAATTTAATAAATGGAAGTATGAACGGCTAATAAAAAAAAACATGCAATGTAACGCCATCGTAAAAATTATTGTTAGGTAGATAGATGATAGAAGCAATTAATTTGTAGTATACACTGATATTATGTACCTATTTATAAATATAGTATCAAGTAGGTCTGTCAGGTCTGAATATTTTTTTTTGTATATTTGTCGTAATTTAATTATAATTCATTGAAGTAGTAAGAAAATACCCAATTAGATTGAATCTGTTGATTTAAAATAACATTAAATTATAATATTTTTGCAGGGGTTCGTTAATACATTTGGGACCATTCACCAATGTAACTACGCAATCAGTTTTGTGTTTTCTTTAATTACTCGCGGTTCAATCAAACGTCAGTTATAATATATTATTATATAAATGCAAATGTCTCTTTGTTTCAGCAGACAGGTGGCAGCACAGAAGACATGGGTGCAACCTTTATCACCAAATTTGCAGTCATCTTACCGATATCAGCAGTACATGTATTCCCCTTATGAATCACGAAAAGTGTACCAACTACAGGCACCGCAGTACTCGCAACCTGAACTCCCGATACAGCAAAGTATGGCACCTATACCTATAAGCGTACCAGCCGGAGCTAGCTTGACGCCCGTGTCTCTTCAGCACGTCCAACTCGTCCCCTGCATGTGTCCAGTGGCACCAGAGGAGGCTGAGAAATTACAAGAACAAGTAGGGCCAGGTCCTTATTTGGCCCAAACGTATGCCCAATCAACATACGCGGTGCCGCAACAAGTAACCGTCGCTGCAGACAACACGAAAGTAACTCCTAAACAATAAATTATATTTTAGATCGACATGTTACAAGTTAAGAAATCCAACCAATGATTTGTGTTCTCTTAATTTACCGCTTTTCATTATTTATAGTAGAGATAGTAAAAGACTGATAGAGTGTAATAAAACACGTACTGTATTTTAATAAAGTTATTTGATACACTGATAGTTTAATTATTGTTGTAGAATTTTCAACGACAAATTTAATTCCTCATTCACAGGAACTTAAAACGATATTGTAGCAAATGAGGCGGTGAATTCACGTAATTGGTAATTCTTTTTCATGGGTTACACGACAAGGGTTGTCATATTGTGCCAATTGAATCCGAATATATTTTACTAGTCCAGTCAATTATATTTATAGATTGTGGTAGCTATTACCTCGCCCACCTAGTTTGTATATTTGTATGAAATAATGTATGATAACATTCAGACCCTGTGGCTGTGTTATTTTCCTTATACCAATCTGACGGTTACAATATGTTGAGTTTAACATTTTCATAACATCATATTCTGAATATTATTTTTATACTCACGATTATAACCCTTTTTAGAATTCCAAAGAAAACATGGGAATCTTTTAGTTTCGTCAATCTATGAGTCTGCCTGCCCGTACATGACAGCCTTTTACTTGCCGATCTAAAAAAACTCAAATTTATTTAATTATATAGAGTTATAACCTAAACTATAATTAATGTTTGTTAAAAAAATGTTTTATATTATAGTACGTATTAAAAACAAACATGTTTTTATCACTCTATAAAAAATATATTGGTACATTTCTCATATTTGTTTTCAGTATAGTCCGTAATATTAAATGAACGGCGATGCGAATCATCACATCTAATTAAAACAAACCAAAGAACGATTAGAGGAAAAAAAGTATTTAATATATAAACTCTTATAAACTTGAGGGGTTTAGAAGTTATTAAAAAGTTCCATTATCCGTCTCCAGGATGCATTCATCATCAGACCCTCGTCATCAAGTGAAATGTATTTTTATCAAGTATAGCACTTTTAGACAAACCAAATGAGCCCATACTTGAGGGTTTAGTATCTATGTATCTATAACTTCACGCCAAAACCCTTGCGGGGTAGGCAGCGAGAACCGAGCGCCACGGGAATCGATTCTTACACACCTCATTTGCTTCTTTAACATTCATTGCTCTTCTTATGCACGCTCGCCGTTTCTAGACATCACCTTCTTTTAGAAAACAACCAATTTGGTCTTGGCAGGTAAGTCTTCGCCTTCCTCGGCTCCTATATCCTTCCATTTTTGCGTTGTATATATGCTTCGTCATTTTTTCATCCTGCATTCTTTCTACATGTCCGAACCAACGGCGCATGCCTCTTCTTATTTTAACATAAGGGATTTAGTAAAGAGGGATAATAGTAACTATTCACTTCATATTAGAAGTGATTTTAAATCTCCTGGTATATAGCATACAATATTATTGTATCGTCTTCGCTATTGCATATATTGTCGAAAATTCAACCGATACCACAATTAGAATTTGGTTAAATTCAACTTCTAGGATTTATCTCATACATAATAAAAGGTCAAGTTCAAGTCAAGTCAAATAAAATATTGTGAATATTGCGCTATATCATTTTCCAATATAATGAAAGTTTGAGGTTTCTAATTGACTTTTTGTTACCTATTCTTTAGAAATTGAACTGTTCCAATTTAATACTTGACTTATTTTTAATATGTTATATGTTTATATAACGAAAGAGATTTACTACTATTAGTTTATTATTAACAGTTGATCAACTTAAAGCATAATTGGTTAGTAGCAAGTTTCAAAAAATTGTATGCAATCTAAAATATAAAAATATTTACTCAGTGTTGCAATATATATTATATTTATTTATTTTTAACGCATACTGCCAGTCTAAGTACACAGTAATTAGGATGGATACACACTTTATTTAGTACAAATATACGTATTTGTTTTAAACTTTTGTAAGTCCATATAATATATACCAATACGGATTTTATTACAATTCAATCGCAAAAAGATAATTACCGGAGTTTGCATACCTATTCATGATCCTTCATTTAGTAGACGGTGCTCCGACACAGTTTTATGCGTACTGTTCGCAGTGCCATTCGTCCCCGGAAACGGGGGAAGTAAAGCAATGATTGCGTAAACACTTTCATTGTATTTTCGATATCACTCGTGAACCAACAATCGAATTGTTCTATTCGAGAACTTATTTTTACGCTCTGATTACAAATCACATCTGTCGGATAGTGTGACAGGCACATTCTTTTTTTCATTGGCTACTTGCATGTGGTAGAGCTGATCAAATAAAAATATATAATATGCAAAGCTTTTTGGGATTTGTCGGATAAGGCGTTTCGCTACCAATAAACTTTTTTTTAAGATATCATCAGACCTAGATGAATCTGCCGGGATCGAGATGTTTTGTGAGAGTATTGATGAACATTACTAGCTCTTCATTCAGTTTTGCTGATGTTAGTACTATTGGGACTAAGCAAAGTAACCAGAGAGCGCGTGTTTGATGAACGACCAAAGCGACATGTAAAAAAAATAATGCTTCAGTTTCTAGTTTAAGGAACGTGATCACTTTGCTTCGTTTTTCCACTGAGAAAACGTGCGTGGTTCTCTTATGAATTATTTTATTATCATTTATCATGCAGGTTTTTATTTATTATTATAAGGTATAGAAAGCTATAAATCAACTCCTATAAAAAATCTTTTTGGCTAATTTGTGTCGAGGCATAAATCATAATACATATTTCTGTGATACAATTGCATACCATGGTCATAATAATAACTGCGAATAGCATGATTATTTGTGCGACATAACCTGATATTTGCCGTAAACATAACGTAAAGTGAATATAAGTTATTAATTTTAAAATGAATGAGGAAGAGAGGCTGGCGAAAAACTTCGGGGCAAATATCAAACTCTTTTGGAGGGAGAGTGGTAATGAGTCCCGGGATGGTCGTTGGCATCCAGAATGGACAAAATAAAATCTAAAGCAGGTATCATTCTTGCTAATACTCAGGAAGTGTTTATTTTGTGGTGAAGTGAATATTTTGGACAAGTGTATGAATAAGCCTCGGACGCTGGCGATAATAATGAGTCTGATGCTCACTCCAAGTTGACTGATGAAGGTATAACTATGGATGAGATCGAATGGTCGATATGAAGCTTGAAATGTGAAAAGTCTAGGGGAATTAATATGATCACAGGTAAAATTATCAAATTAGGTGGCACTTGCATCCGGGACGCCTTCTGGCACTTAAGCAATTTGTACTGAAGAACTGGAACTGACTGCGTGTCTCCAATCCGCTGCGATTGGAGACACGCAGTCATCGTGACCTTGTATAAAGGCAAGGGGTCACGCATAGGTTGATCAAGTTTTCTCGCTCCGCATTATCGTGGAGAAGCATCTGGCCGTAGATAGGTTTTCTACGGCTTTGTGGATCTTGAGAAAGCACTTGATAGGGTTGTGCAAAAGAAACTGTGGCACATATTGCCGAGATATGCGATTGACGATTCACTGCTCCGTGCTGTGCAGTCCAGCTACAAGAATTGCTCAGCACGTGTGCGGATAGATGGCAACATGTCACCCTGGTTGGATGTCAAAATTGATGTCAAACAGGGTTGCATGTTGTCTGCTAGGCATATTATATATATATTCTTTATCTCGATAGTTGTCTACAGAGAATAAGATCGACGATCTACGAGATGTGATCTCGTAGGCGGAGTAACTTGGACGGAGAAGTGTTAGAGAGGTTAAAATAAATCGACTCCGTCACCATTATAAGCCTATTGATTTAAATTGGGCTTTACATCAGAGTTAAGTGAGCGCAATAAATAAGTTGAATTATATTTTGAGAAATGCTTGTTGACAGAGCTAACAAGATGCTGAGTTGCTCATTTGTACCATGACAGTGGTTTATTCCATCGGTGTGCGTTTAAAACTAATCAAACTGTCAACTACGTATTGGTATGGGAAACGATTGTTTCATAGAGCAGGTTGTCTTCCACCAGAACAGAGTGAAAAGACTGTAAGGACATTTCTCAATTTTTTGCAGTAGTATTCTTATGGTCCTTTGAGACATTTGTCGGGCAAATTCTAGAAGTTGTATTTATTACATTGGAGGAAAAACTATACTGTTTAATCTAATGCTCACAGACATTCATTACGTTCTCTTTAATGACATGACGTCGTCTAGACATTGCATGTGAGTCTTATTTGAGTTAGTTAAGGGTGATAACTGGGTAATCGATAAGAATAAACTGCTCCCATTTATAACTCGTGTTTTAGATTTCTTCACTCATATATAGCGATAATAGAATAGTCGCTTATAAATATATGAGAAAGGGGTTTGAAGTATGCCTCCGGCGTATTTTAGAGCGGTCAGGGATTCACGACAGACTGACTAATTACAGTCAGTTAAGCATAGTTGCTATTTAGCTCATTTTCTATAGTTAATATGAATGACGAGGATGTATTGAAATTTTTGTCGCTGTTCGACCATGCTGCATTACTTTACAAAGTGAGCGCCTACAGTGAGAGTCTCTATGAAGGGCAGTTTGTTCAACGGTTTACAAGACAGACAATGCCACAGACAACAAACTAATATCAATAGTAAGGAACTAGTACTTTATTGCATTTGTAAAAGTATTAATTAAATAAATACGTATTTCATTGTATTTACGTGAATTCTCAATTTGTAACTAAATATAAATACCTAGTCATGTCTTAAGTTCTGTCATAAATTTTGATGTGATTAATGATAGACTTTTTGATTATTATGTAAATGTTATATATGAAATGAAAGGTAATTAAATGTACAATAAAATTTTACTTACATTATTCGAAATGCCCTCCTCCATTTTGATTACATGCCCTTATCGACTCGGCCAGTCATCGATCGCAACACGCACCACATTTATATCTATTTGTGCCGCTGCTTTAACCGGAGATGCTCGGAGAAATTACAAATTCTGATGAGGTATAGCGCAGATAGACTATCTCCTCCAAATATTGCCATATCTTGTAGTCCAGTGGGTTTAAATCTGGACTAGAAGAAGGCCAGTCTTCATGCCCGATGAAGTCAATTCCACGGGCGGTCAACTAGTTTTGAGTGCTTCGTGCCTTATGAGCTGGTGCAGAGTCCTATTGGAATATCCAGTGTCTGTTTTTGAACATTGTCTGAGAAAGAGGTTCTACTATGTTTGTTAAGACGGTATTTTGGTAAACCACGGTACTGGTTTTCATACCTTTTTCACAGAAAAACACCTCAGTTAAGCCTAAATATGAGACTCCAAGCCAAACCATGATTGATGAAGGATAATGCCTTCGCTGGACCCTCGGAATACGCGCGCTCGCTTCTTCACAACTGTGGGCATACACCTTATCATTTCGTTTGTTGTAACTTTTTTCGATGGTAAAAACTTTTTCATCCGAAAACTAAATTTTTCTGTGACCTCCCTTTGCGTACCGCTTCAGTAGTTGTTTCGATTTTACCACCCTATTCTTTTTAGGGTTCCGTACCCAAAGGGTAAAACGGAACCCTATTACTGAGGCTCCGCTGTCCGTCCGTCCGTCCGTCCGTCCGTCTGTCACCAGCCTGTACTCTTGAACCGTGATAGTTAGACATTTGAAATTTTCACAGATGATGTATTTCTGTTGCCGCTATAACAACAAATACTAAAAAATAAAATAAAATAAATATTTAAGGGGGCTCCCATACAACAAACGTGATTTTTTTGCTCATTTTTGCTTGATATTGATAACGGCGGCAGGTAGACGCTTAAAATATTCACAGAATATTTAGTTATATATTCACTTTAAGAACATATAATGAAATAAATAAAACAAATATTTAAGGGGGGGCTCTCATACAACAAACGTGATTTTTTTGCTGTTTTTATAGATAATGGTACGGAACCCTTAGTGCGCGAGTCCGACTCGCACTTGGCCGATTTTTTTAAATTATCAGTTAAGTAATGACCAGTACGTCTCTTATAGGCTGCAAGTCCTAAGTCATCTTTTAAAATACGCGACATGGTTCTAGGTGCAATCTTCATCTCCCGAGATAAAATCTTTTGCTTTCGGACAGGATTTTTTCGAATTCTTTCCCTTACTGCTTTGACCACCTTTTTCGTATGAACACTACGTGGACGGCCAGATCTTTTTCTGTCACAAACAGAGGAGGTCTCATTGTATGTATGTATGGAGATTTTTAAAAATTGCATTTGGCTCCATACCTACTTTGTGTAATGCAATCACAGCGATTCGGTTCTTTTTATCACCCCACTCCATTTTAATATTGCAAAATATTGTACAATGTATTAGCGCCAAAATGAGAAAACGCAATGAACAATCATATAAAAATGACACATTCCAAATTCAAATGTAATATTTTGTTTATTTTTAATTGTAACAGTATTTATGGCCAGACTAAGTATACTTAATTGGTATACTACACACTACACCCGTAAACGAACTACATATGTTTGAAAACGTTATCTGAATTACTCGTACTAATTATTAATTAACTTTAAAAACAAATTAATTATTTATACGGATAATTTCTTGGATATTAATAATTTTTTAAACATTTATTATTGTAATTTAATTCATTTAATTGGCTTATTACAAAGCTGAGATCAGATGTTACACAACATTTGCAACTACTGAATGGCTCGCTCGTTTGTATGTAAAATCACGTTTTTCCTGGAAAAACCATTTTTATAGATTAATATAAAAAAACAAAATTTGATCCGTATCGTTCAGAGTTATTTTCAAGATTTAGAATACATATATACGTAAATTTCTTTATCTACGCATATATATACATACAAGAATTGCTCGTAAGTATTAAGATATTTGTTTTGAGACAATGATTTAACAGTCGCTTTTACTTATAACCAAGCCAGGTTGTAAATGTGGACGTCTAACAAAATAAAAAGGCACCGTTGATAGAGATGCGACAAATGATATTGACTTAATGTATAATTTTCTATGTATAATTTTCTTTCCCTTCCACATTTCCAAGTCCAATAATCAGTAATTTGAGAATAATAGGTGATTCCATGAAAGCAAATTTATCGCAAATGACAACATGTAAATGTAATAAATTATAATATAATTTAATAATCGTTTTCCCAATTGCTTAGTCAGCGTGTTTAAATGATAAAATCATTGCTAGGCTACGAATAAATCTTGCTAGGTCATCTTTGTTTTTATACAACTTCGGGACGTGTACAAGCATACGGCCTACCTAATGTGAAATGTTTACCGTAGCCATATTTTTTTAAATGCTCGTAGTACAATATGCATTTCCATCTTTGTTGCTAACACAACAACTCCCAGGAGCCTATTGGTGACCTCAGTTGTAGGAACGCAACGACTTTCCCAGGAGTTATTATTTGCCTGCGGTTTTGCAGCCGAGGCAGAGACTACCGGAGCAGCCTGTCAGCGTCGGCATGTTGCACTTACTAGCAGTAGTGGGTGGGTGCCGGCCGGCGCTAGGCCGCATGAACTAATTGGTGGCGGAAGCACACAAAGTAGGTTAGATTAAATTGCATACAAACAGACATGTTCACACACACAAATGTATGTCCTGTATGGGATTCTAACCCACAAGCTTTGGTGTCAAAGAAGCATTACTAAATCATCCGCGAAACTAAAAGATCAATGAGATATATATATGTATATATATATATATATATATATATATATATATATATATATCATCTATGAGATCATAGATATTATCGTGACATTTTCGACCTGGGATGTTTAGTATATATTTTTTTCAATTATTCCATTTTATAAGATGCTACGTTATATCACGCATTATTGCGGATATTTGTTTTAAAAAAAAAGTATGAACGAATGGTTACGCTGTTCAATACATTACCTCAGTTTTTATAGGAAGTGATTATGAAAGTGCATTGCAATATTTCTGTAATTGTAGCAAAAACATTCACATTTTCATCAAGATATGGGCAGTCGGTATGTCTGTCATCATTAATTGAATATGATCGTGCTCGGGGGATTGTTATCCATCCCCCGCCACCCTGTTCAAGATTGAGTTCGCTAACATTCGTGGACTCCACTCAAATCTTAATGCCGTCCACCGACAACTTGAGACGGCACGGCCCGCCATGCTCTTCCTGATGGAGACACAGATTCAGCGTCCAGCAGACACGTCCTTTTTTTTATATTAGTTCAGCATAGTGGCACCTCTTTGCCTGCTGATAAGCGAAAGAGGAGCCCAAATCGCAACTGCAACTGACAACATATGACATCCCGTATCCTGTCAGTTGACGCTGCCATGGTAACCCTCAAAATGCTTCGTCACGCTTCGTTTGAAGGATCCCATATTATAGGAAGGAGGGAACACATGTGCAGGCAAGGCGTTCCACTTTTTAATGGTACGACAAAGATACACGAACTTTTTGGTACGCGAAAAGTGATATTCTCAACCTTGGAACTATGACATCGCAAGCCAAGTTCTATGACGGAAGGGTGAGGGTGGGATAAGAAAAAACAGTTCTTCAGAGCACTCGCCATGGTAAAGGCGGTAAAATACGCTTAGAGAGCCTATGTCCCTACGGAGTTGAAGAGGTTCTAGGTTTTTGGTGACCTCTTCGTCGTCAATTATGCGGATAGCCCGTCGCCTATCGTCATACCTCCAGTACGCCGTTTACGTGCTTGAGGAGAATTTCCTCGCGAAATCAGGACCTGTTTGTTTGTCCGCTCGGATGTATGTTGTCGCCGTCTGCGCTGCCTAGAGGATTCCTTCTTTTCCGTCCTCTGGGTGCATGTAAACCTGAGCCTTCTGAGCCGTAATTATACGTGCCTATACCGACACCATACTAGGGACACGGAGACAACTCGGCTCTTTGAGTACATGAATCGAGCAATAGATGAAGTACAGGAGCGGTACCCTACTGCAGAGATGGTGTGTTTGGGGGACTTTAACTCTCATCATGACTCCTGGTTGGGATTCTCCACAACTAATCATACGGGATGGACAGCCCACGCGTTCACTGTTTAGGACAGCCTGATGCAATTGGTAGACCAACCTACCAGAATACCAGATGTCGCTGTACGCTGTTGACCAGAGGCTTTCGATAAGTTGCAGCGGCAGGCTATCCGCATAATCAACGACGAAGTGATCACCAAAAACCTAGACCTCTTCAATTCCTTAGAGACATTGACTCGCTAAGTGTGTTTTGCCGCCTTTACCATGGCGAGTGCTCTGAACGACTGTTTTCTCTTATCCCACCCTCTCCCTTCCATCATAGAACTACACGTGCAGGCTTGCGATGTCATTGTATTACTGTTGGGAACATTTCTTCGCGTACCAAAAAGTTCGGCAACTCCTATCTCAGTCGCACCATTAAAAAGTGGGCCGCCTTGCTTGCACATGTGTTTTCTCCTTCCTATAATATGGGATCCTTCAAACCAAGCGTGAAGAAGCATCATTAGCATGGCACCGTCAACTGACAGGACACTGTGTAGTTTTTGTCAGTTGCAGTTGCGATTTGGGCTCCTGTTTCGCTTACTATCAGGCAAAACGGACCCACTATGCTGAGCTTATATATATATAAAAGTATATAAGTAAAAATTTTTTTATAAGTAAGTTTGAAGGTTAACGACTATTTAGCTAGGAATCTATTTAGTTATGTTTTATTTTAATGCAAGTTCATGAACGATGTTATTTATCAATCCTTGAGGTATATAAATAAATAAACTTGACGACAAAATCAATGAAAATAATTTTAATTTTCTCTTTTTGTAAATGAGTTTGAAGATTAACAACTTTTTAGCCAGGAATCTATCTAATTATGTTTTTATTTGAATGCAAGTTCATGAACGGTGTTTTTTTTTGTCAATCCTTGAGGTATATACTCGTACATAAGTAAAGTTAATGGTTTACCAACTCGAGAACATACAACTGACCATGTGAAAAACATGGATTTCTATATCCAATCCACAAATGGACATTGATTAGCCTTATGACTTATTAATAGTCATGGAATAAGCGATTCTGTAGAAATCATTGGGATCAGTAGCAAGATAACAACTTGCCTTTCAAAATGGTAGTTTGAAGAACCTTGCTCATATTTTTTTAATGACCAATCACATAGCTTAGGTGAATTTAAATTTCGAAGTAAAATTATTACTAACCCAATTTTCAGTCTCAAGATTTGGTGACATACGGACATCAATGCCACCTACCAGGTCTAATTATATTTTAAAACCATCAAGAAACCCATTGAATACACAAAATTTCAACCAAATCGGTCCAGCCGTTTAGGAAGAGTTAGGTTACAAACACACGCACAGAAGAATTATATATATTAAGATAATAAATTAACGCAGAGATGGAATTATTGCTTGTGTAGTTTAAACAAAAACTCACGCTAATAAGTATACCGTTTAGTGTACATAGGTATGCCCGCATTTTTTTCGGGTCTGGATTTATATAATTTATGTGTTATGTACATTTATGAGAGAAGCTGTGATGAAATAAAATTCAAAAGTTAAAATACCGACATGTTTATTTCATGGACTTAGTCACACAGTAACTACTACACTGAGGAGTTATATTAATTTGTTAGTCCATCATCTTTTACATAACAAAACAATGTGAAGTTTACTTTCATACTTATCATGTATCAGATCTGCGTCACCCATGTCGCCGACAAATGAGCTTGTAATGACAATGAAATAACATCTTTCTCTCCCATCAGTTTCACTCTTAAAGTATTTATAAAAAAAACGTGACTAGTTGTTATCGCTTTTGTATTCTAGGGCTATTATTTCTCGTAATTTTTATTACCGATGCGTTTTTAACGCTATCATCCGTCAGAATATAAAACCAGGTCTATAATTCCC
Source organism: Pyralis farinalis (assembly GCA_947507595.1). Taxonomy (NCBI): domain Eukaryota; kingdom Metazoa; phylum Arthropoda; class Insecta; order Lepidoptera; family Pyralidae; genus Pyralis; species Pyralis farinalis. The sequence goes on along the minus strand of OX382265.1, from coordinate 17,727,850 downwards.
TTAAAGAACACCGAAATACTTGCAACTGTTCATCAAATTGGTCGCGCGCACGAAATTGTGTTAATGTAGTTTGTTACCTTTTGGAATGACTTTGTTAGGAGTAGATTTTTTATACTACTACGATTTTCATTTTTAACAAGCCTAATTCGTAACGATTACCATTGCCTATGAAAACATGCTATTTAAGTGAGACGTTTGAGAACTGCCAGACCTTTACGGAGTTGTTATTCGGATGCGATTTTCTGAGAGACTTCCGCAGTTGATTTGTAAATCAACGCTAAGAAAGTTATTAGAATATTCGTAGTTACTTTTGCAGAGTCTATCACAATCGTATTTATTGGCAAACCTACATTCGTATCTGAATGGAACGTAATTTGAACACAGATAGAAGTTATAAGAAGCCCCTAAGAATCAAAAAAATACGGTATTGAATGCATGGATTTGCATGCTTTAAATGAAGTATATATATATATATATGAAATAATAGTGCATAATACAAAATATTCGATTTCACAATGGTGTCATAACAAATATTCTATACGTTCTGTCCATCATTATTTCTTTACTGGAATAACTTTATATATGTAACTTCACGCCAAATCCCTTGCGGGATAGGCAGAGGGAACCGAGCGCCACGTGATTCCATCCTTACACACCGTAATAATAAATAATACATTACATCAGTCTTTGCGAAAGGGCCTCTACGCGTTGGATACATATCCCCGCGCACGCCTATCAAATGACCAGGGTTAACGCCCGTTAGGCCGATTTCACTAAAAAACTGCAACTGCACTGCCGCGCGGCGTGTGTCAAAATGCGTACATTTTGACGTTTCTTTATTCTGTTAATTAATCAGGAAGCAGCGACGTTGCAGCAACGCTGCAGTAAATGACTCACTATTCTGTTATAAAATCTACACGGCACCTGCACGTTTCATGCAATATAATCATATTGCATGAAACGTGCAGGTGCCGTGTTGATGATTATATTCTGCTAAATTGTTTTGACATTTGTATAGCGGTGACAGAAGTTTTGAAGGAGATTATTTGCAGTTTTGTTAATGTTAGTCTTAAGCAAATTTTTCAAAATGAAATTAATATTCAGAAGCGGTGATTTATATTACAAAACATTTGTTTTGTTTTTGGAGATGTTTGTAGGAATATATGATTAAGTAAACCTTCTTTTAAGTTAGGTGTTTACCTCCACGCCGGCAACCAAAGATAATGGGGCTTGAAACTACAGGAGTTAAATATTAAGTAAGAATCTAATTTATTAGATTGAAATATGGTAACACGACAGTTGTTAAGTAGTTCATTTGCAGGATACGGACAGTTGCAGCGTAGTTGCAGTGCCGTTGTAGTGCAGGAAATTTTAATAGAATACACGTATGGCACTGTACTGCACTACTACTGTACAACGAGAATGACAAGCGTAAACGTGCAGCTGCAGGATTTTAGTAGAATTGGCCCACGTGATTGAAAAGACGTAATAATAATAGAATAATTACAGACTTTTGAAATTAAATCTATAACTTCACACCAAATCCCTTGCGGGGTAGGCAGAGAGGACCGAGCGCTACGTGACTCGATCCTTACATATCTCACTCGCTTCTTTAACATTCATTGCTCTTCTAATGCACGCTCGCCGGTTTCTAGGGCTCCTGACATCACCTTCTGATGATGAACATGACCAATTTGGTCATGGTAGGTAAGTCTTGGCTTTACCCGGCTCCTAGATCCTTCCACTGTTGCATTGTATATCTGCTTCGTCATTCTTTCATCTTGCATTCTTTCTACATGTCCGAACCAACGGAGCATGCCTCTTCTTATTTTAACACCGACGCTCTCTTTCAGACCAACTCTGTTTCTAACATCATCATTGCGAATACGGTCTACAAGCCTTACGCCATAAATTTTGCGCAGCGCTCGCATTTCGACCGCGTTTATTCTACTTTCACGCTCTTTCTGCCATACCCAGCTCTCGCTTACATAAGTTAGCGTTGGAACCAACACTGCATTGTGTATAGCGAGTTGTGCCTTCTGGCTCAGGTTTTTACTGCCAAGAAGTTTTCTCAACGCTCCATTCACACTATTCCCAGCACTCACTTGTCTTTCCACATCTGAGGTGTACCTTTCATCTCTGCTGAAAGCGCATCCAAGATATACAAACTCATTCACTTGTTCCAACACTTCATCATCAATCGTAATCCTTACATTAGTTCTGGATCCTTCTTTTTCAAATACTATTATCTTTGTTTTCTTCGCATTCAGTAGTAAGCCTTTCTCCATACATTCGTCTTTCATCGTTGTGACCAGTGTTTTCAGATCAGATGGTGTATCTGCTAATAGTACGGCATCGTCTGCATACAGCAGACAGTTCACCACTAGGTCACCCATGCGCAATCCCACATTCGTTAACCTTATTCTCTGCAGACAACTATCGAGATACAGGATAAACAGCTTAGCAGATAGCATGCAATCCTGTTTGACACCAATTTTGACATCAAACCAGGGTGACATACCACCATCTATCCGCACACATGCTGAGCAATACTTGTAAGTGGACAGCACAGCACGAAGCCGTGAACCGTCAATCTCATGTCTCGGCAATATGTCCCACAATTTCTTTCGCACAACCCTATCAAAGGCTTTCTCAAGATCCACAAAACCGCAGGAAACCTTCTGGTCTATGGCCAAATGCTTCTCTACGATATTGCGGAGCGAGAAAACTTGATCCGTACATCCTATTCCATTTCGGAAACCTCCTTGTGCGTCCCACAGCATTTCATCGGATTTCACCCACATTCTCCTTTCAATCACCTTTCCATATACTTTTGCTGCTAAGCTGATCAAACTGATGGCCCTATAGCTGGCGCAGTCCATGCGTGACCCCTTGCCTTTATGCAAGGGCACGATGACTGCGCGACTCACTCTCATTGTCAGCATCCGAGGCATACTCATACATTTCCTCAAAATATTCACTCCACCGTTCTAACACTTCCTGAGTGTTCGCAAGAATGACACCAGCTTTAGACTTTATCTTATCCATTCTGGATGCCGACGAACCACTCCGAGACTTCTTTACCTCTCTCCAAAAGAGTTTGGTATTTGCCTCGAAGTTTTTCGCCAGCGTCTCTTCCTCATTCATAATTTGTCTTTCACGCTTCTCTTTCACTAAAGATTTGGTTTCATTCTTGCATAGACGGTACATTTCTTTCTTCTTTTCTCTCATATTTAAGGACAAAGATGATACGTAATCCTGCCACGCTTTCCTCTTTCTTGCTATGGAGGATTCAACCTCCACATCCCACCAGGCATCTCCTTTCGCTGTTTTACGTCTCTTTGTGCATCCACAAGCTTCTTTTGCACTATTGCGTACATTTTGACGTTTCGTTAAACGTCGCTGTCAGATCGCTTGACGAAACGTCAAAATGTGCTCATTTTGACACACGCCGGGCTGCAGTGCAGTTGCAGTTTTTTAGTAGAATCGGCCTACAGGACTTCTGCAGGACGACAGCAGTCCGACATAAAACGTCTAATTTGAAAACGAAAGGTCGGGACGTTTGTATTTTAGTGTTGTGCTATATCTACCAGTCGAAACCATAGATTCAGACGAATATGCATTACAGCTAATGCTTGTGTTAAAAAAAAATTAAAAAGCAAGCAACTGCAGTATTTTGAGTTCCATATAGCAAGATATCTCTGTATTTGATTTATAAACTCTTCCCTATTATTTCATCCATATTAGGTATATTGTGCGAAATTATTAATTTATCAAGTCACCAAAATAATCACTCCCTACGCACTAGTAAATGATGGACTCATCACGTGCGACGGTGCCATCCTGTTGTCGCGATGGTGCGGTACCGCTGCACCGCGCTCCACTCTATGTAAAAAGAACAACCGCGTGCAGTACCACAGCTTCACCGCTCCAGTGCCGCAGCGGTCCTACAACAACTGCATAAATTGAAACAGTCCTTAGTGTTACCCGTGATAATAAATCCCTTAATTGATCTGACTAAAAAGACTATTAGATGATTAAGCTTACTAAATTAACTCCCTCAGAATTACGGCTTGTTTAGAATGGTATCCACAATCCACATGGATGTTGTCTTAAAGACTAATCTATTCTTCTTAGCGTTATCCCGTTTCCTGATCAATTAGAACTGGCAGGTTCCGCTGCTTAAGCCTAAGAATTTGACGAAAATACTAATTTTGACGTGAAGTGGTTGACCTCCACAACCCAGGGAGTAAATCGATCCTTCTTATGTTAGGTCACACGTCATTTGAAATATATTTTATCGGACGTGCATGTTTGCTCATAGAGTTTTCCTTCATCGCTGAGGATGTGATAATTACAAATTATATAAATTCGAACAACACGTATTTTGTGGTACATGCCAGGATTCGAATCAATCGGTTAACAGGCTTGTTCTTTACAGGCCATCACTGCTCCACTGTTGGAGTATCAAATAATAAGCAGTAATGTATCCACAATTAATAAGAGTAACATTATTTAAGACAAATTGAAAGTATTGAGATACAAATTATGTATACTGCGATTTGCAATGAAAAGTTTAATGGTTTTCGTCACGATAATTCGATAATACTATTTCAAAGTGTTTGTTACGCAGCGTGAAATTAGGTAAATAAAATTGATCGCGTGTTTTTGCAATAAATTGCTAAAGTGAATTAGATTCGACATCTCCATTTTTTTTTTTATGTAAATATAAAGTTATCGTAAAGGTAGCTTGTACTATCTGAAATTTTGTATATATGTTTTACCTAAAACCATACGGTTTGGTCACAAGTCAGAGTCTATTTCATCGTACTATCGAACCCCACTTTTCTTACTGCAGCCTTAAGCGTGCCTAAGCCTAAGCCTTAGGCGTTTAGAGCATACTCCCACTATGTACACTAAAGTATACATTGAAATAATACTATAGTTAGTGTCAAAGGTCTGTATTTGGATACCAGCTAATGTTACCAATGTTACTGAGAACGAACCTATTGTCGTCATTAAATTTGGTTAAAAAAACGTACTAGCATAGTGTATGGAATTTATGTGAATACAAATGAAGGTGTAGGTGTAATAAATAATTATACATGTGTTATCATCCAGGCATTAAGAAGGTTCGTAAAAATTAAATTGCATATTCAGCTAAACTTTGACTTAAACCTATTCTTTGTTGTATAACATCGAGAGAGATTCTTTATGGCTACGTTTAGTGTCCAAAACAGGATAAGATTAGGTGTATCTTCACGTTTAAGTCTGGAAGTTCGCACATACGTGTATCATATATAAGTATTGACAGGCGCATTGGCTTTCATTGTTAGTTTATCGGTAGACACGAACGCATCAAAAGTGCATTGATTTTCCGTGGCCACGCGTACCTCATAGAACGCGGGTTGTTGGGCGCGTGGATTCGCACGCTTTTCTCCGTTCTTTTTGCAACCCATACACGTGCCTGTGCTTTTCACTGCTTTTCATTGTTGCAACTCAACAATAGATACATGATTATGGACTGTCGAACGGTGGTAAGTTTTTGTTTGTTAAAGCGCCAATTGTTACTATTGAGATTAATTTACTTATATATTGAGTAAATTTTAATTTGGGTTGTTTTTGCACAAATATTACATTATTTTACATAAAATAATGAACATAAGTCATTATGGTTACTACCTATTTTGTTACTTTTTCTGTTACGTATATTTTATAAATTAATGTAAATTTTTTTATTGAAGTCATATCTAATTTAGTTCAAATGCAATTTAAAGTAAGTGAAAATAATTTTAGTTTTATTTATATATACTATATTTTTCGGTCTTTCATAGTCCATACTAGATTTTGTGATTGTGCATCTTAAAATACGGTAAATTTTGAGTATAAATAGGTACATTGTTCGTTTACAGTTGCTAATTTCGCTGGCTGCCCTGTTTCTGTTTCTTTTCGCCCACGCGGATGGGTAAGTTGTTTCTACTGAATCGTATACTAATTGTAATTCATTACCACTTGTTAAACATCTCATGTAAGGATATATACATATAAATATGTTATGTTATTTGTAACTTACGAGTATGTCAACCATTAAGACGCGAATAATAATGTCATATAAATCACATCGTAATAATTTGTATTTATGTGCAGTTTACGCCATTATGATAGAGGCGAATAGATTCATTATATTAAGTAGTCAAAGAAACGGTAGATCGTTGGTTTATTCAGCCCCTTCCTAGAGCAGGAAACCGCGAGACGGCACTCACGCGTATCGAGTAGGAAGTTCCCGAAATTACCATGCTGCAGCGGAAACGCGTGCCGACGAGGTGCTGCGCGGCGGTCGGTGTGCTCTCTACCCGTGAATCACAGATAACGACCACCTCTGTATTAATATCGTTAGCGAATACTACTAAGTATTCGCTAACTACTAAGTAGACCGCCTATTGTACTCTTCTTATGTTATGTCTATTGAATGTATTTGTTTTGGTGCAATAAAGTGTAAAAATAAATAAATAAATAAATAAATAAATAAATAAATAAATAAGTTTCTATCTACATAATATGCCACATCTTTGCTATAAACCACTATAATTTTCTATTGTATAAATCGTTGATAAAAATGTTTTGTCTATGGAGTATTGAAAATAGATCTTCGGTACATCATTGCATCTATTTTTCGAATAGGTTTTTCGATTTTTTCTCTGTATCTATATAAATCACTTACACACCTTATTCATCATTTGCGTTTAATTTGCAGGCGTACAAAAAAGGTGGTGATACACGTGCCGTACAAAGTGAAGAAGATAAAGCACACGCACACAGTGTACAAAACTATACATCATCACCACACGCATCACGACTTTGATCACGCCATTTCCCCAGCCGAGGAGCACGAACACTTCCACCACATGCATATACATGAAGAACCACCGGTGGGTCAGCACACACAGCCCATTCCGGGAATAGGCATTCCGGAATTTCTGCCCGATGTACCGTTGGATGTACCTCTGGACATACCGGATCGAGTACGTGAATTGCCATTGATACCGAAGCGACCTATCATCCCCCTTTTCAGGCACTAGGTGAGACGTAACTAAGATATTCATTTAAATAATTAGTACATCATTTATTAATTCTAATTTACTTACATAACGATGAAATAATTCTTAAATTATAAATGCATTTGATTGACCTCAGTCTAAAAGTTGTCTCTCATTTTAACTCTGTTACCACATTTCTTAATTAAGAATGTCACATTAATTTATTTTGTTATAGGAGAGAGAAAAGATAATAAAAGAAAGTATATCCTACGTTAAGAAAGCCATAAAATCCCCAACGTTCTCATTGTCTGTTAAGCAGTGGGCATTGTAAATGCCGAGCCGAGCTGGATCTGAATTCAAATATCGGTAAAGAAATATCTGGAACGTACGGAAATGAACCTCAAGAAATATTGTACAAAAAATTACAAAGCTGGATTATTACATAAGAAAATATTGAAAGAACGAATATTTAGTATTTTTACTTTTTCCTGTATTACCAAAGACTTTAAGACTAGATTTTGTTACTTCTATAAATAGAAGTAACAAAATTTAGTCTTTTATTTGTACGCAAAGGAACTTATCTTTATATTTTTGTAAGAATTTCACCTTAGAGTTTTAGTATTAGTAAAAGTGAAACAATTAAGTCATTTATTGACACATTGTTTAATATAAACTCACATAATAAAAAAATATCTCTGGCTTGTAATCACGAATAGTGGTACTAATTTATTTAATTCGTGATAAGCTAAAAGGCTTTAATTATAATAGTATTATTTTTATTCATAACACCTATGTATGCAGCTTAGATCATATTTTAATAAGTTTATGTAATGAATATTACTCTACAAAGTGGCTCACTTTCTATTAATTTTAATTAGAATATAATTTTATGTTAACACCACTTTAGATGAATAAACTATAATGTTCTTCGACATTAGACAAATAAAATGTGTACAATTTTTTCACGAGTTATTCAACAATATTTTGCTATTGGTAACTTGTGTTCGTTAATTGACCTACTTTTAGTAGGTTACCGTATTAATCTATTACAAATATTTTTGTGAAATTGTTTTTATTTTAACTTATCTTGTGCTGAGCTTCTGCTTTTACAGTGCAGTGCGAAATCCAATTATTCCCATTTTTAAAATGTAACCTAATTATTGCAATCTAATTTACAGAATTTTATTTTGTGAATTACAAAAAAATCTGCCTGGCTATGAATGTATTAGTATATAGTGAGCTACTACTACTACTCAGAGCGATCCGAATCGTTAGTTCTTGTCTACAATAACTAGCAATTCGAATCGCTTGTCTACAAGAACTAGCTATTCGAACCGCTCTGAAAACTCGTGCTGTTTTAGTAAAATGTTCATGCTCACTATATACTAAACTCATTCATTGTATACTCCTATCTATAATTTCACGCCAAATAGTAGTAGGCAGGAAGAACAGAGTTCACTACTAGAGTTCAACTTCATAAAATACAATGAAAACGAAAACGCATTAATTTATGTTACACTAAATGGATCAAGTGGCAAGTGGAGCGTAATATTTGTATTGCTTGGGTTTTTTAAACGGTGCCTAAAATCAGGGGATAGTACGATGAGACACTTAAGAATATTGAATTGGGTAGCTTTATGAATAATGTGCATTATTGTGCGTAGCTGTTACTAGGGGTAGTAACGAAACCTCCAGAAATACGTAATAATGATTAGGTACGACTAGAGATGTGCCGAGCGAAGTATTACCAAGCAACATAGATAATATTCCCAATATTGATAGAGTGGCAGTGACAATGGACATGCACGAAATGCTAAAAGTGATAATCTCTAGGCATTTCATGCATCCTAAACGCCTTTTCAGTTGGACCTCTCTAGCTATCTTGAACTTGTAATTCTCATACTTTGGGAATAAAAAACATAAAACAATTCTGAACATAAGAGGAAGGTTTGTTGCTTTCATACAAACACACAGACAAACGCACAGACAAACATATAGATTTCATATAGGAACGGTGTTCCTGAAAACCCTTAGTAAATGGCCACAACTCCTACGCAAACTCTTCACAAAATATCAAGTCTGTAGACTCAACTGGTTGGACAATGTATTGATAGTCAGTAAATCAGTCAATCAAATACTTGCTTACATACGAGTAAAACCGAATTTTAAGTTGTCCTAAAATGCATACATTCCGAGATCTATAAATAAAATCATAATTCCTCACTTGGTCCATATATAGCATTGTCGCGAACTTATACAATATGTTATTTGAATAAGCACTAGCGCAGGCCGATCTATGAATATGAATTCACAAAATAAATAAAAAGATCAAATAGCTACAATTTTGCATTTTTATTTCATAATTGATAACTTACCAATACAGGTACGAAACAGATCACTTATTCTTATAAGATCTCTTACAATAGAATCGCATTATAAGTAGCAACTTCGCAGGCATTTAAGTGACATCACACACTTGCAAAAACACAACAAACCTAGGTAATACAGATACTTCCTAAGTAGAACATAAGAATTACTAAACTATAAAACGTTATTGTTCCCTCGTGTGTTAGGCCTCGTTTTCTGTTTCGCGGGAGTAATACGACCGAGTAGAGCCAAGAGTTGTATGCAAAAGTTACTTTAACTCCAAGGCAAGGGTTAGATACAGGACAAACATTTGTGTGAAAATGTTGGTCTTGGTGTTTTTAATAGAGATGCGCGCCTCAAAGCACAAAAGACTGGGGAAGTGCCTCGACCTCACAGAACTCGGCAGCCAAATAACGGCTTCCTAGAGGGTTGCGTTAGCAGTGGCTACGCGCGAGCGGCATTTACTGTATTATAAGCGTCCATAAACTACGGTAACAACTTTATATCAGGAGGCCGTATATTTGCACTCCGCATATTGTATAAAAAAATACTCCTGTGTACCTGAAATTGAATTTAACTTCAGAAAGGAATAAATAACGACGTATGTTTGCACATTCATTATGAAAAATGAAAACTGGCTAATCGTAGCTAGTTGCAATGAACGAGCGAACAAGAGTCGTGTGGTATTATGTGTGAGTATCACTTAATATGAAGTTAAGATGCAAAAGTTAGGGTCTTTGATAAAAAAAATTCATTGAAGATGATTATCTCCATGCAATAATTCCTGCAATATCCATTAAAGTCTAAATTTTATACAGTGGTGTAAGCAACATTTTTATGATTAAGAAACTATTAAGTACCGCAAAAATCTGTCTGTCTCCACATAACTAAAAACTGTTGTTATATTTTATGAAATTTGATAGGAAAATAAACAGATTCTGATAGGAAAACGCAAAAACTATGCATTAGGAATGATTAAGTCGTTTAATAAAGATAATGGAACTGGATGAAATAAATGGAAAATGAAAACCTATAGGACAGGCCTTATAAAAATACTATTTCATACACTTCTCTGACGTCTCCTCTTTTCAAGTAGAATTTTCATACATTTCCATAGAATAAGTTTTATGGGACAGATAAATATGTTTCTTTCGGAGGTATATGTATATTGATATTACAAAAAATATGTTAAAGATGAGTCAATAGAAATTTGTAGTGGAAAATCATACCTCATGGTAGGTACTTTCAAAGTAGCATATTTTTAAGATGTGGTACTCAATCTCCAGGTAGATTTAATTGGAGCCTAAATATACATCGAGTATTATTAATCTACTATGAAGCAAAAGAAAATTCTATATTCCTCTACGTACTTATTACACAAAGAACATTAATGTATACATGGGCTACGTTTAGACTAGGCTTAGATATAGGAATCACGCGCTAAATCCTGATCCAGAACATTACAACTTTTCTTGGTTGCACAAACTCGGATAATTATCCAAAATATTCTGTTCAAAGTATGTATGTAATGCAAAGAAATTAATTTATATCGTTGTATACATACTTCATATGTTATTATAAATTATTTTCACTGGAAATAGGTACCACTACCATGTCATACGGATACTTTAATTAAAATTAATCACAGCTGCTAATTACAGTATTCCGCAAAACTAATGTGTTCAACATATATCATCACGTTTGTCTCTCAGAATTGGAACGTCAGGTGTAACAATCCAAACATACATTTTTCACCTCTTCCACACTCATCAACCTCTTCACGCATGTTCTTCGGTTTCATGTGCTTTTGATTTGGCCCTTTTTCAGCACATCAGCTATTTGATCCATTTGTGTGTGTCTAGGGCGGCCACTGCCGATATCTCTACTCACTCATGCTCGATATCATTCTTTCGAAACTCTTTTGTCATCATTCTTTCCAAACCATCTCAACTCTTGAGGGTTCAAGGTACACCTAATATATAAATTTTAGAATTTAAAGGAAAATGAAAATTTTGTTTAATGTTTATTTATTATTAAAATCAATATGATATGAAAATTTGTTAAAAAAAATACTGTTTTACTAAGCACAAGCGATCAAAATTTGGAGCAATCGTTGACAAATCATGTTAATGAATCACGTTTAGGATTTTATAATGCTTATAAGAGGCTCTTTTTATACATTTGCAATAGGGACGATGGTAGTCATCAAATTCATGAAAATCACAAATATTTACTAATATTAATTTGAGGAACTCAGTGATCGAGTGGTTAACAATGTTTCTTTAGCACCAAGGCTTGTCGGATCGATTCCCACTATAGCATTCTGACGACCTAGGTGGCACAGTGGTAAGTAACGCTATTTTGACCTCACAGAAAGTTGCAGTCTTTAATGAGTTGTTGTGTTAGCACTAGACGTGTCAGCCCGAGAGCGATACTTCCTCAATTACAAGGATTCATAGGCTGCGATAACCACGTAACACAGAATTCTCAACATTGCAAAAAATAATATATTTATCTACATTTTACCTGTATGCCTATATTACACCACAAATGAATAATTATCTCCTCCTTAATACGAGTAGGAACTGGTATTTTTTTTTTCTAGACCTAGCATGATATGGAAATGCGGGATTAGCAGAAAGCGACACAATACTTACGTTCCTGATTTGCTCGTATAATTATCACAGTTTCTTTGATGTAGGCGGCTGTTTTGTAGGTCCTTACCAATTTTGTATGTCGTTAAATAGAAATTTCATAAAATGGTAAATAAAATGTAAAATGATTTTAATAATACTCGTATATAACAATAATTATAACCACTTTATTTCTTCTCACATAAAAATCATTTAGAAAATATATGCACTACAATTAAACACTATAAAATTAATAAAACAATATATAGGTACCATCTGTTACCCTGGAACACGTCGACGTCTGTACGCTGCTGAAGGACATCAGAAGCCTGAAAGCCAGTCTAACTGATGTTCAGTTAAGATTAGCGATAACATAAACAACAATTAGTGGGCTACTTACGGCAATATTATCTCTAAAATGTAATGTTTCCGTAAGTAGGTTACCTGAGGTCGACAACATTAACACCCGTCGTGGTGCACAGAATGCATCCGTAGGCAGTTTAGTGGCGTCACCGACTACTGATGCTATGAGCAACGTACCACGTACAAACGTAAACACGTCAACCCTGGGACGTGCAAGGCTTGGCAACTGGGTTCTCACAAGGACCAGTGCGATGAATTGGGCTTAATACAAGTGGACATGCCCCACAACCGCAACCACTGTGGCTCCGCACAAACCGGATCATCACAGCTGCACGTGGAAATACCAGCAACGTCGTTGTACGTTTCCAGACTACACTTACAAAGGTCGAGGAGGTTGTGGAGACGATGATTATGTGCAGAAGAAGACCAACTTCAGCTTGAGGGCCGAGCGACTGAAATCTTGCCATAAAGAAAATTTTCGTTCCTTTGTAGTGAAAATGGTGTTCCTTTCCAACTCATCATCAGCCGACCTTTATGAAGGAAGAATTCTGTCCGGACGGTTGTCTAACGACATATGCTACACGACGTGGAATTAGTACAAGTTTATAATATCATATATATTTTAATTTAAGGTATGTATCTATGGACCCGTGTTGTACCGGTTGTCTGAAATAAATGATTATTATTATTATATTATAATTATATTTTTATTAGATTTTAGTGAGAAGCTGGCGCCTGAAGTTGGTTTCGAAAAACCTGTATGTTGTACTACATACAGGTTCCCATCTCTCAAAGGAGAAACACTAAATTCTATTTGCAGTTTAAAATATGAAATTATAAGAAAGTCAATGTATTCAAGGCGGCATAGCAGCAGTTAAAAACAACAGGTTCACAACTTTAATTACTACATAGATGCCAAATTTTTAAACATTTTTTTAATTATAGGCAGACAATGATAACTTTAAATATAACATACATTTAATACACGAAAGGATTAGTCATAATGCTTCGCAGTGTCTCGTATTGTCGCTTTTTCATAAAAGTAATTCCCTTACGTTAACAATAAATTAATTGACTGATGAGGCATGTAATATTACCTACTATATCCCATATATTGTTCATCAAGCTTGTCCCTTGATGGCATTCAACTACAAGTAGGACACTTGCTATCGGTTTTGCATTCTGCATAAGAACTATTTAAAAATCTAAGTATTAAAGTGAGAAGGGCTCTTATTGAGTACTTATATTTTTTTGACCACCGCTCCCGAAAAAGTGTAATCCCTGGTCATATAATCTGTTCCGCATGCTGCATGTAGGAAGAAAGAATTACGAATTGATCAGTTTTTATCAGATGGTGATGTCAGGAGCCCTAGTAATCAGCGTGCGTGCATGAGAAGTGCTATGAATGTTAAAGAAGTGAGTGAGGTGACAAGGGATTCGACGTGAAGTTATAGATAAATAGATAATCTATACCTTCTCGTATATTCTCTAAATCCATCAAGTTCTCTGTAACACGTCGATGATCGGTTTTTCAAGATTTATCCACGGAACTATAATAAAATTAGCCTTATATAAATAGTGAAAGAATTTTTAGATTCGAATAGTTCCAGAGATTGTCTGTATATATCCAAACAACCCAATTTTATCTGCTTGTAATATTAATGAACATAGTAATAAGATGTATATTGCCGAAATATTTCTGAGTATTTGCATACAACAAGTATCGAAAATTTTAATAATAAACTTACATACGCATTTTTAGAACCCTGTATTATTTATTAAATTAATTACGCACAATAAAATTTATCTCACGTATGTAACATATATATCCAAAAATGTGAAGGTATTTTACGCATGCATTAAATTTTTCAAGAGTGGTTATTTGAGGTAGGAGGAATGAACGAAGAATCTATAATTTATTCAAATCAATGAGATATCATGCACCGCTTCTCGTTCCCCTACATAAATAATAGGTGCAATAAAGTACTCGGAGGAATGTTTCCTCAGGGAAATCAATAAATCGGAATGGAACGGATAATTAAATTTTAATGGGCTCCGTTTACACTTGGTAATATTTACGGGCGCGCTCTGACGCCTGCGAGGTTTATTTATTGGACGCCACCGCACAATCTGGCCATTGATTGGACTTTTGTTTACCTTAAAATACACAGTTTTAATGCAAACATAGAGCAAAAGAAAAAAAGTAACGTAAGGAAGTCCTACAACTAGCAGCACGCACTAGAATGCAGTAACTTGATTACGGTAACAACCCTCGAGTCGGGTCGAAGGTGTCGTTTTGTAATGGTACTAAAATAGTTATTTCGCACAGTGACCGCAAAAAACGTATCTAACACTAAGCTCAGTCTGCTGTGAATGCAGCTCTACATTAGTTGAAATTAGAGCGACATTAGCGCCGTGCTGTGCATTGGTACTACTTTGGCACGGTCCGCTGGCAAAAGCATTGTTGTCTTTTTGTTGATATTACGGGTTTATTTAAGTGAAATTGGATAAATGGTCATCTCACGATGTTTCGCTATTCAATCTGGTGTGGTGTGGCGGCAGAGCGTGGTCTCGTCATGTCCGCCGCTCGAATGGTCTAAAATAAAAACAAAAATAGGGAAGAAAAGAAAGTATAGTTTGTGATTAAAACAAAATGTGAGAAGCTTTATTTGGTTGGTGTTAGTTTTGTAGAGACACTGCGTGCTACGGACAATCGGTGTGCCATTTAGAGAACTGTTCACAATGGATTTGACAAAATATATAACAGTGCTGGTGGTGTTCTGTTTCGAAGGAGGAGAGACTGGTGGCCATGGAGAAAAGCATCAGTAAGAGTCATTGTATAATATAATAAATTAGCTTATGCGAATGTTGAACCGGCATTATATTTTTAACTGACATATCACATAAAAAAATCTGATATATTTATTAACCGAAATATGCAATTATGTGCAAAATATATATACAGCATCGCGCCTCTGTTATGCATTGATATAATTATGTAAAAAATATTAACAAAAGCGACTTTCAATAATTTCTGCTAACAAAAATAATATGATAAGAAATTAACTACTTTTAACACCTTTTCACTTCGTGGACATTTAGTATTACTAATGTGTAGTATAATTACTAATTTTATAATTCTTTTACAGTGATCATCTCAGAATCCACTTACCGGAGTTCATACATCACGATCGCCATACAAAAGTGATCACCATTCACCATCACCATCATAAGCCCAAGAAGGAACATCACCACCATCATCATCACCATCACCCTAAGCCGGTAGTTCCACATCATACCCACCATCATCACAAAAAATTCCATATAACTACAAAAACAATATCGAAAAATCATGGGCATCATGGTCATCATGGACATCATGGACACCACGGGCACCACGGGCACCACGGACATCATGGACACCATGGCCACCACGGCCACCATGGCCACCACGGGCACCACGGGCACCATGACCATTACAGTCACGGTCATGATCACCACGGTCTTGAGCATCACGGCATTGAGCAACATGGACTTGCCCATCATCGTGATCCAGTGACTAATAATTACATTCCACCGAAAACTACATTCGAAGAGGATTTCGGTAATGCGTTCACTCCCTCGGTACCTTCATACGGCAATGCTCATGTACCTCAACTGCATGGTGCGTCCCCTCAAGTGCAAGGAATATCCCATACGTATAAACAAATAAATGTATACGATTCGCATCCTGGCGCCATACCGACTAGCCATGCTAATAATCATGGGTATGAAGTAACCGAAGCCGAGGACGAAGATGACGATGCATTTACTTCTGTAAATAGCCTGCAGCAATCTTATCCAGGAACGTATGAATTCGTGCGGGGTGTTGATGATACGAATGACCCGCTTAGTCAATTTGTTCCACAAACGACTGTGCAAACTCACAATCCTTTTATAGCGGCTGCACAGTCTACGTCTGGTCTGGACAGTGATGTAGAGACCTTTACAGGAAACGGCCAGAATGATGCTTTTCTTGCATCGCCTACTCAAGTCATCGGATTGCCTAGTGCAGAACCTGCATCAGATTATCCTTCTGTTTATCCTTCAGAAGCAGGTTTTGATAGTGGACAGACATCTTTTGTTGGGTCCACTGGAGATACGGCACTCCTTTCGAACGATGATATAGGAAATGACGAAACTCCAGTTACCTTTTCGAGAGAAGGTGGTATACAACAGGTTGTCAAGACTGGTGGTATAGAGACTATTGTATACTAATGTAGGTTGTAAGTCTAAGATAAAATATACTACGGTACATGTTAGACATTTTAAGCAACAAAAATACTTAAGTATAATTATAACAGTAACTTAAGTTACCGCTGTGTTCTCTAATGTTACATATTTATACTTTCATAATATGTATATTAATTAGGTAAATAGAAATATGTATAGTGTATTTCGCTACAAGAATAACAGACATAAATGTAAGTAAAAATTAGTATTAAATTTCGATATCTTCAGACTTAATATAAGTACAAAGACTAATATAATATAATTATTTATCATCATTATATCTATTAGATGTATAATGTGACTATTTATAAGAATTATTCTGCCAGTTGATATTAATTAGGCTACTGTTAGTCGTTAAACGATTGTTGTATTAATTTAAATAAATGTTGTTTTCGTTTATTGTTACGGTTTGGTATTGTGCAACTTCATTATCAGAGAAAAGTCCACATTCCTGAGGTGTAATTTAGGTGGCAAGAAAATGACAGTATTTGTTGTGCTTTCACTTGGTTTTCATCAATGGCCGTAACCAATGTAACCAGCAATCATGTTTGAAAGCACTTATGTCATCAAACAATATAGTTGTAATTTATTGCAAACCAAAAAATAAAAGACACCGTTGTAATTTGACACGCCCTAGATCCGGCATTGCTTAAAGTGTGAAAAATAAACCATCGCCAATTCAGACGTAACTACAGTGGAACAAAAAAAAACATTGTGAGCCAAATATTACGCAACCGGAAACCGGAACCCTTATTATTGAATAGGTGTCAACGAATTATGTCAAAATTAATTAGTCCGCATAATAAACAACAGTACTGAAAAGAGTAGCTTTCTCGGAAGCTTAATATACAAAGGGGTTCGACTATGATTTAAATCTTACAATAGAATACGGAAAGGTAACCAAGACAGAGATTTATTCAGAAGTGCCTATTATTGAATTATAATGCCGTAGCTAGAGTTCAGTTATATTATATTATTTATATTCAGATATATCAGATTCTCACAAATTATCGATATTTTGGTGTCTTACAGTTGAACGTCACGTACTGTATTAATGTACAGCCACATAATAAGTCAGAGAAAAAGCCTCTGAATGAATCACAAGCTATTATTTATTTTCTCGTTTTCCGTGAACGGATAGTGGTAGTCAGTGGCTATATTAATATGGCTATATAGCAAGTTTCACAGTGGAGTCAATGTCTAATCGTGATGTAACAGATTTTATTTAGTTTTTTAGATTTAGAACACTGACAATCTAGAAAATAGGCTCTGCTCTAGTGTATCGTTAACTTGGCATTTGGCGAATATATACTCGTAAATCTCTTCTGCACCTCCTATCCTATATTTTTATCACAAACTTGCATTAAAAGTTTCTTAGTGACGTCACACGCAGGAACCATCCTTTAGGAAATTATTATCTGACTGTATTGTCTATACCGGCGAGGTACATTCTCAGATGGTTATACAACACTACTGGCTTATTAACTAACGCAAAGAGGTATCGTTTAACTTTAAAATATCCATCGCACCATCGAACAAGATATCGTCAGGGGTCATGGTGGCAATACACGATCAACACTCCTTGTGATGCAGGGGCTACGTTAGTTTGATTAAATTGTTAGACATTCGACGTACCTAATATAAGAAATCGCGCTGCGGATTTACATATATGTTCCTTGTTGACAACAGGGCTGTAAAAAGGTATTTCGTTTTCTAAACTCACAAAAATACTAAAATTCTTTAAGGACCTTGCAAAAATGTAACAATACTACGTTATCTTAGGGAGTCAAAGCCAGCCACATATACACGTTGTGCATTCTGTTTAGCAAACAGGGCTTAGGAGACAAAATGGTGAGATGAACGAAATTTTATAGAGTACTGCCTTTCTGAGAAATAACTCCTCAGCTATATAACAATTCCCTAGACTCTAGGGAATTGTGGCAGAAACATAACTACCCTATAGGGCCTAGAGAGTAATTAATTCCTGCCACTGAGGTCATTATGAGACTTTCAAACAATGTTGAGTTTGGAATCAGGGTTGTAAGAGATATTTACACTGCAACTGGCGACTGACAAAATTATTAAGTAGTGTCTTCGTGGAGTTGATAATTCTGGGAGACTTTAATGCTAATCACGAGTGGTTTAGCTTTTGGCTACCTACCTATCCATTCCAGGTTCAACTACACCAGGATATAAATCTGTGCAATTACCGTAAGAAAACCTCCTAGCTTTAGTTCCACAATTCAAGAACATACCCGTTATTGTCATCAAAAGTATTGTGATTCTTCGTGTCGACATCCTCAGGTACGTTCAGTAGACACCTGGGCAAGATTGTCAAATTGATGTTTAAGAAACTTCGTACAGTATAGTACCAAATTGGGATTTGAGTTTAGAGACAAGTTGTGGGAATTATTGACGTTTCCAAACAAACACACAATTCTGAGCCTAACGGCTTAATTGTCTATGAACACATCTTGTTAACGTAAACTCTTGTACATGTCTATGAAGACTTCACTTCCTTTTGTGTGTATGTTCTACTAAGACAATGGGTTATAATTTCCACTAAGACAATATTAATATGTTCTAAGATATGTTACCTACAGCTTCCTTTTTACAAAGTTTGCTATTGACTTCGCTTACAACGAATTGGAACCAAAACGTGCCTTTCGTACCGACTACTTTGTAATATTATTATGATAGCGTTGTTAAACTGGCCCTAGAAAATATATATATGCTGTTTAAGTCTTCTTGCATATTTCGAGACATTATCTTGTATCATTTTCTAATGAGACACGAGATGATATCAGACGTGCACAGGTGTTATATAATCATAGGCTCCAAAAAGTACGAACAAGTAATGTTGATTAACCACGGGTTTTAAAAGAAACAATACGAACATACGGGAATTCATGATCGAATGTACTCTTAATAAGTTATTATACTCATTAAATAGATGCTATCGATTAGCATCAATTGTAATAGTGTTTTGTACTTTTATTCAATTTCATAATAATCGATGTGTAATTTTGTTTCTTGCTAGCAGTAAAACAAAACCTTTCTCACGTTCTAGGGGAAACGGAACACTGTCAACAGAGACAATGACACGAAACTGGCATTTTCTAATAATATTGACTACTGTTTCTATACCTCTTAATGAAAATTTTACTTGTACTTTTATCGTCTTCCAGGAGAGGAAGATTCTACAAAAAATATTTTTGTAAAACCAGGGCTTTGCCAACGATAAAATAAAACTGTCAAGTTTGAGTCGTGCTACGACTAATCAATTGATTGACTTGATCAATTTAGACTGTAGACTATGACAATTTTTAGGAGCTTTTATAGTGACTTGCTCTTTACCATTATTACAACAACTCTCTTGTGATCCCAGGGAATTGTTATATACTGGACGACTTCTTCAAGGCAAAGACACTGTAAACAGGGTGTTACTATATAATGCTAGTATATCTTAACATAGGATGTAACATTTTTCAAAGCTATCAGTTGATTATTTTTTGGATGACTTAACTTATACTTGACCTGTGACGTAAATTAAAACTAATCCTGACCTGAATGTAACACAAACCTAATGGAGATTGAGATTTTGTAGGAAAGTGCTGTTAGTGGGCTTTGAACTGAGGAACTTTATGACATAATAGGACCAAATCTTTTTTGTTCATTTGTCGTTCATGTAAAATAAGTTAAATAACTTTTAAAATTTAGGTACTCCGTCAATCTCTTAAATATTTTTATATTCTATCAACTTTAGGAATTGATCATATCGTAACAGACTGTATATGTATATGTATATTTATTTTCTCCAAATGGTTACTTCTGACTAACATGGACCCGTTTTCTAATCCCTTAGGATTGACGATTTTCGATATCTCAGCCAAAGGATTTGGCAAAGATACTGATTTCTACATGCAGCGACTGCATCAGATCCACAATTCAAAGGGAAAACCAAACCTTACTTTGGTTAGGTCATACGTCTTTTTGAAATATAATATGTTGGACTTGTGGGTTTTCTCACAATGCCCTTCACCTCCGATTTAGCCACTGCTTGCGCCAGAGATTTCTTAAGAGACACAATGTAGGCGTGTCGTTTCGAGCAGGTCCTCTAAAACTGAGTGTAATTTGTCGTCTAAGGGGTTCAGATCTAGGCTAGACGAAGGCCAGTCTTCAGCTCTTATAAATGGAGCCGTCGGTCATATTCAAGATACTTCTAAAGTTTAGTATCATCAATATGTTCGTATATCGTACTATCGACTATAGATATACCAACACATGTTTTCACAAAAACCAAGCTTTTTGATTCTTTGATATGCACCCCCCACCAAACTAATACAGATGCAAGATCATGACCACGTCGTACCTTTCCGACCACTTGGGCGGCTTCTTTAGAACTGTGTGCGTACACTTTGTCATTTTGCTTATTGCAGTACTCTTCAATCGTGAATTTTTTTCATTAGTAAAGTGGATATTCTGTGACTTTCGTCTCCGTATCGGCACTAGACGTTTTGAACTCTCCACTCCACTCTCTTCAACTGTGGGGATTGATTTAGGGCATGTCCTTTATATCGATGATAAGTCCCGAACTTCAGATCTTGTTTTACGCGTTATACGTTATACGCGACAGACTTAGAGGGAATCTTCATTTCTCGCGATAAGATTTTTTGTTTCCTAATGGGTTTCAGCGAACTCTTTAACAGCATTAACAGCCTTTGTAGTTCTAACATCACGCGGTCGCACCGATCTTTTATGGTCTTCAACAGAGGAAGTGTTGGTGTATCTATAGTCGATAGTACGATATACGAACATATTGATGATACTAAACTTTAGAAGTATCTTGAATATGACCGACGGCTCCATACCCACTTTGTGCAAGGTAATCACTGCGATTTTCTTTAACACCCCATTCCAAATTGTAATTTGATAATAAACACGAAAACAATATGTAAAACGGCGGGAAATCGAAAGAAGTTTTTAACATAATAAACACGTTCCAAATTCAAAACTATTAAAGACTTGAATAAAGGAGAGTTTATATGTAACAATATTTATGGCCACACTAGTTAGTAGCCCTACATATAAGAACACAACAACCCTCCACGGAGTTAACATTATACTCACAGAAAACCGCATACGAATATTATGTAACTTGATATTGAATTGTATGCGAACTGCATAGATGTGCCCTAATTTTCTTAAAAATATTAGGTTTACTTTTTAGTGTACGTAAATGTTTTAAACTGATTATGCCTCATATTATTTTTAGATATGTATTAAATATATATCTAAAAAAATATGAATAATGAATATAATAAATGAATGAATGCTGAAGACGTGAGTTGGGTTTGTAAGGATGGAGTCATGTCATTCTCTCTGCCTAGCCCGCAAGGGATTTGGCGTGAAGTTATAGATAGATAGATGTATTAAATACTTGTATTTAATTCCGACGATATTTTTTATTATTATTTTGTTTATCTGGGTCACATTTTTCCCATTTATTTTATTCATGTTTCCAATAGAATTGTAATACGTGTGGGATTTCTGTTTCTTTGTAAATTTTTTAAAACTGTTTTATGATAACCTTTCTTCTGCAACTTCAGATTGCTTATCCTGTGAGCTATGTCGGTTACCTTAGTTCTACTGCGTCTGCGGATATCCTTATCTCTGATTCTATCACGCAGAGAAACTCCGAAAATAGCTCTTTCCATAGCACCCTGAGTAACCTCGAGTTTCCCCATATGGCCCACAGTGTTATGTTATTGGCAGTGGCATATTATGATTTATGACTAAGTACTAGTTGGTATCTTTATCAATGTTTTTAAATATCCTGTCTTTTTTCATCAAATATTTTGTAACTGTTAAAAATGACTATATAAATAACCTTTGTTCTTATTCAACTTCTTGTAGCTTCTATTATGGTAGAACATATGTATATGTATGTGGCATTAGACACATTCTATTCTATTATTTCGTAACTTAAACATTCCTTTTTGTAAATAGGATACACAAATATTAAAACAGACATGTTCATGCCATTTTTGTTTGATCATGAATTAAACCCTATTAAAGTTGAAAAGTTAATTAAAAATTAATATTAAAGCCTGGAAGTTTAGCAGTCATTGTTAGCCTCACGGTGTCATCAAAAAAAGATTTTAATTTGGTGGTTTTAACGAGGTGTCTCATGTTTTTGTTATGTACAATTTGTTTAGTTTGGTTCAATATGTTTTCAAATGGTACTATTTAATAAAATTTCTTCATATTTCATTATACTTATAAATCAGTACCACTGTCAATGATACAACTAAAACCACAGCTAAAACCGCTGAACCTACGCACTTGAAATTTCAAGAGAAGATATCCAGAGTTCATGGATGCACAGAACGGGAACGCCTTCAAGTTACGGGAATTCTCTAGTCTATAAAAAAAGCAACGTATTGTTTGTTATTGTGGCCAACCGTTTTCTTTTGATTTATTACGAAACGTTACGCATTAGTTGATTCACAAACAGTTACATGAGGTGTCGTAGCTGACCGAGTCGGAAATAAAATTAGAAATAAATAACTTTCATCGTGATGGTTGCAATTGCTCGTTCAGACCAGGCGCAGAAAATTGCAAAAGAAAAACGTAAAATGTGTATAGAAAGTGAACTTTTTTTTGTGGCAAGAGCAAGCTTTGACCACGTAAACGACATTATTTAAATGCTGTATTGCATGCTTACAAGGTATAATATATGGTGTACCTTTGTTTACCACCTTAGGCGTATAAAAATGTGATGTAACTGACTGTACACGTACGTTATATAGATTAGTAAGCCAGTGAATGTTTATTTGAGCACTTAGTTACACAACGCGGAATCGTAATGTTAAATTATTTTTGTCGTTTTTCTATACCAATGTAGGATATTAGTGCTCAATGTATAGGTAAAAGTATCTCGGTTAAAGTTAGTTAACATTCTACTTGTTTCATTTTTACGTGTATGTTATTCCTGTTGTTTAGGTTGAACTAATTAATCGTATTTCTTTTTGTGTTTTGTCATATGTCTATGAGAGTAATCGGCCAATGTTATAGATTTCCGAGATTGTTCTCGGAAATCTATAACATTGGCCGTAAACATATATTAGATTTGTATACACTTGTGTGTATACAAATCTAATATATGTTACCTATGCTTTTCTTGGTAATACTTTCTTGTTATTAAGAGTATGCATTTCTATCCATGTGGTCAGTATCTAAGCACGTAAATATAACGTTTGGGTCAATGAATAAAACACAGGTAATTAAATACATGTTATTTAAACAGTAATATCATAACAATAATAATAATTTCCCGTATGAACCAGGATAAATTTACAATAACAGTCTTAAACTATTTCACGTTGAATAGTCATAGGCAGTTTTCGTTTTTTGGCGATTACATCTTATAACATTATATTTACATAATACATCATCACAAACATTCGGATACAATATCTCAGAAGATTCCCATGAACCCTATACATTTTATCTTCCAGGTTAAGGTACCATTAATAATAATTAATGAGAATATCGTGTATCTATTGAAAAACTTTCAAATTACATGGCTGGCTATCTATCAATACGTGATTTAATAAAACCCTACACAGGAAACAGATAAAATTGATGATCGGTGTAATATTTATTGGGTTCGACGGGGCCTCTACTACGCACGCCTATAATTCATTTCAGAAACACATTAATGAAATCACACCATCGTCTCTTATAAGTTATTACCCAGTATCTGGTTACTTGTAAGATCTTAATTTGATAATTTGACAAGATCTCGACGATATCCACTGCCAAGTTTCTTTATAAATGCAGTATGGGAGCCTTATAATATTATTGAAATACGAGTATAATGTACGTTTATAAATTAATTGTTAAAATGGTTACCTATTATATAGTTTTGTACGAAACAGTCGTAACTACTTGCTTATATTATGACGACTGAC
Source organism: Pyralis farinalis (assembly GCA_947507595.1). Lineage (NCBI taxonomy): Eukaryota > Metazoa > Arthropoda > Insecta > Lepidoptera > Pyralidae > Pyralis > Pyralis farinalis. The sequence continues at coordinate 17,703,202 of OX382265.1, read as the reverse complement.
TGCTTTTCTATTATTTCCTATTTGTACATTTGAATACAAAATGGGTACTTCATCATGTACGCATATAGCCTATATTTCGTGACCTCCTTCGGAGCCGTAATCACCGCCTACTGATGAGGCGCCATAGCTACCGTGGTCACCTTCGAAGTTCACTGGTGATTCGCCATAGCTTCCATCGTGCCCTTCTTCGGTAGCTCCCCATCCATGACCATGACCTGTAATAAAAAAAAGGATGCTAAGTTGATAATGTCTACTGTATGACTTTGTCTTCTACGTCCACGCATAATTGCGGCGAAATGAAAGAACTGGTAATAATCATGACATCCGCCGAAACTAAAAGAAGTGGATGTCATAATATGGTAAATGTACCTACATTTTAGAGTCGTAAGGAAGACATGCCAGCGGTAGAAGAAAACTCCATGTTGAAAAAAAAGTCATTGCGTTTATTGCATTACAGCGTTATGGTGTACCATAACGCTGTATCTAATAACATGCATATCTCAATTTAGGATCTGATAGAGGAAGGAGATGATCTCGAATGAGTTTGCACGGATAATAAATACAAGTTCATAAATAAATATGGATAAAAATCTATTTATGGTAATAAATGTAAAAGTATATTTACGGTAAAGAGCAAATTTAGTGATTAGTGAAAAGGCAGGGGCATGTAATTCAGAAAAAACAACAGTTTAAATCTTGAAGTAACAACGCGCAATTGTGACCATTGGTCTAAAAAAATATATACTTGGTCTAAAAAAATATAAATGAATGGACAACGTTTACGAGGAAATTGTAGTTATAGACATGCTTCTACTTTTACGGCTTCGCTTTATCATCTTGCAAATGATAGAGTTATATGGCTAGGTGAAAGGTCAAAGGTCGTGGATTGATTTCCTCACAAAAAAATATGTTTTTTTGTCTTGGTCTGAGTGTAGTTTAAAAATGTATTCAAAAGAGGTATTTACGAATATTGATAATTTGTCTAGTACCCATAGTACAATATTTGCTCAGTTTGGAACCAGAGTTTTATTTTCCCAAGTTTTCCCAAGAGACTACAGCAAGAAAGACGTGACGAGATTATTACAGGGTCACATGAGGCACGGCCCTGGTGTTGCAAATGTCCATAGGCTACAGTAACTGCTTACCATCAGGCAGTTTGTTTGGAAAATATCGAACGTTTCTTATTTGTTTTATTGGGTCATTTAGATTTTTATAATACTTTTATTCTTGTACACCGCTAAAGTAAAACAAAAGTCTGGCCTGTTTGATGGTAAGCAGCTATCACAACCTACGGACACTTGCAACACCATAGGCGTCACTCGTGCGTTGCTGATTCTTCAGAAACCTCTTCACGCCTTTTGAAGAACCTCATATTAAACATCGCCTCGAATTGTATTATTTGTGCTGTTCTTATTGAATTGTATTACGTCGCCGATTCAAACAATGATATTTGATGTGGACAAGCCCGGACGGATTGAATGGAATATCAGACGATCGGCTGCATCGAATCAAATGAATTTCATAAGTAGGCGAATCGCTCGATACTTCTACCAATCATTTCAAATAATATTTACATATTACTGTAGATCTAATTCCTAACATAAATGTAATAATAAACCTGAATATAACTAAATTTTGCAGCAGTAATTTATAGGCAGGTAGATATTGCCTACGTAATTTTTACGTACCGCCTCCAAAATGAGGTGCAGCCTTGGGCTCTCCGTAGGTGTAACCAAGGACTTCGTAATGGTCATCACCGCCGCCGCCGCCACTCTTGTGGTGCACGTGCTTTACGATGGTGTGTTTGTGGTGGTGATGTTTCACGAAAAGCGGTACGTGAATGATGACCTTCTTATGACCGCCTCCATGGCCGCCCGCCGTTATCAGGGTTGCCAGTTCGGCTGCGCACACCAATACTAACTGGAATAGACAATTTGTTAACGTTAATTATAATATAAAATTCGATTTTCATTCCCAATCTTACATGAAAAAACAACGTATGTTTCTTTGGTCACAGCTTACAAATAATATCATGAATCGGCATTTTCATTAATAATTGTTTAAGTAATACTCCAATTAAGTAAAAGGTGTACACAATTATTTCAAATTCAATAACTAGTTTAAATTTTAAGATAAACTCCTCAACGAAAATGTCTAATACTGACAACTTTTTGCATTTCGCTTCTTTATTTTCAAAGGTAAAAAAGTATGTAAATATATTTTTACTTCCCTCAAGGAGGTAGAAATAATGATACCTCACATGCTAGGATAAAAAATCTTCTTCTCATCCTCCCATTAGATGGTTTTTAGTTCGTACTTTAATTTAAATAATGAACTAAAAATCGTAAAATAAGCTTAAACAGAAATTTTTTGATCATCCACTTCTAGTCTGTAGTAACATTTATTTAGTAACATTTGTAGAAAAATGCAACAATTCTAAATAAAGGTCGAATAAGATTAACAATTTTCGCAGTAGCAGTTAAATACCAATAAAACAGACTAAGCAATGAGAACTTCGCTGTTGCAATTAAAGCTTTGCTGCCTAATAATATCGCAACAATGAGACTTCTATTCTGAAAACATATATGATGTTTACGCCCATGAAAAGTTACAAAAGAAGTACATAGTTTCCTTAATAGTAAACATAATAACAATTTTCAAATGGCATTTATTGATAAAAGCTGTCCCTGTAAACTGCTGTTCATTGTACCTTCTTGCTTTGTGTTATCTGATTTTGCAGTACTGTAACAAAATGGTATACTTTCAAATTCCGGCTTACAGATGACAGCAGTCAAGACGAACGGCCCGCCGTTCACTCTGTACTTTTTTGTATTTTTTGGCGACATGAAGAGAATGCGCCTTTGAATTGGCAGTCACTAGTTATTTAATCTCTAAGCTTAGTGCTAATCTATTTGCCGTTTTGCCTGTTAACGTTACGTATAGAAAATATAAAATGGAGTTAGACATTTTAGAAAACGCAATTATGTGCAGAAAAAATGCTGCAACCGGCCGTTGCGTATCAGTATTTTTTGTCTTATTTTTATTGAAATGTTTTCGACACTGGTATGGACCTTGAGTACATTTTGAGATTGCAATGATCCATCGAAAATTACCTTAACAACGTAACTTGTATTGGGTTTAGGAATATTTTTTTTATAAATCAAGTTACCAGTCACCGTTTTTATGTCAAATGTTCACCAAAAGATATATAGATACATAGAATATAACAGTCATTAGAAATATCTATAATTCAAATATGTAGACAAATTTTCATATTCGTGGAATGTATGGAAATAAAATCATTTAGGAATTAAAATCTAATTCGCATGTATAATATTAAGAAATAATGTCATTTTATCCTTTTCTGGATGGTTTGGATGATGAAGTATTTTATAATTAAGGACGCTAAAACGATATATGTAACTCACCAGAAAACGGGCAGACATGATGTGAGGCAGTAGAGAGCGGCAATGGACCGAACGCGTGTACCGGCAGCTGGTGTGTGATAAAGAAATTTAAACAAAACTTCCTTTTATACTGCAACGTGGTCGCGTTTCGCGACACTGCCTCTCAACGGCTTCGAACTAATCTGCAAACCTCTAACGCCAATCCAATATAAGTCATAGTGCCACAACGGAGAGATCAAAGTCGTTCAACAGGTAAAAACTGCATTATTGTAGTGAAAATAAGGTCTACACTATAGGCGTAGGGTGGAAATTCGATCGCAGTAACGGAGATGAAAACATTGTCACAGAGCTGTAGCGGTTCAACGGAAGCCGGCGTAGACGAGAGCTTTATGGTACAAGGCCTACGATCACTCAATCATTCAATCATTCACTAGAGAGGGATTCCTAGTAATGGTTAAAGATTACTGTCCACTAAATTTAGGATTTTGCAATAATAATATATATTTAGTTTTTATCGTATACGCAATTCAATTTCCAGTGATCTTCCGAGGGATGCAAAACACAGTCTTGGAATGGGGTAGTAAAATCTAAATGGTTATAGACCTTGTACTATTAACTAATGCCATTTTTTAATTATTAAAAATAATTACCCTACTAAAAATAATTACTCTGCCTACCCAGTAAGGGATTTGGCGTGAAGTTATAGATAAAAATAATAAGCTGCTATAAATTTGCCTTTCAATACGATATAGCTTGCATGTGTGATGGCACGCTACAGCTTATAAACATTTTAACCGATTTTGTAAAATCCACGCATGAATAATATCGGCATCATGATATATGATCAGCATAAAATTCAAGACCGAGAGCGGATATATTATGTAGATTATTATATTATGTACTTATAAATAAATATGCATATACAAGTGTGTATTTGTGAGTGTATATGGTACTAATATTACAATAGTTATTGTAACATACAGTGCCAATTATATATGTATGTAAAAATATACACATTATATAATGTAAGAAATATTCAAACGCACGACAGCACGCTCAGGCTCTAAAACATATTATTTCCACATAAAAAATGGAATTGTCTAAACTAGAATAAGCTGTTATAAAAAATATCAGTTGACAAATACTGTATCAAAAAAGGTTTTAAACTATGTCTATTTTTACCCTATACATGGCCTTTGACATTATTTGTACTATCTTTTTTTAAGAAAAGTCGTGAAATAAAAGTGTAGTTTATCATATTGATAAAAAATAGTTTTTTTTGCGTGTTATTAGCAAATTGCTCTTTTAGCATCTGAATTACTATAGTTGTTATATGCGTAGACGTGCTAGATCAACCACAAATCGTCAGAAAGCAAAAAGTCTTAAATCTATCACGAGAGTTGCTAGTACACCAAAATATTGGTACTAACGTGACTACAAATGGCATAAACTTTCTTAGTATCACAAAGTCCATCATGTACAGTCCTTAAATCAAGTATTTTCATGGATCTACTAACAAAATTGTGTCTGTTATTCCGCAGAATACCTTTTGATTTGGTGACAAATCTGTTCGGTTTGTTGAACTCTTGAGAAAAGAATCAAATTCCACAATAAACAACAAATATCGGACTACCTCAATTTTTTATACAATATGTTAACAAGAATACGAGGTTTGTTTGACTCTTTTTTTTATACCGTAGGTTGTGATTGCAAGATGGCATCAGTATCGTTCGCGTATACCACCTTCCACCTTCCATTAACTGCAATTCAGGAGTTACTTCACTTCAAGTCGACACCATATTCTCTGATTACAACCACGTGTTTATAGTTTGATTTTTGCTGTAAAAACGGTTATGCATTACCAGTCCCATAATTTAGCAAAGCTGTATATTTTTTTACAGTAATAATTTTTGCTATAGCACATAAAAACTCGTTTGTCCTGAATATCTATATATAAATAGAATCTAATAAATCATATCTGTCTTACCGGAAATGCACATTAAGATCATTCTTCCGCACAAAATAGTGAGCGGTCTATGATCATATCATATCATTTAGTTCTATGACTGTGGTTACATAATTAGACGTCAACCGACGTTAAACACACTAAAATTTTATTATATCATTTATATTATTATATTTATATATATATTTTTAAAACAAACGGATAGTTGACGCCTGTTGTGTTGTATATTAGCATGTTGTTATCAATAATCTATCTATATATATATAAATGAATCTCTATTTCCCTTGGTCACTCTATAACTTGAAAACGACTTAAACGATTTCATTCATCTTTTTTTGTACGTTATCTAATACTTTATAGAAGGTTCTTACGGAATGAAAAATTAAGAAAATTGCGCAGAAAATTTAAGTATATCAGAAAACTTAACGACTATTTTAATTTCGCGGGTTTCACAGTATGTCGCATGTTCCCGTGTCGGAAAACCAGCAACATTATTTATTTAAATATATTATTTTAAATATTTATTCCAGTTTGAGATTCCAGAACAACGTCTGACGGGTCAGCTAGTGCTCTAATAAACTTAACTTGTTAGTTATCTGGAGTTTCATTATCGTCCACATAAATAAATTGTTATTGAGCCAAAATTACACTACCGACGAGCATAACGTTATGTGCCGTCACCTACTTACATCTTCCCTCAGTCTTGAATTATCATATTTAAACATCTCTCAGTGAAAATCGCAAATAGGAATTATCAAAAATATGAGAGTTAGTTAAGATAATTGTTTATAATAATTGATCTATGCAAGAAAATTCTCAAAAATTATATTGTAATAGTTTTCCTATTAATAAAATAAATTATAATTTCTAAAAAGCATTAGGACCTGTATGTTATCATAATGTTGCATAACGAACGAACAGATCGGTCTGAGTGCTAGTTTTACAAAGATTTTCATTTTTACTGTGCTTACGTTTGTATCTGTAACTCTGTATGGAAATCGGACTTTTCAAAAAGTTCTGTTACAGGCGCAGCTATAGTAATTGTCGAACAGCAATAGTCAAAAAGTAGGAAATTCATCTCCCAAAATCAAGGATCGAGGTACAGAGGTTGTGTATTTATCATAATTAAATAAGGCAGTGCCTATATACGCCTACTGGGAAGTTATTAATTTTTTAGTTATTAATTTATGTAGCCACATCATTACGAGTACATCTAACTAGTTTTCGTTACAATTTCAAATGATTGAAGAAGTAAGTTCTGGCTAAACTATGTATAAATATAAGTAACAGAATTTTATAGCGTATCTACAATATTTATAAAACATAAAATCTCATAAATAAAATAGGCCACTCAATTCTTTTGAATCCCTATTACTATTGAAGCCTTACCTTCAGAGATTTGCAATGTAATTTATTAAAAAAATTTTTCATTATTAACCTTAATTGCTCGATTTATAAATTCGTACTTTATATATATATACGTAAAGTAGTGCTGTTTCGAGATTCATGTTCAGAACACATACCTACCTACATAACAACTACGTATTCATTGTTCATAATTTTTTATTTCTGCGTCGGGTAGCGATGATACTATTGCTAGTGCGGCAGAGAGCTTAGACGTTTACTGATAAGCTCTCTTACTCGCAACCACAGATCACAGAAACAAGGTTGTTGTTTCTGTGATCTGTGCTCGCAGCACATCGGCTGTCCATGAGCTGTTAATTAACTGCGCCTAATATTGCTGCATATCTCTTCAAAATCATCTTCAATATCGATATAAAAAATCATGAAAAAAGACTACCAGTAAGTTCTGTGGAACCAGCAGGAATAGCAACGCGCGACTGAAAACTCCCGTTAAATTGCAAGCGTTCATAGGCTACGGTAACCACATTACATCAGGTAGTGTCACTAAAAGCCGTTCTATGATTTAACACTATCGTATTAATAATAAAAACAGTCGACGTAATACTGCAATAATAATGATTAGTAGAAATGATGTAATAAAGATTGTAAAAAAAATATGCGCTACAGTTACAGATGCATGCAAACATGACCTGCATTCGTAGACAAGGTAGCTCCAGTGTGGCAGTGTGCCGTCAGTGCAGGCACTCTCACTTTTACTAGAGCACGAGATCGGGAAGATGTGATTATAATGACTGATATAACACGGGTCTTATTATACTGTAATAAAATATTACATCTACTTCCACTGTGAGAATTCTAAATACAATGCATAATGATATGAGTATCTAGGTGAATTTGCATGGACATTTACATAAATATGCATTTCGTGTCTTTGAATCTAGCTACATAGATATTTCGGATTCGAAATTGTCTACAAGGTAAATTCAATAGATGAACTCAAAAGAATGTATATATATACGCAGTCTGGCCATAAGTTCTGTTACAAATTAATATGCATTTATTTTTTATGAAGTAATGTAATCTTAATAAAACTTATATGGAAGTCTCAGCAAAAAATAAAAAAAATACTCTATTCGAATTAGCCACTTTGAGTGCACGGTGCAATTTTGATAAGTGCATCAGGATGCCCTTGCATTGAGAGGTGCGGCTTCACAGCAACACAAACGACAGGCGGTGTTATTGTATAATAATAAAACATCCTCTACTCAAAGTGATTGCAATAAACACCGCATCCCGACTCCCAATAGATATTACCTTGTTACACTTGCATTAGCGCGTATACGGGGCGCTCAGTAATGTATCGAACATCGGTGCATCGGCAGTACACATCGTGTAATCCGGCCATTGATCCAGGGCTTTGAAATAAAGTTATACGCGAACTAGCGACGAGGCTATATAATTTGATTGATAGATTGTTGTACACCTGCCATATCCAGTAGTAAAGGCTGCCGCGGTCAAACTTGTACACTAAGGGACGCTAGATTGATAAGAATGGCATAGGACTCTGAGACAAAATGTGAAGGTTGATCAACAATAGTCACTCGATAGTCTGCATGCACTTTAGCTTTCCGTCATTAGTACGAAAACAATAAAACCGGTCATGTACGAGTCCATCTCGCGCACCGGGATGCTTCTGTAACCTATATAATTCCAAATTGTGTATAACTAATATAATAAATGGTTAAAAGGAAGATAAGTAATAAATGAAATATGACATTATTATTGCTGTGAGACTTACCGCGATTTGATTTTATTATTTCCCCGATATGTCGGCGATGTTACTGACGCCATGGTCATGGGAGGACTGGAGCCGGCGAGTAGATAAAGCCGTTAAGGGCAGACACTTATATATATACATCATCATATATTGCTTCCGTAAAACACTTTTATATTTAGGTACATGCTTTCTTGTCTGTATGTTTTTATAATTATTATTTTGTTAGTTTCTCTATTAACAGTCATTCGTAAACTAACTTCCCAATGAGCTAGAAACGTGAAACGTAGATCAAAACTGGAGGGTAATGCTGTATTGGGTATTTTGCATTTGTGTATGTCTGTTTGTTAGTTTCTCTGTTCAGTACAAATAATGTCGATCGATTTTAGACTTCTTGATGAACCATAGTTCGATCTCTTGCGTTTCGATACATGGATCGAAATTGAATGATAATGAAAAACATGATTTCGTATCTATCTGTTTGTATATTTTTCTGTGCGGAACAAATTTTGCAGTTGATAATAAAATTCTCTAGAGTAGTAGTTCAAACAGTATAAGTAGTACAAACATTTATTCGATCATCAGTCGGTTTTAAACATCCCAATGAACTATATGCTTGAAATTTGAAAAATAAGTCAGATTTTTTCTTTTTTTGTTGACGAGCTCGGTGGCTCGCTCTGGTCCCGCGCATGAACGCTCGTGGGTTCTATCCCCAAACACAACACACGTATGTTTGCATGAACATGTATGTTTGCCTTAGTGTTGGTGTTTTATGACAGATAGGGCGCATCAAAATGGCCTGTTCGGGGAAGTACCTTACAGATAACCACCAAATAATAACTCCCTGGAGGATTGATGTGTTTCTGCGAGTGACCAGGAGGTTACCAGTAAGCTCGTAAGAAGTTGCAGGCGTTCATAGGCTACGGTAACTGTTTACATGAGGTGGACCGGACGCTTGTATTCCTCCCGACTCTGTATAAAGAAATAACTTTGTAAAATTTAATATCGTCGTATGTTACCCAACGTTCAATTCCACGTAATGAGCATTTAAATGAAAAAAAAACAAAAATATTATTTACCTATAAAAGGAGTAATTGTATACATCCCAAAGTAGACTAAATTATTATAAAATAATAATTATTATCTACTTGAATTATTTTTACGGTATTTCTATAAATTTTTATTTAAAGAAGATAAGTCATGTCATGTACGAGTACATGCGGGTATGCCTCCCGACGTTGTCATCTATGTAAAACAGACGAAACCGATGATTTTACGCATTTTACCCTCCAAATCATAGTTTCCTTACGATGTTTTACTTCACCGCCGAGCTAGTGATAATTACAAATATGTATATATCAAAGGATTCAAACCGAGGACCAGTTGACCAAAGGAGGGTTCTTTGTAATGAAATATCTAAATTATATGCGATAAGAATGTCAACTTAATAATAAAAATATAATATATATTTTTCTAGTCTATTTTATATTTTGTTTTTATTTATTACATTTAGGCTATAAGAACATATCTAGTATATATTTGTTGTAGCTTTCTTCTTTATTTTCTACGAAACTGAAACACTATTCTGTTAAAAAAATAAACATTTCTTTGTCACCGTGTTGAGATTAAATTTATAGAGATGGAAGAAATAAAGGACAATCACTAGGAATATCGTCCGTCTACGACCATTTCACTAATTGTATGTGTTTAATAATATATCGGATACATGTGTGTGTTGTATTTTATCTTAAGATACAATACAGGGGTACATGAATTACAAACTCCAGTCATTAAAGACTCGGGCCTCAGGCTTCTAAATAGCCACTCATTCGAATTTCTGTATCTAATACCCTTAATAACAACACTTGTTTGGAAATTAAGCAAATTATGCGCCGATAACGTAAGGGTACGTAATAATACGTAACAGGACTCAGAATTATTAACATAGTGCTACTTTCGTTGTTTCAGCAATTCATGTAAGCGAAACCGCTGCGTACATGCGTATGTATAGATCGACGGATGGAGATGCATTTCGTACATCTAATTTATATGACAATATTTATTTTAATTATTAGAAAATGATATTAATTTATAAAACATTATTTCATAAAATTGCTTTAAAGCAAATATGTTAAGAAACCTACAATACAAATTACTAATCATTAATTAATTATACGGATCAAGATTTTCACCCCGCAACATCGTGGAGAAGCATCTGGCTATTGACCAGAAAGTTTTCTGCGGTTTTGAGGATCTTAAGACAGCATTTGATAGAGTTGTACGAAAGGATCTATGGAATATTCGTGTATGGTATTGACGTGCTCCGTGCTGTACAATCCACTTATGACGATTGTTGAGCATGCGTTTGGGTGGACGGCAGCTTGTCGCACTGGTTTGACACCAACATTGGTGTCACACAGGGGATGCGTGCTGTCGGCTCGGCTAGTCATTCTGTATCTGGACAGTTGTCTTCAGAGTACAAGAAATATGAAGAGAATGCGAATGGGTGACTCAGTGATTAACTGCCTGCTTTATGCACAAGGCTCGGTAGCAGAATCACCATCAGAACTGCAAACACTAGTTACAATAATGAAAGATGATTGTATGAAGAAAGGCTTACAATTTATTACGAAGAAAACCAAGATAATGGCATTTGAAACATTGAAACAGAGGCAACCAAAACGAACACGAGAATTACGGGTCATTTGAAAAGTTCTTAGCCTAACATACTTAATGAAACCACACGATTTTGAGTTTATTTTTATTTTTCAACATACTCTCCTCCGAGCTCAAAACACTTTTTCCATCGACCCGCTAAGGCTTGGTCTAACTCCTCAAAATAAGCGTCCACGGCGGCTATGACCTCTTCATTTGTAAAAAAATGTTTACCACCTAAAATTTTTTTCAGCTTTGGGAACAAAAGTCGGACGGCGCTAAATCCGTATGTAGTGTTGGAGCAAGTGGATGAGATTGTATAACTTGGAAGCACTTTTAGCAGGGATGGAAGGTACACCGCTGATGAGGAGAGACGAGTAAGTGCAAATAAATCTCTACCCTAACTTATACAAGTAAAAGCTGGGTATGGCAGAGAGAGCATAAAAATAGAATAAATGTGTACGAGATGCGAGCACTGCGCAAAATTTGTGGCATAACGCTTGCTGACCGCGTTTGTAATGATGAAGTAAGAAAGTAAGTTGGGCTGAAAGAGAGTTTTGGCGATTAGATAAGAAAATGCATGTTCCGTTGGTTCGGAAATGTAGAAATAATGCAGGAGCCGATGAAGACCATGATCGTATCGAAACTCAATTCCAGGACCAAATTGGTCACGTGTTTTATCAAAAGGTGATATCAGGAGTCCAAGGAACTGGCGAGCATGCATGAAATGAGCTATGAATGTTAAAGAAGCAGGGGAGGTGAGTAAGCATCAGGCATAATTAATTATTTTATTACTTATACCAATGAAATCAAGGCTAGTGCATTACACGATAATAGAATAGAATACTCTTTATTACACACAATAATAATACATACAGAACACATGTAAAAAGAGAATAAATATACAATAGGCGGTCTTATCACTAAAGCGATCTTTTCCAGACAACCATACGAAACGAAAAGAAACAATCATCAGTAAGTAAAAAAGTAGGAGCAATAGCTAAAAAATACAAACGATGAAGCCAAAAATATTTCAAGTTATTAACAAAATAAGTAAAGAATCTTGTGGACACACGACTTCGCTTCTGCCCGCAGAAAGGTGCTCGATCGTTTTGAGCCACTTCTCAAAGTCCCATTCTTTTCAACGACGCATGCATGTAGAACCATTCTATTGTCATCTTGTCTTTCAAATCTTGTCTTTGTATTTCAAAAGCCCGGCATTATGTAACTACTATGGGAAGTTTTTCAAGTAGCTCCACTAACAGTGCTCTGATTAAATTAAGCGGTACATACTCTGACCGGATATAGCTAAAAACAAAAACAAAACGATACGTGAGTTGCGGACATTTTAGAGTTTCGGAACGAAATAGGAAAACGTAAAACTGATGGCATCTCTGGGGTCTTACTAATACGAGTATCTTAAGCACGGAATTAGCAGCAAATTAATGCTTCACTAATAAATCTATTTATTTGTTAGTGAAGCTTCAGGTTGCTACTAAATGCTATTAAGATCCCAACAAATGGCTAACTTACTGAATGTCGTGACGTATTGGATACTGAAACTGATGGGTTCTTTATTTACAACTTAAGAATATAATTTACAATATTGACTTCAACTTTTTATTTCAATGGTGTTATTTTAAAGATAAGTGAAAATGCTGAAAAAACAACTGCTCTAAGTGAAACTAGGGTCCACCCTAACTTGGTTATTAGGTACATACAAGTTTAAGTATATACAGTTAATATATGTACATTGTTAACGCAATTATTTCACCATCTTGATTCCTCCATTATATATAATCCTATTGTACAGAGATCAGTTGGCCCTTATCCTTAGGTCTACAGAACCTACTGAAAAGAAACTTCTTGAAAGTCAATACGACGAAATCTTAAACTATATAACAATAAAATTTTATTAAATAATTTTAACTCAGACTATCATCACAAAGCTGACATGCGTACATCCGACAAACTGATGGCGTCATTGAAGTCGCTACTAATATCCTAAATTTAATGTATACGTAAATGAAATATTTTTCTATATTGAATCAGCTGAACTTTTATAACCATACGAAGACAAATTAATTGTAAATAACCGTTTGTTGCCAAATAAAAATAAATGAAAGAAATCCAGCCTAACAGTAGTCGCAAATGATGTATAATATCTGACATCTCACCTTGGTAATTCATAAACAACATTAACATTATATCCTGAAACAAAAATTATTCAGGTATTACATGAAAGGATTTTTCGTATCGAAGAATCATTCTATTGACTGAAAACTGAATTTTTTTAATAAACTATTTCACTTTCTCATCGTCCACTCTTGCACACTCGCGCACACCGAGTACCAATCTCTCGGAAAATGAGTTGGTAGCATATGACCAACTCTACTGACGCGGGCCATATGACCAATATGACCAACTCTACTTATTTGACGTTGGTCAAATCAAATAGCGCGCGCTTTCCCGATTTCCTGTTACACACTACCGTCCCTTTTCACCAAATCACTCCTACACATTGAAGGAAAGCAAGAGGAAAGATGTTACACATACAATAAAAAAAAATATGACACCATATGATAGCTTTTCCCAAAACTTTGTTGTGTACAAAATCCGCCTCCTTTGCAGTTTTAACAATATATACTTAAATTCATATGATACTTTACACTTGCAATGTGAAATCCTATTCCTGTGGCCTAAGAAAAACATGTGCTTTTGACTATACTCAAATAAAATATAAAATTGCAACAAATAGAATACATATTTATTATTTGTGACTATTTGGTACGGAATACTAAGTGTGCGAGGCCAACTTTGCATTTCACAATGTTTTTTTTTAAATGAAATTACATAAGTGCAGTAGGTCTATGCTTTCACGTGTTAAGAGACGGAGGCGACACTGCGTAGTGACACAGATACTATTCATAGCATATGAGTATTTGAGGAACTTAACAGTCTCGATATACGTAACAATTCGATCACAACATGCAATTCAGTAACTATCGGTCAGTCACAACGGCAACGTCTAGTGAAGTGGTTCATTGAGTTGACTAAACTAGGTTTCGTTGCTCCCGACCTACTCGTACTATAATTCAAATTTGACGACTGTATGTAGTGCATACCCGTCATTCGTCGACATTTGATAGGTATTACCAAGAAGGGTTTCTGAAAACTCGTATCCAATCCCTATTTATAATCGTGTATATTGTAGAAGTGGTAGTAGTGGACTGCTAACATTATTTTTAATGTGGCCTGTCAAAATGTCCCCATCACGCCTGATGGAAAGCTTCAATGTGTACCAGAGATGAGAACAGCCATCCAGTGATTAATGCTGTGTTGAGTCCCTTGACGGCCCGCTAAGGTGCCTCTTCACACCTGGTATAAACGACGCGGGATTATAGGAAGTGGTACACATGCGCCGGAAGCGAATTCCACATTTTGATAGTCCGACAAAGAAATGAGTCGCCGAACTTCTTAGTACGGGATGTAAGCAACCCAACTCTGTGTGATCTCAGTCCAGCGCGAGTGTTCCGGAGGAGGAAAGGAGAAGGAAGGACGAGGTCAAAAGCTACTCAGAATATTCCCATTAACATTGGGGAATAAGTCGCTCGCTATCATATGTAGAATTAAAACCAGCGTCATCTGCTTTGGCACTTAATAACGAGACTAACAAAATACATCTATCTTACGGAACACCAACCAAATGACAACTCCATGGAGGGTTGTTTTGTTCCTGTGACAGAGTGAGGTATCAAGTAAGATCCTGAGTTGCTGCTCTGATGTTACTGAGTGTTAGTAGGTGGCAAACCGTGAGCGATTCTCCTTATATTGCAAGCGTTCATAAACTACAGTAAACGATTACGTCATTTGAACCCTATGCTTATTCTGTGGAAAATACTTTTTTAAATAATTTAGAATACTTTTAAGACGGCGGTCAGTCCAACGAGTACTCATATTGAGAAAATTATTTCGCCTTTTTTCAGCCTTAGCTAGGAGTAATGAACGGAAGGAAACGGGATAAGTGTCGTTTCCTAATCCATTAGAATTGGCGAGATTCGCTACTAAAGCATAAGTATTTGGCGGAGATACTTCCATCTTGACATGGAGCCACTGGCATCAGACACAGAATTCAGAGGGAAATTAAAACCTTTTTATGTTACTCAGAAATTTATTTATCATGACCATTGTTTACCATGAAAAATGGGCTAAAATGTAGAATTAATCACAATGTAATAAACTAATAACACTTAGTTGCAGATAATACGTTTGTGTAATAACTAGAATCACAAAGTGATTATTTTCAAACATCGCATACTTTATCAATTTTGTTTTGACATTTGCGCTTCTTTTATAATGTGCTCCAATTACAAAATGTACAGTACAAAAAGCCAATAGGCAAATAGGACACAATAATTCGGTTTTCACTTAGAATTTCGAGATTTACCTAGCGCACTTAATCCTCTCAATTATTTTTGCTGATCATCCAGGATAATTAAAAAAGACGGCAGCGAAATAGATTAATCTATGAACAACCTCTAAGCATCTATTATGTTTCCTTTGAAT
Source organism: Pyralis farinalis (assembly GCA_947507595.1). Taxonomy (NCBI): domain Eukaryota; kingdom Metazoa; phylum Arthropoda; class Insecta; order Lepidoptera; family Pyralidae; genus Pyralis; species Pyralis farinalis. The sequence goes on along the minus strand of OX382265.1, from coordinate 17,687,469 downwards.
ATTCCTTCTCGTGAATGTTGCAGGTCCCTGCTTGCTCAGTTATAATATTCTGTCGGAACCAATGGGCAGTTCGAGCAGATTAAGGTACCTATCCGTATCCGTTAAAAGTTTGGGTCGTCCTAGTGAGTAGTACTGCAAACGCTATAAGCAAACGGCTACCTCTGCCCTACCTACCATGACCACGGTTATTAATACTGCTAATGTAACGTACAGTTTAAGAGGTACCTGATCCGCAAGACGAGACTTTACAGTAGAGCTCGAACCACGTCACACACACTTTGCTATCAAGATAGATTCACATTCCGATTGACCTTCAGGTAGATTTTGCAGTGGGCACAGTATCGCGTCATCTTGTAGCCTTCCACATACTGTTACGCTAATTTATTAACAATATTCTAAATACATGTTCCTATAACAGCAAAATGCTCTAGCAAATGCCAAATGAATATCAAGCAGTACAAAATTGTTTAAAATACTACCTTCTGATTACAATTTATAAACATTATATCTAAGTAAGATTACAAGTGACTGTCGTCATTTTGTTGATATTACGGCATTTTAAACGAGGCAACTGACCAAAAGAATGTATTTTGAAGATTCACTTAATATTACGAATATTCACAAATTTTTAGTGATAATTTGTGTAAAAATATATTGAAATAAACTTACTTTCAAATTGATATTGCGGTCAAATAACTGCTTCCGTCTTTTTAGTGTTAAAAATACCATTCGAAAATGGACGAATAAACTAATTTTACACAAAAAAAACATAGCCAAGCTCGATCGTAATCATAGCCAAGCTCGGTCGTCCAGGTACTAGTAGATTAAACATCAAGTTACAATTTTTTTTAAAATATATTTTTAATTTTTGCTTGTGGAGAGTTCTGTAGATTCAAGCAAAAAAAACACCAAACGAAGCAATAGCGGATACGTATACTCGTATAGCTCTAATGAGTATTTTTTATTCAAATGTTGAAAACTGTATTCATTTTAATCATGTTACTTTATAGTAATTTGAAAACAATAAAACGTGAATTTTCCGAATTTTCACTAGTGCGCTTTATTACACGCGGTTATTATCCTCTACTTTCTAGACAATTCGAGAAATTTCCAGACAAACTCTGTTAGATAAAACTAAAATAATACTATATCATGTTGTATTTAACCTGAATAACATTAAAAGATTTTCAAATTGTAAACAACCTGTACCTATTTTATAGTACCACTTGATATAGTTATTCGTATTATTCTCTAAAATTAAAGAAAAAGATAGAACTAGGGGTTTCTGCACGAGAATTCTCGAGGCGAGGATTCTCGAAAAATTTATCTTGCGCGTCGAAAGCGCGAGAAATCAATTACCAGCGCTAGAAAAAAACAAAAACAAATGGTGGCCGTCACGGGACGCCAGGCAGATGTGAAACATCTTAGTGAATATACATAATTTAAAAAATACAGATCAAAAACCATCGGATAGATATAGTAAACAGCACATGCAGAGAAGCAACGGAGTGTCTAGTATGTGCACGCACACACGTACGTAAGGGAGTCGAGAGTGGCGGCGTAGAGGGTCCATGACGGCATGAGAGAGCATCATACCATTTGCCGTTACGGCAAAGTGCGCCTATATAGATAATAGATGTTTTACATCAAAAACACGTACGTGACGAGTCTAGAGTGTAGCATCGCTGTTGTACATCTGGGATCTGGTACGGACACAATAATTATAAAAAAGTTAAGTACTAACCTACTCTTTGTTCTTTATACATATTTTTATTATACAACGTCGGAAGGCATACAAGCATACGGTCCACCGGATCTAAAGCGGTTACCGTAGTCTATGAACGCTTGTAATATAAGTATCATTCGCGCGATACCTCCTCTGCTTCTAACACAGCAACTCCTTAGGAGCATACTGGTGACCTCACTCACACGCAGGAACACAACAACCCTCTAGGGAGGATTTGGCTGCGGTTTTCTGTGAGGTGGAGGCATTTCCACAGACGGGCTGCTTTGATGAGCCCTGCCTCTCTTAAAAATACCCAGACCAAGACAAATAGACATGTTCATGCACACAAAAGTTTATCCTGTGTGGGAATCGAACATACGAGCGTTGGTGTAACGTAACAACGCGTTTCGCCACTGCGCTCGACCAAGCTATACAATCCAAAACTAGTCCTATTAAGCTTTAAATATATTTAGGGATAAGTGACATTTTGGTACCCTCATTGTAAATAAATCAGCTTCCAGTTTCAAACATTTCTTTATGTAAAGTACTCATGGACACAGCGCTCGCCCGCAACACATACCTACACACATACACACCGATCGTTGCAAAGCGGTATACAGAGTTTTACGTTTCAAGGCCTCCATTGTAATGTAATATCTACAAAATATAATATATTTTGTACTCGGCATGGTGGGCATTGAAGTCTCCCAAAATCACTAACTCCGCGGAGGGATACTGTTCGATGACACTGTCAGTCGCCCTTTGCAGGCGCTCAAATAACCGAGTTGTGCCTGTATCACCGCTATGAGACCTGTAAAGGCACGCGTAGATTCGGGTGTGACCCGTATTATTTTACAAAGACCTATTTATCACTACTTTTTTCTTTGTAATCCGTTGTCATCCGTAAAATATAAGAATGCTGTACATTTCATGGGCGAAAAGAATTAAGTTAATTAATTAAGTACTGTGAGGAGTCTTTGTACTAAAAAAATGTTCAACTGATCATGCGGTTTCACGCATGGTGAAACCGCTGAGTCTAGAAGCAATCCATTTTTAATGAAATTTTGAAAATGACAATAATTCTTTTGATGAAAGAATGAAGTAATAAAGGTTTCATTGTTGTTGCCAAAATTAAAAATAAAGAATAACGAATTTTTATACTAGTATACATTACTTAACTTAACAGCGTCTAAGGGCATGACTATTCAATTAAAACATAAAAACAGAAGTTAGTAAACTGAAGTTCGAGGAGCATATAAAAATTAAAATACCTAAATGTTATGGCTCACTCAAAATTTTGTGTAGGTTACGGGGTTGCGGCCGTTCCTGACGACCACCTCATTAAGGTTAAGGTTGAGCGACGTCTTAGTCTTATTTAATCTTGATTACGGTGATATAGTATATGACTCTTGTCTACTCAAAAAACTAAAAAGAAGATTCTGCGCGTACATAATTCCTTTATCAGATTTTGATATAATGTTCCCAAACGATCTCATATTACCCCATTTTTGAATAGTTAATAATAATATGATGAGCATGAAAAACCGCGATATACTAAAATAAATATATTTTGTATTTAATTAAAAAATTAGGGTTAAACACTGCGAAAGGTTAGTAGAATGTAACTCTCGTATTGTACTGCCACGGCCACGTCTCGAACTGTTTCGGGGTACATTTAGTTTTGCAGCGGCAAAATGTTGGAACGATTTGTCCCCACAAATCGTTCCAACATTTTGCTATAATTATTTGTTATGGATTTGGATGCCTTAATAGGCGCGGGGCTATTAAGGCATCCAAATCTATAACAAGTTTTCAAAATAAATGTTAGACCCGGCTGTTATCGAAACAAAAATCTGGCTGTTGTTGGACAGTACTGTCTCCAGCTTCCTGATAAAAGTTCCTTATATTTAAGCATTCTATTGTGGTAGGTTTACTCTCTTGTTGTTCCTTGTTTTTATTGTTTAATAGATTAGACATTATCTCCAAGTCTTGAAATTAGTTGTCTTATTAAGAAATTAACAATAATTTACCTACATATTATTATTATCATTTTTAATTCAATTTATTGTCATCTATTTTCAAAGTTTAAAAACATGTGGTAATTATTGGTACCTACATGTGCAGCGTCTATTCTGGCGGCGTATCATCAAAGGCAGAGACTGAAAAACAGCGGTTCCGCTGAGGCTCTTACCTTTTTATCTGTACAATACGTGTATGTTTGTGTAATGGCTACTATATATTCGACCACTGTGTAATAATGTCATTGGTCGCAGACCACGTGTTTGTATAGATGAATAAAGTTTCTTTTATTTATTTATTATTATTATAAAAAGGAAACTCAAACATTCAAACAAATTTTCTAAATATGTATTATGTATGTAAATGTGCAGTACATGGGCTTATGATTGTAAATAGAAGAGACTAGGAAGAGAATTGAATAAAATACAGTAAGATTATATTTTAATAATATTTGACATATTATGCCCGCTAGGGTCCAATGGCAAATATTTTTTTTTATCTTTTTAGTTCAGAAAACAAGAAGTAGAACAAAGGAACGAATAGGGCGAGATTGGTGAAAGGAGGACGTGTAGGAATTTGCGGAGGATCGTGATGGTAGAGACGAAAGCCGGTGGAAAATTGAGGGTAACGTCGAGTATTCATATTAAGAGGTGGCAATTTACTGGATCATTTTTTAATGTATAGTCCATGTCGCTGACTCTAAAAATGTTGAATATTGCACATATATTACTTACAGATCTAAAGAGTTTGTTGGTAGCGTATCCACCAAGACAAGGTTTATGAAAATTATCACAGGATATCGGACGTGGAAGAAACCGCGCACTACAGCTAGTAATTTCCACATCAACCTCTACCCACATACATGTCCCACTGCTGCGAAACGTGTCTTCTTTCAACCAAAGAGGTTTAGAACATGTTCATGCTCCTTAATTATTAACATATTTAAAATATATATATATATTCTACGGACAAAGCAATGCGTGCTATGGTTTTATTACGATCTAAATTTGTGTATTTACGTGATAAACTTCATTTACTATAGAGATATAATAACTACTTTTAATTAGTAAGTTAACAACAGTTATTCATATTGACAAGTACTGTTATCCCTAATCGTTGATTCTATCTCGTCTACAGATACAAATTTGCTTGTCCATGCCGCGTAAACCAATATAATTAGAGACGCTGTAATAGATAAAAACGAAAATACAATAAGTTAGCTTCACAGACAGGTTTAAAACGATTAATTTGTCATGCGTCTTTTCCTCTCAAGAATATCAGCTCTTTGCGCTCAGCGTGAGTCCGACTTAATAGTATTATTAAGATTCTTATTATATAACAAATATGTCAACGGAGCTATAATCACTGCGTACACTGATAATCTTATACATTTAGAAAGAAATATTTGCCTGAGTCAAATCGGGACAAATTTTTTAGTTTATTTAGATAATAGCTAATGATACGTACGTGGCTCCAATAGAGCTAAGTCCCAAAACTCCCCAATATGTATGATGTGTGCGTACTTTTATATATATATATATATATGTATATATATATATATATATATATATATATATATATATATATATATCGTGAATGTACATCATCATCATTATTTGTTTTGAAATATAAGTAACATAAGATACCCTCGGAGCCTCATAATAAAGAATAAAGTTATATTACTGTACATTTTATATCTCTATGAAAAAAAATTGAGATAATTTTGATATGAAAACAGGACTATCGAACGCTTAGACAATAAACCTCATTTAAGAATCAGTTGGTCAGAAATAGTTTGAAAAATCGTTTCATTCGTATTTTAGTAAGTACGTTGTGCGTAGGTATATTATTACTTATAATATTTAAACTTAATTATTATCAGAATATTTATGCTTATGCATGCAGAGATTAGCTATGTGTAATTAATTTTCTTTCGGGTGAGATTAACTAATATACGCGCGATGGAAAATATTGAATCGGCCCATAAACAATACGTTTTAACATAACCAGTGTTGTAAGTATACCCAAAAACGTATACGACTTATTACATCACACAAAAATGCTAATATATCTATATATCTTTCAAATTCTCTACAGATAGTGCATTAACAGTATTTAGTAAACGTTGACTGCTTACCTGATTTAGAAATTAAAAGATCGAAAATAATATTAAATTCTAGTACCTAAATGCATTGATTACGTATATACATGCACGTACATTTACGAGAAGATGAAGGAAATATATCATGGTATAACATACGAAGGGCAAGGTGGGTGGGCTTTTAAAGATAGGATCGCTATCATACCCCCCGTGTGCCTACAAATGACAGTTTATTTAGAATTATGATGTCTCATCCTCTTTGACTATTTCAATCAATTAACCACACGGTGTCCCACAATGTTTGACGGTAGTCATTTGTCGAATAGGACTGCATTTTTATATCTTTTTTTAAGTAACGGGTCTATGCGTGCGTAGGTTTGAGGACAGGTTATTGAAGGAACATTTCGTTTATCTTCATTATTTTTTAGATGATGACATCTGGAATACGTTTTCGTTGACAGCTACAAAATAAAATATCCGTATATGATTCATAGAAAGTACTTTATAGAAATTTAGTTTGTTTATGCCTACCTGACGTTTTTTCCGTGAATGAGATTCTTTTTTTTTCAAAAGGTTTGGGAGTTTAGTTTTTGATGGTAGAAGTGTCAATTATATTTTGATGACGCCACTATGTTTGTATTTTATTTCCTACCTATCTAAATTCCCACGTCATATTATTTGTAGAGTAGGCAGAGAGAACTATACGCCAGATGGCTCGGTTCTTGCAGGTTTGTAAGGAATATTAGAGAAGCGAGTGAGGTAGCATTGGCTTCTCCTGGCTGGCCAGTGATACCTCACTCGCTTCTATAATTATTATCGCGCTTTTCATGTATACTCACCTCGCTTTTTAGGGCCACCATCATGATAAAAGTGTTTCTTTTACCTCGAAATTTTTATGGAAACAAGTTCCCGCTTAATTAATGATTCACTTATTATGAAATATGCTACACAGCTTTTATAAATGGTTTATGAACCCTTTATTAGTTATTAGACCCTTTTGGAATCTATTTGGTTGTGTCTTTAGAGCAAACAAGGCTCTGGTGCATTATAGAGTATCATAGACGAATGACAACTGTCTGAAAAGTTGCTTTGTTCCTGAGAGTAAGTGAGGTTGGTAAAGTAGCGAGGAGTCGCAGCGTTAGCAGAGAGCAGCGAGGGCGGCACGCGTAAGGTAGATCAACATAATGCTTTATATTTTGGAGGTATTTTAGCAAGGATGCAAGGTACACTGTTGCTGTGGGGAGATAAGTTAACGCGGGAAATAATGTGAAGCAAAAACTTGAGCCCAAGTCTCAAATTGGCTATTTCTGTACTGTATTCAGGTACATAGAAGTGAGAGCGTACTGGGTATGGCAGAGAGAACTTGAAAGTAGAATAAATGCGGATGAGATCTGAATAATATGTAAAGTCTGCGACATAACGCTTGTAGACCGCGTTCGCAATTATGGAGCAGGAAAGACAGTCCATGTGAGAATAAGAATGGGTATGCTCCGTTGTTTCATGCAAGAGGAAATAACGGTGAAACAAATATACAACGTGGAAGTTTATGGTTATAGGAGAGCCGAGCAACACTTATGCTCCTGAACACCTATAACGACGAGATTTATTGTGTTTTATTAGAAGGAACGTCGGGAGCCCGAGGAACTGACGAACGTGCATTAAATGAGCTATGAATGTTAAAGAAGCCAATGAGCTATATAAAGACCGGGTTCATACTCTGCATACCCCGCATGGACGTGAAGAATATAGACAGATATATAATAAGTATATATAGTATAAAATATAAGTATACATAGAGCAGCTAGTAAAAGCATCTTTATGCCGATGTCATGTGTCTAGATACGCAAAAAACATAAATGAGTTGCAAACATGTATAAAATTTGGTTTTATATAATATAGCCATGACACGTACCTACGAGTGCTAGCATGAAACTAACGGTATTTGTGCTGATTTGGAGTTTGTCGTCAACTATATTTGGCCCGATTTTTGTGAAATATTTGTTTGGAACTTATATGTTAATTGTCTATGATTTCTGAGTAAGGGAGGGTACATCAAAATCGTGTGAATAATCGTGTGATAAGTCAATACGGATTCCACCTGGTGATTTCCAGTGCATTCTACGCTCGTCTAGGTTTCGTCGATGGAGCGTCAGCCTAGATATGGTGATGGTATTCGTTCAAATTTAGATGGTTTGTCTTATAAAGCACATGCATAAAAACCATTGCCTGTCTGTGCTGTCTTTGATGCTTTTTCTGCTGTATATCACTGATATGTCGTCAATTGATGATGATGTACATTGCTGTATGGACGATAGCCCTGGATTACCTATAATGAACATAATGCTAATATTCCATTTCCTCTTGTAGAGGAGAGTCGACACCGAATTGTTTTAAACTTCCAACTACATTGTCAGAATGCAAAAAAAATGTTGTTCGATGTGAAAATTAATTTGTGAAAAACGGTTGTGAACACACAAAAAATTTCATCAAAATCGGTCCAGTCGTTTAGGAGGATTTCAGTCACATACACACGTACATTAGAATTATATATATAATATAAATATATACCAATTCGTTCTAAGATATCATAAAAAAATGTTTCATATAAAATGTATGAGAAATGGAATTTACTTTATATTTTTTTTTCCATGTTTTAATACTTTTTATCCTATTCCGGACGAAGACAAATCCAAAGACACAAAAATCATAAAAATCGGTGCAGCCGTTCTTGAGTTATAAATGGTGTAACTAACACGACTTTCTTTTATAGATATAGATGCTATTGTTAGAATTAACAATATAAGGCAAAAAAGGTAAAATTAACTAAGCAGTAGACCGATTCTACTAAAAACTGCAACTACACTGCAGCGCGGCGTGTGTCAAAAAATTATATATATGCATACATTTTGACGTTTCACTATTCTGGTAAGCGAACTGACAGCAGTGACGTTGTAGGATTGCTGCAGTAAATCTCGCTATTGTGTTAAAAACCTGCACTGCACCTGCACGTTTCCTGCAATATAATCGTATTCTGATAAATTGTTTCGACATTTGTATACTGGTGACAGAAGTTCTGAAGGAGTTTACTTGCAGTTTTGTTAACGTTACTCTTGAGCAACTTTTGCGAAGTGAAATTAATATCCAGAAGCGATGATTTATATGTTCTAGGAGAGATGTTTGTGGAAATATATGATTAAGTAAAGCTTTTTTCAGAAACCCCTCCACGCCGGCAATCAAGGGTAATGGGGCTTGAAACTACAGGAATCAATATTAAGTAAAAATCCAATTTATTACATTGAAATACGGGAACACGACAGGTGTTAATTTGCAGTATGCGCACAGTTCCAGTGTAGTTGCAGTGCAGGAAATTTTAATAGAATACACCTACTGGCACTGCACTATTCCTGCATAACGCAAGTGATAAGCGTAAACGTGCAGTTGCAGTTATTTATCAGAATTGTCCTACAGTACTTGTTACCATTTAAGTTAAGAGATATGTAAAGTCTAGGAAACAAACTGTACTCATATGTTGAAGAAAAGAGCTATATATATATATGTATCGGGCTAGATTATAATTGATGGACTGATGATATATAGCAGATCTCATGGTGGTTCATTCTGCTATGGATGTTATCATATACACTTTCCAACCTCTGCTATAATATACTATTCGATATCAATGTTACTCAATTATTTTCTGTCTTATTTCACGGGTTTTAATCCCGGTCATTTGATAGGCGTGCGTGGGGATATAAATCCAACGCGTAGAGGCCCCTTCTAAAAGAATGATGTTATGTATTATACCAGCTGTGACCTGGTCTGAGGGATATCAATGGGAGGATATACCACGGAACAGGTCACAGCAGATATTGGGTCTATTGCAAATGTGTCGGAAATAATTAAGCTATTGAAATGAGATCTGGAGGGATTATTAGTACTGGGCTATTACAGAAGAAAGACGGACACCTGCCATAACTATCCTATCTGATGTTACTTCGGCTGGCGGTGGCTCGCGACTCACTAGATGGACCCCCGAAATGCCAGATGATAATTATTTTTATTATTAGTATTTTCTATGTATACATAAGTATGTATTTACAAAAAAAAATGTATTTACGTATGTTTATCAGTTGTCTAGTACCCATAACACAAGCTTCGCTTACATTGGAACTAGGTGGCGCTGTGTCATTAAAAAAAAAAATACGTGCCTCTGTTACGCGCTCCTCCTTCACGCTCCTCCGTCGTGAGTTCTTATCGTCGCCGGCAGATTAATATAATTCATTTAGTAGAGAGTAATAATACAGCTTTATTGACCGTTGGAACACCCTCGGCATCAACCCCAAATGCTTTTTATGTTTAATCCTCAAAATGACGTCAATTGACACACTAATTCCAAATGTATGAAATTACTCATTTATTAGGTGGCACAAATCTGTCCCGTCTCGTCACTCCACCGTAAGCATCGTAATTTCAAACGTTTAGTGTGATTTAACATTCAATTCGTTTAAATCCCAATCGTTGTCTTCGGTCAACACAACAGACACAGACAGGAGTAAATCCAAGTATACTCGGGCTATATGTGGCTTAGATGTGTTGCGGTTACAATGAAAGCTTGTAATACAAGAAGTGTAGCTCTCGGTTTATTACCTCCTCTACTGTCATATTAAATAAATAAATCAACAGGAGTGACTGCGTTATGACATCTTCTCTCCTCGGCACTTGCACTTCCATCTACTCATAGATACACCATTACCCTCCATAAAGTTGTTATGGGGTAGTGGAATTGTACAAGAAATCGCAATGTCTCTTGTACAGTTGCACTGTGCCCTACTTGTCATTAGCCAGAGTCTCATTTGTAATGTATATAATATAGATAGAGGATGCTCTACATAGAGGTTACCCTCGGCTTTAAAACTTGTGCCATACAACTACTTATATAATTTAGTTAGAAATTGACAAAACAGCTCCATCTACTTGCAAAAGCGTGTATTTATAGAAAAGTGAATGTGAATAACAAACTTATAATGATTCGTTGCTATGCTTGCAGTTGCTACACTAACACTACGATCTGGCCGCCGAGCTGGCAATAACTCCTTTCACTTGTACGTGAATTGCGAATTATCCAATAGATGTCACCGTATGTAGGAGCAACGCCTGTTCGCTTGTTTTAGGTTTGGTCGTATTCGTTTGTCCAGCAACGTTAGATGTCGCCTGTCATTGGATGGGTTTAATTGTCTCGATCCTTCGATCTTAGGAGGTCAAATCGAGCCGTCTATATCACACATTGACCCATATGATGACTTGATGCAAAGTTTCTGGTCAGAAAATCTCAACCCATAGAAGAGCACAGTGGTAAAATACCTACACTTTTTTTGGATTGAAGTTAAATTAATGGTAAGAAAGTTGTAAAAAATACTTTTAAAATACCTCATCTCAAATGGTTCACATTTTAAGCAACTGTTGTCAAAGTTTCGGTAATTTTACCACTTTGCTCTTATATGGGTATGTCAATATACTCGTATTTTAATATTTTAATCTTATTTTACCACTTTGCTCTTATATGGTTACGTCAATATATTTTAATATTCTAATCTTCAATTAGGATAAACAAAGATTAATCTTTGTTAAAGGTGTGTTAACGGTTAATATACGTATCAAGTAATCGTAGTCTGAGGGCAAGGACATATACGGTCTACCTTAAAGTGATTATTGTAGACAATTTACAAAAAGTATCGCTCGTGTGCTTCCACCCCCGCTTTAACATAACAACTGCTCCGGAATTTTGTAGCAATTTCAATCAAACGCAGGAACACAACAACACTCCAGGGACTTGTTAATTGGAAAATCTTCAGTGAAGTGGAGATATCTTCTCAATCTGGATGTCTAGAAACGCCTCGCCTATGCAACATAAAGTTGAGATGCAAATGTACATAGTATGTAATAGTCAGGACATCATCATCATAATCAATAGTCAGGTAATTTTATGATAATATAGACCTATAAGGATATTTAAATTGTCGGAAACTAACACTAGTGTTCTAGTAACTTACATGTTTATGGAATTACCAAAATTATTTTCTTGAACGAACAGTGTCTATATCGAATAGTGTTACTTTAGAATCTTACTTCTGTGCATTGTTTATATCGCCGTAACATCGAAACTGAAAATCGTTTTTTCTTAGTTTAAATGTTCCCATTGTCTATATTGGATAGTAATTAGATGGTATAGCGTCATAAATTGAGAAACACTTCGGTTTCTATATGTCAATAAAATTACACATCTTTGCCTAAGTCAAAATTCTACAACACGTAAATCATCCAAATATTGTCAGTTGAACGGGTCAATTCCCCTCAACCTCTCCTAGACTGATTTACCGTAACACAAAAAATGTTCAGATAAGCCGACTTTCTAATAAACCTCTGACGTCCGAGCGTTCTTCCTTGTATATAATAAATCTTAAGGAGAACTCTACTTGAACGCAGAGATGTTCAAACTTTAGTTAATTGTTAGGATTCAATAATGCTGTAATTATGTAGAACGTTATTCACCTAGCTTATTATGTCACATATATAGAACACGCAATAAATCAAGCTCAATTTAATATATAGATTAATTTGCAATTTATTAAATACGTATGCTTGCATTAATTTATCCATAAATTACTTATTAGTCACAATAAATAATAACTTTAAGTAATGTTCGACAATATATCTGAAAAGGGAAGTAATGAATCACAGTAATTACCTTGTTACGATTAATGCTATCGTGCGGTATTATTTACCACACTATTTAATATTTTCCCTATTTTTATAAGGGAAGTGGGCTAACGAATATGTTAAGAATTACGTAGTAAATTTCTTGTAGCACTTGGTTCTCTCTGTTTACACAACCAGAGTTTTGGCATAAAGATATTTACAGTGAAAAACAAAGCTAGGTACTTACGAAGTTATTGTCCTTATTAATACATTATCTATTTATCTACCTGTAGGGTTTATATAAAAGGGTAATACTAAGTGAAAACATCGGTTTTAACTAGCGGAGCTATCTCTTTTATTTTTATAAGCATAAACATGTCTACCAGACAGTTTTAATCGCATAGACGCATTCTTAAATAAACAATATACACTGTGTAATACAACTCTACACTATCGAACTTAATCGAGAAACGTTCATAGATTTAATTTTAAGTAATTTTGCAAAAAAAAAAATCACCTTACAACATATACTTCGTCTGAATATGTCTAATTGACGATTTGAAAAAAAACCTATATTGGCCAGTTTCGTTTCGCATTTCTTCTCCGTCAATGGTCATTTTCGAAATACTAGAATAAAATACAATAAGACTATATCAAAAAAATGTCAAACATGTCGAAGCGGCCGCGGAAGCCCAATGGCAAGTAAAGAATTTATTTTATCTTTATCAATAAACTGTTCACACCCCCTAGTCCCGCTACAGTCCTATGGTAGAGCATATAAAATACTTGTCGGAATCCAGTTTCGACTTACCTCTTTCTGGCACTCCTCTGCCTTACGAGTATATTAGAGAGTGTGCAGTTTCTCTTCTCGGATCCTAAAAGAGAGTTCTGCACGAGACGACATGCGACACGTTGGACCCAGAAGCATGGCGAAATTGGTTGGCTAAGCCAGATTGGGTTGCATTCTGAGAATGCAGAATATTCATACTAAAAATGCAGGAAATTGCGAATATGGGACTGTTTGTGAAGGTACCTCTTTAATTCTCAATGTTGCTCGCCTGTGTGAATATCTTGACAAGGTAACTGATGATCTTTCTGCCAGTCTAAATTGATAACATGCAATATTTTTTTAAAGTCAACTAAAACCAAATGTATTAAATTTAGTCTACCAAAGGTACTTCGACCTTAGGAAGTTATCATTGGCAATAATAAATTAGAATTGGTTAATAACAGAGTAGTCTATAATAAATTGCCTGAATAGTGCTATTTTATCAATAATAAAGCAATATTGTCAAAAGACTTATCATAAATATTCTGTGTATAAAGGCATTTTATTTTATCACTTGAGGTCATTATTTTTATTGTACTGTTATAGTTAATATCATCTAAAAATACCTAAATAGGTTAACTCAGTATTTCTTCTTCACCAGTAGTCATTCTCGAAATACTGGAAAATTAAAAAAAGAAAAACGAAAACTGTTATAAATTAATAATATACAAGATTTCATTTAAAATACATTTTATCTAAGTATCTAATTGCTCGCGAAGTTCCAATGAAATACAGGAATAATAAATAAAGAACTTTTATACTACTACTATTATAACTTCGCGCCTAATCCCTTGCGGGGTAGGCAGAAAGAACCGAGCACCACATGACTCGATCCGTATAAATCTCACTCGCTACTTTAGTATTACTTAACTTTTATAATTTTAAGAAAATGTCTATCAATTGTTTCTTAAGTGCCAGGCATCTTAGGCTGCTATTATTTTAGAAAAAGGATTAGTATTAGTTAGACTAAGTCGCGAGGAGCCGCTAATAAATAATAATTTCATAAATACCATCCGCTACGGGGTTAATGCTCAATTTTACTTTGCTAAAATAGTTTAGGATCAATTTAGGAAATTAAAGGTTTAATTTGTGGTTTTTTTCTGGAGCAATATAACATAAAGTTTTACAATCACTGGCTGATATTTTAATGTGGCCTAATAATCAGAAATAGTAAAAAACATTGGAGTGTACCGGTGGGCTTTAGCATAGCTCTAGATTGATGCCCCTTTGAGGCAAGTTGCTGGCCACTCTTATCGAACGTTTTTTCCCTTTTTATCTTAGTTTGAATATCGCTTCTTCTAATAAGAGTTTTGGACCGTTAAAAGCTGGGAATGCGCCAGACAGTGAATGAACTCCAATAAACACATGGTTCGATAGATTTTAGGGGTCCACGCAAGAAACCATTAATTTATGATACAGACAGAATACTCTCAGTTTAATAAAAACTTGTAATAGGGACTGTTAGTACAAACTGTCAGATTTTAGAGGCATACTTTGAATATTCAGATATAGAATAATCTCTTGTATGCTCCTCAATTAGTTAGACATCTGATATGGTGGGCATCTGTGTGCTATATACCTAGTCCGGTCATAAAAAAATAAATGCATATTCATTTGTAACAGAACAAATGATTGGAATGAGATGAGATTGGAAGAGGGGAGGATTGGATTGCATGACATTTGGAATTTAGTAAAAAAAAAAAAAAAACAAAGTTCAGGGTAGATGCAACCATAGCGCGATTCAATTTTTATACAGCTCCATCTATTGACCTTTACGGGAGGCATCGTATATTTATTTTATTTTTATTACATAAAAAAAGCGTAGTTATTTTATGCCCCTTTTTTATTTCCCCCTAATTTTAACAGTTTGTTATTTTTTAATCAGGTACCCTAAATATTTTACGGGATAAAAAGCCTATATTCTGCTCTGAACAGTCCTCTAGCTACCAGTGAAAGTCCCGTCAAAATCGGTTCAGCCATTTCGAAGATTAGCCCGGACCAACAAACAGACAGACAGACAAAAAAGTTAAAAATGCGTATTTAGGCTTTGGTAACGTGAAAATAATTATATGAGCTTAAGATAAAGGCTTTATTTTGAAATCACAGACAGACACTTCAATTTTATTTATATGTACAGATATATAGATGAAACACTCATCACATTCATACACATCACACTCGCAGGATCAACTCTCTTGAGAGCTGTTGTTTAACCGCAGCCTTGTATATAATAGACATGTTTCCCTAACTGGGTAGCATTTTATCAAATATACCTACCATAGATAACAGAAACAACGGACATATAGATAACATAACAACAACGTTGTTTTTGTTATCTATGATACCTACTATACTATAAATCATGGCGGGAGTGATACCTAATGTGTTACAAGCGTTTATACGCTACGGTAAGCGCTTTACATCAGGCGGACCGTATGATTGAATGCCTTCCGACGTTGTACATAAAAAATGCTATAAAAAGTGAAACTGAACACTTTTCTCGAGTATTCGTATAAATTAACGATCGCATATCATCAATCTGTTATAGGTTCACCGCCTACATCTCTCATACAGCCATCGTTTAAATCAATTGAAGTACGTCGTATAAATTAATTTCAATGTGAATGGACTTTATTAAAGTTTGTATTTTATGTAGGATAACTTTGGAACTATGTATGGTATTATCTATGTAGAACTCGTACTTTTGCTAATCAGTGATGATAATCTGGCCGTACCTTTAAAAAATTGCAAATTCATTTTATTTTACAGCCTTGAGTCTCTACTGTCATCTTTGTCTGTCTGTATCAAATACAGACCATATAATATAATAAGCTGCTGTAGCTCTATATCTATGTGTAGAGATCTCTAAAGAAATTTCTGTTTCAAACTTGGTGTACTGAGCAAAGCGCGAGCCTAGCTCGGTGTAGAAACTTTAAACACTCGGTGCGAGACTTCAAAAAAGGAAATATTTTTATAATAATAGGGGTGAAATTATGAAATTACCGTTTTATAGAAATAGATACTTTGAATTGACATTAAACCTCCCTAGTGTGAGATTTTCGAGTGAAACTTTTTTCACATGATACGTATGAGGCTTTTCTTTTAAAAAATGTGCAACATATGATTCGAATTTCCATTGTTTTTTCTTTTTTATTTGATGAAAGACGGATACTCCGAAAATCCGAGTAATTTTGAATACGAGTTGACGTTGACGATGCGAAACTAACGCGGCAGAAACGGCTCGCAATATCAATGCTGAGTTTGGAGAGGAGACTGCTAATGAACGCACCGTGCCTTTTTGGTTTAAAAGCTTTCGTAATGGAAACTTCGACTTTAAAAACGAATCACGTGGAAGACCGCCCACACAGGCGAATAAGGCTGAATTGAAGGGAAATGGTGGAAACCGATTCGAGTCAAACTACCCAGGAATTAGCGGCATGGTTTAACGTTACCTTACCTACAATATTTACTCATTTGCATCAAATCAATATCACAAAAGTGTAATTATAATAGGTGCCTCATGATTTGACTGATCTGCAGAAAGAAACGCGTGTTGAAACTTGTATTGTCTTATTGAATTGGTACAGAAATCAAGGGATATTGGATCGAATTGTGACATGTGACGAAAAGTGGGTTTTTTACGATAACCGTAAGCGAAAAATGCAATGGCTGACCCCAGGTCAAATGCCGCAACAATGCCCTAAAGCTAAGCTTACCAATAAAAAGATAAGTGTAACCGTTTGGTGGTCTCTTCATAGCGTTCTTCACTACAGCGTTCTCAGGTCTGGTCAAGCGATAACAGCAGATGTTTTCTGTGCCGAACTTCGAACAATGATGGCGAAACAAGCAGTGAAACAGCCCTGACTAGTGATCGATCGTCACCATTATTGCTTCATGACAACGCAAGACCTTACGCTGCACGAGAAACCATTGAAACTCTTCAGGAGCTGCAGTTTCAAACCATACGTTATCCTCCGTACTCGCCAGACCTTGGTCCAACTGACTGTCATTTTTTTCGTGATTTGGGCAATTTTCTACGTGGTAATAAAATTTATTTCCAGGAGGCAGTACAAAATGCTTTCACACAGTATGGGGAATCTACGTCCCCGTGAGGCCACAAGTAAGCTCCAAAAAGGCTTGCTGTGCTAGCAGCAGAGGTGGCATCGCGCGAGTCTATTGTATTGATACATGATATTATGTATTGCGAGGGTTCATAGGCTACAATAACCGCTTTTCATCAGGTGGACCGTATGCTTGTATACCTCCAGACGTAGTATAAAAAAAAAGTGATAGCCCAGTGGATAAAGAACCGCAGCCAACTGGTCCTCGGTTCGAATCCCGGCGTGTACCACTAAATTCGTGTTTTCGGATTTATGTATGTATTTGTATTCATCTTGCTTGACGGTGAAGGAAAACATCATGAGGAAACCCGCACGTTCAATAAATTATATTTCAAAGACGTGTGACCTTATTTAAGAAGGTCTGGTTTACCCTCTGGGTTGTGGAGGTGCTAAAATCATTACCGTCGCCTAATACTTATACTTTGGTAGCAGATCCCGCCAATTGTAATGCATTAGGAAACAGAATAACGCTAAGAAGAAGAAGATATATTTCTCTGTTTCTCAATCATAGGCTTGTTTTAAGCCACATTACGGGTGGTGGTGGCGAAATATTCTGAACGATGTATATTTTATACTATGTTGTTGTAAATTATGGCACATGATGGCGAGGATGTACGGTACGTGTTCAATGTGTACTTGTGTCTAGAATGAATGAAGAAATAAAACATAGGTATCAATACTTGTGTTATACAGCTCGTCGCTGAGGTGTTGCGTGCGCGCTGAAGTTCCTGTATTTATGTCGGTGAAACTCATGAAAATGCGCCGACAATCAGGGAAATGGTATCGCGAAAGTGATTTATTAATTCAACCAAAAATTGTTACTCGTTTCGTACGCATGTGTACCAAAATATCTACGCGGATGTGCGTTTTGTTTGTCATTTTCATAAGTTGTACGAATATATCAACATCTAGCATGACCGCGCAAAAATCTGACATTATTCATACAAAACGGGACTACAACCTCTGTAATAAATTATTGTGCTGTTAGTATGATGCTGTCATATGTTTTAAGAGATCAAATAATATCTATTTACAATATACGTAAACTATGCAGCACGTAGATAGTAACGCTTGAAAGTATTGGTTATACACTTTCTTAGCCACTTGTATGATTACGCTGCGTCAAAACGATAGTAAAAGTTGCACGACTTGAATAGACATAACTTCAGATTACGAACCCATAAACACTATGATCTAAGAGCCAGCGATCGTCAGACTTACGGTATTTTAGAAAACTCCATATTGATGTTAGTTATACTATTAGACCTGCCGTAGGTGAAATGGGAATCCACTATCCCCGGCGATGGTTCCTTTGGGCGTGTCCAGAAGTCCAAATTGATTTATAAAACGTTATCGGAGGTTGTCTGCCGTTTTAATATCTTAAATATATATTTTTGTTATTAAAAAAATCAATGGCAGACACTAAATACGGTTCCAAATTGTGCTTTTAAAAAAATACCAAAGTTTGATAAAAATTTGCGTTACTTTAGCAAAGCTAAAACTTGTGTTATTTTATTTTATTCACTCATTATCTCCTTTTCACGCTTTTAAATATATTAATATCATTACAAATTACATTAAACGATATGAAAACGGTCACCCACAGGTAGCAGAGCGCTGGCCCAAGCTACCGGTGGTCAGGGCTTCAGAGTGAGAAACCTCCTCACAATGTGCGCTATGTCGAGAAGAACCGCCTTCTGTAACTGGTTCTTGACCCAACTGCCGAGCGAGTGTCTCTCAATGTGACTATCGAGACTCTTTGCAATAAGTCCGTTACGGTTATCAGAACAGTTATGGTCGAGTCCACGTGTCACATAGCGGCAACCTCGTGGGCCCATACTATTGCGGCTGTAATGTTGACGGGTTTTGTTTATCAGCAATATTCTAAATATTTGATACATATATATAGGTAGCTCTTAAAAACTGCTGTCAACACTCACTCTTGCACGGTTGTAAACTGATGACATCAAAATTTAATAACATTTATTAAAATTATTAATAACAATGTATGAGTTCTGATTCGCTCTCATTCCCTGTAAGAGTGAGCGAGTCAATATTATTTACACACTTTTATTAGTACGACAGAGAGGGCATTAATTAAATTAATTAAAATAAGAAGAGGCATGCTCCGTTGGTTCGGAAAGAATGCAGGATGAAAGAATGACGAAGCAGATATACAATACAAAAGTGGAAGGATGCAGGAGCCGAGGAAGGCCAAGACTTATCTACCATGACCAAATAGGTCGTGTTCTATCAGAAGGTGATATCAGGAGCCCTAGAAACCGGCGAGCTTGCATGAGAAGAGCAATGAATGTTAAAGAAGCGAGTGAGATATGTAAGTATAGAGTCACGTGGCGCTCGGTTCTCCCGGCCTACCCCGCAAGGGATTTGGCGTGAAGTTATAAATAGATAGAGAGAGCATTATATCGTCTACACGCATATAGCAACTAACTAACAACTAGCATCAATATGCAGTTTGCTAAAATATCGTAAGTCTGCCGATCGCTGGCTCTTAGTCTACTAGTACGAGTGTGCTGCACTGTCCACAATTACTGGCTGGGAGCAACGAATAAATTATGAAGAGAGGAACAATTCGATACAGTTTAATTAATTTGTGATTGTGCTGCTGCAATATTTAAGATCTATATACCTGCACATATATATATATATAGATGTGTGTATTTCTTCTCGTTCCAAGTGTAGTGAAAGGATGTATTTCATAAATATAATTAAATTTTCCTTCTATTTTAGCACTAAGGAATATGACAAAAATTAATAATTTTGTGTCATCTTATTTAGGGGAAAGGAAATAGACCATGGGCAGGATTTTTATGTGTCATGAAAAAAATATTCAGAATAAAAAATATCTAAAATAAAATTACATTATACAATTGTATTTGGGAATAACTTTTCAAAAATATGTCAGATAATTTTGCACTTCCTATCAAAAATAGTGTTACCATTCTTAGGACCAGAGCGGCGTGTGTTCTTTTACTTTATATGTAACTATGTATATCTTCACGTAAGGTTCCTTACTGGGTAGGCATACCACATTCACTTGCAAAGCTCTGATTTGTTAAAAGGTTTTTTTTTGTTTTACTGAATTAGGAAAACTGATACTCACGAGATTTTCTTAGCTTATTTAAAAATAAGAAAAAAGAAAATAAAAGTTATTTACTGAGATATAAATACAGTCTTGTGAGTGCTTTTGTATACTCGCAACTAATATTCCGTTAAAAGGGAATCGCAGTGGAATTTAAGTTTCTTTAATCAACAGCTGATATGTTTTGTGGAACAAAAAATAAAATCGGATCAGATAGATCCCGGATGAAAGTTACTTTTGATCAAGTTTCGCAATACTGGATCTAGAACTCGCTATGATCAATAAAATACCATTTTAGCGTAGCCAGGTAATGAACACTTCATCGGTAAGGGCAGATTACAAAGTCTTATATGTCTTAATCCACAGTTGCAGAAATTGCACCGAGCCTTGAGGACAACCCTGTGAAACAGAGAAGAGACATTACAATGACATCTTTAGTAAAAGAAACAACGTTCACCGGGTATTATCCAACCTTAGCCAAAAGAATTCTACACACTATGAATCTGCACACATCAAGAGTGGACTTGAGAAGAGTAAAGCCGTATGAAGTTAGCCACAGGTGGTAATAGTGGTTGTACTGTAGGAAACTATTAATTAAAGCGAATGAAGTAAGGAAATTCAGGAATTCGACAAGGTAAAAATACGTGGAAAAGATACTTAAATTTACATAATTACATGTTAATAACGAAATTTACGTTTTAAGCTACAAGGGATTCGTTTCAAGCCAATCAAAAAATGCATAATATTTATGCTTCTTCGACATTACTTAGGCGTCGGAACCATCATCATGACGGCGAGATAGAATCTATTGTTTATTATGACCACTCTAAGTACAGGTTACATAAAAAGGGCATGTTGTCTGATAACAATAATATAACTCCGTAAGTAGCAAAGTCTGACCCGTCCCCTTTTACGGCGTATAAAGTGGTATCACTGAAGCGTGGTGCCGAAGTTAACAGGCTGAGATAACAATTTGATAGTTGCAGGAGTAATAAAAAGGTTCAGAAATTGTCCTCAATTACCATAGTTACTGCGTCGTAACGTTTTAATGGCGCATCTCCATTTAATGTGAGAAACATAGGAAACGTTCTAACATACCACGTTACTGTGGTTAATATCAATCCAGTTTTTATAGGTACTATGCACAGCTGTGTCGGATTTGATTAGCTTTATCATACTGGGGCATTAGAACTGTCTTTTTTTATACAACGTCGGTTGTCATGCAAGCATACGGTACACATGTTGTAAAGCAGTTACCGTAGCCTATTAATGCGTGTAATATATTGAGTATCACTCGCGCGATGCCTCCTTTGCTGCTTACACAGCAACTCCTTAGGAGCTTACTGGTGACCTCACTCATACACAAGAACACATCAACCCTCTAGGGAGTTATTATTTGGCTGCGGTTTTCTGTGAGGTGGAGGTACTTCCCCAGACGGGCTGCTTTGATGCGCCCTACCTCTCTTAAAACATCCAGACCAAGACAAACAGACATGTTCATGCACACAAATGTTTGTTTTATATGGGAATCGAACCTACGAGCGTTGGTGTCAAAGTCGCGTCTTTCACGACTGAGCCACCGAGCTCGTCAAAACGAAACTGAGTGTAATTTGCGTGTCAGTTTGTTTCAATTCGAAATTAGTGCGTTCTTCAACTTGAACCTCTCAGAACGGGATGATTACGCAGTAAAAACTCGCTTTCTTGTCTGTGTATTGTTGCATTGTTTGTCTTTCAGCACAACGAGTTCAACGATTTTAAACTAATTCGCCACAATCATGTCGCATCTTCATGCATAAATGTGAAATCATTTCCAAAATTTCACACGCGAGAATCGTCATTATCATACTACTTATAGGCCTTCAAGGCCTCATGTAGGCCTTCGATATGCATTCCACCATATCTGCTTTGCTTTCCGCACCGAACTGTTTTCGGTGAAGATTTTTAAAGACATTTACTCATCTAGATGAGGAACGTCCAACGCTACGTAATTCCATACGCGGTTTCTACACAAGGCCTCTCTTCCGTTACATTACAACCTATCAACGAAAGAATATTTTCATAAATCACGAAAATTTCTAAAAATACTGTAATTTTTTTATAAGTTTTTATCTTGCAGATATGGTAAGAAATCATGGTTTAACTAAATTATTTTTTATTCGTGTAATGTTATGACAAAAGTGATGATTAATATATAAATAAGTGTATAACTAATCAAACGACGTCGAATTCATTGGCTATGGTGCTATAATGGTGCTATAGCTATAGTTATAAGTGATGTGTTAGTGATATTGGGTATAGGATGGTCAGAGTTCTAGAAAGTAGGAAGTGGATTTTATGCAATAGTCGAGTAAAAACATAATGTAGCTAGGTTGATGCATTGTATATGCTACGACTGTATTCTTTACACATCAGATATCCATTATATTATGCACGGAGTGGATTACAATTTGAGGATGAAATGTCAAGAAGGTCGAAAACAAAAGATTAAATTCGAGTTGTATAAAAACGTTTCAATAGATTCATGAGCTTAGAAAAAAAAAACAAATATTGCCTAGCTCAGAGATGCTTGGTAAATAGAAATAAAATAGATAGCTGCAGTTTGGCATGTACGAGTCGCGCCCACAACATGGTGTGACGTTAGAAATATGTAGATACGTTTTTTAAAAACATTGAGGGTGTGGGAAGATCATTTTTCGATATAGAGATCCATTTGTGAAATATTTATATTAAACGCATAAATTTTTGTTAGACTCAAGTGTCCCCCCCCCCCCCCCCCGTAAAAAAATCATGGTGTAGACCATATAGAAAATTATCTTATCAGGTTAATGAGTAATAGTCGATGAACTTATAAAATGTATTTTCTTTTATGAAAACGTACAAATGTCATAGAATATGACATTGCACTTATCTTCACTAAGCGTATTGCTTCCTAGTTTCTAATTTGAACGGAACCAAGTATCTATCTATCTATAACTTCACGCCAAATCCCTTGCGGGGTAGGCAGAGAGAACCGAGCGCCACGTGACTCGATCCTTACATATCTCACTCGCTTCTTTAACATTCATTGCTCTTTTCATGCACGCACGCCGGTTTCTAGGGCTCCTGACATCACCTTCTGATAGAACATGACCAATTTGGTCATGGTAGGTAAGTCTTGGCCTTCCCCGGCTCCTACATCCTTCCACTTTTGCATTGTATATCTGCTTCGTCATTCTTTCATCTTGCATTCTTTCTACAAGCCCGAACCATCGGAGCATGCCTCTTCTTATTTTAACACCAACGCTCTCTTTCAGACCAACTCTATTTCTAACATCATCATTGCGAATACGGTCTACGAGCCTTACGCCACAAATTTTGCGCAGCGCTTGCATTTCAACCGCGTTTATTCTACTTTCATGCTCTTTCTGCCATACCCAACTCTCGCTTCCATAAGTTAGCGTTGGGACCAACACTGCATTGTGTATAGCGAGTTGTGCCTTCTGGCTCAGGATTTTACTGCCAAGAAGTTTTCCCAACGCTCCATTCACACTATTCCCAGAACTCAC
Organism: Pyralis farinalis; assembly: GCA_947507595.1. Classification (NCBI taxonomy): domain Eukaryota; kingdom Metazoa; phylum Arthropoda; class Insecta; order Lepidoptera; family Pyralidae; genus Pyralis; species Pyralis farinalis. The sequence continues at coordinate 17,663,329 of OX382265.1, read as the reverse complement.
TCGTCTTTCCACATCTGCGGTGTACCTTCCATCCCTGCTGAAAGCGCATCCAAGATATACAAAGTCATCCACTTGTTCCAACACTTCATCATCAATCGTAATCCTTACATTAGTTCTGGATTCTTCTCTTTCAAATACCATTATCTTTGTTTTCTTCGCATTCAGTAGTAAGCCTTTCTCCATACAGTCGTCTTTCATCGCTGTGACCAGTGTTTGCAGTTTAGATGGTGTATCTGCTAATAGCACGGCATCGTCTGCATACAGCAGACAGTTCACCACTTGGTCACCCATGCGCAATCCCACATTCGTTGACCTTATTCTCTGCAGACAACTATCGAGATACAGGATAAACAGCCTAGCAGATAGCATGCAACCCTGTTTGACACCAATTTTGACATCAAACCAGGGTGACATGCCACCGTCTATCCGCACACATGCTGAGCAATCCTTGTAAGTGGACTGCACAGCACGGAGCAGTGAACCGTCAATCCCATATCTCGGCAATATGTCCCACAGTTCCTTTCGCACAACCCTATCAAAGGCTTTCTCAAGATCCACAAAACCGCAGAAAACCTTCCGGTCTATGGCCAGATGCTTCTCTACGATATTGCGGAGCGAGAAAACTTGATCCGAACATCCCCTTCCATTTCGGAAACCTCCTTGTGCGTCCCACAGTAGAGGAATACATAGGCAATTTCATAGTTTTTCATAGCTCATTTGAATTTCATACATAATTTTCCGATATTTTACACTAGATTACACTGTTCACAAATTATGATTATGGTTTCGTTTTCATCAATCTTAAAGAAGTCAATTAGTTTTTTTACTCTCAGTATAAAAAAAAATAATATTTGCCCATTGCGTCGTCCCGTTCCCTTGGGGCGATCGCATCAGATGAAGCCTTTAAATCCTTCCGGCTAAAGTCAGTCTCAAGGTGGTGTTTCAGGCAGTAGGAATCTGAAATAACCCGTTCAGCCTTCCGAAATGGTATCTTATGCAAGACTAGCAGAAGCCCGCTGCTTCGCACGCATGAGATTTGGGCTTCTAGTAGCCTTTATTTCTCTGTAGACATGAAATTGTTTCTGTTTAAAAAAAAAAAACAAAGTTCAGGGTCGTAGATGCAACCATAGAGCGATTCAATTTTCGTACAGCGCCATCTATTGACCTTTACAGGAGGTAACGTATATGTATTTTATTTATATTACATAAAAGATGCGTAGTTATTTTATGTTACAAAAAATACGTATTCTATGAAAATAATAAAAATAAAATTGCAAAGTCCCCCGAAGCGGAAGATATTTCCCCCTAATTTTAACAGTTTTTATTTTTTACGCAGGAACCCTAAGTATTTACAGGATAAAAAGTACCCTGTATTCTGCTCTGAACAGTCCTCTACCTACCAGTGAAAGTCTCGTTAAAATCGGTTTAGCCATTTCGAAGATTAGCCCGGACAAACAAACAGACAGACAGACAGACAAAAAAGTTAAAAATGCGTATTTAGGCTTTGGTAACGTGAAAATAATAATATGAGCTTAAGATAAAGGCTTTATTTTGAAATCACAGACAGACACTTCAATTTTATTTATATGTATAGATTTCACCACCGTTCGATCCCATACGGTCCGGAGGGTGCCCCTCACGGAAGAATGACTATCGCACACTCGGGGTGGGTTAGTCCTTCTTTTGTGGTAGACCCACATTTTCATGGGTGAAAATAAAAAAAAATTTTGGCCTATGCGTTTAATGCGTTCTGGATCTGGATAGCCATAGATTTAATGAATGTATAACCCTTACAATATTTGCCAATACTCAGTAACTTGGTTTTGAATGTTAGAAAAAAATCCGACGGGCTGGATTTCTTACTTTATTAAGAAGCTCGATTGGCCCTTTAAATATTTGGTGAAGCTTCTTCACTATCTTTATTATCTTATTCTTCACTTTAATCAGTCTTAAAGAACTTTGAAAATTCGTGAATATTAACATTCTTTTTTTTAAATCCTAACTTTCGATTGGTCTTTGGTTTGGTGATTGATAGAAAAAGTCTACATAGTTTTAAGTTAGTAAAACGAAATACCTAAATTAATAGAAAAGAAAATGAAACTAACGAAGTCAAAAAACGATGTACATGTAAACTTTTTCTGATTCTAGTAACAAGAGATCGCCCTTATAATTTGAGTAATATGGTATTGAAACTATGCATTTTTATATAAATTTTATAGTTTACCCATCTATAAAATACACCGTTGAGCAGTGAATCGAGCAATCGAGTGGTCAGTGCAGCTTGCCGTTACAAGTGCAAGGCTCTCCACGGTCACGGATAGTTGCAGTGGTTAATGCACTAATGTATCGTAATCGTTCACTCCATCTATGGCTTGTATTTCATTCGGATCGAGAACATTCTTTATTTGGAGTTCCACAACGCTCTGGTTACTAGCTACATGATCCTAGCTAGAGTTTATTACAAATATATATGTTATTTGTAATAAACTCTAGCTATTGTTAAACAATTCACTCGCATTATTATACGGGTTTGTAAATTTTATCAAACTCGGACCAGTAGTACCATTTATCCGACGATACAAAAAAATCTTAACAATGTTGGCTGTTTAGGTTTTGTGTCGATGTTAGATGTCCGCTATATCACTATTTTAAAAGTATACTATGCTATGAATTTATATTTAAGGAGGCTGACCAACAGGGTTACTCTTAAAACCAATACCGATACGGTAAACCAAGTAAATCATGGCAGTAGCGTTAGATTTGTTAAATCTTAGTGGCCAATGGTCTCCGAGACTATTCATTAATAAAAAACTTGTAATCTCCAATATAATTTCGTCGCAGGATTGAATCTAATGAGATTAAAAAATATATATATTGTAGATTACAAGATTTTACATAACTTCGACATTAGAATTTGATTCTCATTGGTATTGCCAAGAATGACCCTATAGGGGCGCTGACGTTCCAAGAATGTACCTACTCGAATTATCTTATTTGTACTGAAAATAGAGAATAATACGAATCTAAAGAAATGTACTATTAATCTATTTTTATATTACATTGCTATGCAAACTAATAGCGGCCCACTTGAAGTTGGCGATTGCAATAGGTGTCTTGCTTTTGCGTATTCTTTCACATACTTGCTCGAACGCAAAAACCCTCTAACGACCTGCTTTCTGTATGGTGGTCAGTAAGGATTCTCCATATTAAATATTGCTGTGCCGTGCCTCTTTCTTACCAGAACTCTGTCTGCTAATAAGCGTGGACACTGCGAGCAGGTTTTGGCTCTTAAAGACAAGTACATCACTTACCCAAGCGTATTTTATTAGCGTGCGATCTTCTAGCTGTATCTGTATGACTTATGGACGAATTTAGTGTCAGCAGAAAAAATAAATATAATAGCATGCAGTATGTACTACACGTACGTAATACGTAAGACAAAAATACGAGTGCTTCAGTAGGTTACATAAGCCTGGGAAATATAAAATTAGTGTAATCGCATTATTGATTTCATTGGTGGTATTTCCTTGGGTAAAAAAATATTGTTATACTATTACGCCGTCGACGGTGTAATAATGCGGACATGGCGCCCACACGCAACTCATCGCTCGTGAGCCGTGTATTCGCATTTAACGCTAATCTCAAAATGCATGATTGATTCCATAATATTAAGAACATAATAGTAAGTAAAGTAATAAGTAAAACACACTTAATTAGTAAATATCTTGCTTGCTTGTCTATGTTTCTTTCCTTTGTCAGTGACACCGACTAAACAATTTATCCAATCTTTTTAAAAATCGAGGTATACTATACTTTGCAAATAGATACAATATTCTGTTACATTATTTTAATATGAATATTAACCCCTTAATATTTAAAAAAAAAATGTTGTTCGAATTATTGATTCCACACAAGCAAAATTAAAAATGAAATTTCTCAAAAATAGTATGAGACAAACATTAAATATTACAAATAAATTAAGTAGGTAAGCGCATTTTTTTCTCCCACACAATATCGCTATCAACTTGTACTAATAACACCATTACAAAATACAGTTTACTTTTGGTTGTCTTACAAAATAGTTAAGCGATGCTAGGGAAGTTACTAATTCCGCTGATTTTTTACTTAAAAGTGAAAGTAAATTAGTCCTCGTGTATTAGTATATGTATTAGTTTATGAATAGAAATCAACAGATTATAAGGTTTAAAATACAATTAAAGTGAAAAAAAAACTCTGTTAAAAAAATATTCGTTCGCCTGTGTTTCTATCATCTGTCAACGACTTTGGCTATCTTAGATCGATAGGTGTTTTTTTCTGTAATATAAATATTAAAAGGGTTTCTATATAAGTAAAAAACATGTTTTTGGCAATGAAAGAACAAATATTGATACGAAGTTCATTAAAACCAAATCCTTTTGTTTGTTCTTTTATACTTACAAGCATTATCAAATTATTTACATTTGTAATACGCGGTCTTATGCCTTGAATTCCCAATTAAATGCTATGTAAGTAGTAACACTCGTACATTGCCACTCCTGCTGTTAATGCTTAACGATAAGCTTACTCACTTACAGGAACATAACAGCTCTCTAGATTGTGGTATATAACTGCCGCCTTCTGTTACGTGGCAATAGTTTACCAGTTGGACTGCTTCCCCGTCTATCACTCTATCGCCAGAGTCCCGCTTGTTAATTTCCAGAGTACCATACTGTACAAGTAAGGTTGACTTTGACCCTAAAGATGATATTGATGGTGAACCAATTACACCTAACCTAAACGCCAAATAGTGATGTTTGGGTTAAATGTAATTGTGCCCTTAATTTTGGCTGTAATACCTTTTCTTACGTTTCTTTGGGGTCATGTCTAAAGATACAATCTCAAAACTATGCTGTTTATATATTACATAATCGCACCTATAACTTGTACATGCATTACACTGTATAGTACGGACTCACTACGCGTAAGGCCCGACTCGCACTTGACCGTTTATTTATTTAAAACATAGAACCACTCCGTACTGGTCCTATATTTTAAATAAAAAAAAGCGGTCAAATGCGAGTGGACACGTGGTACCGGACCATAAGTAATGGCATGAGAATAGTACCAATAGTAACAAATATATTCCGATTGCGAGTGAATGATATATATCAGGGCACACTCCACGGGCGAGTGAGTGCGACGCCTGTCGCGTGCGCTACGAACTTAGTAAACACCTGTGATTATTATGACACATAAAAATGTAAGCATTAAGTACTTACTTGTTATGCTTTATTATCGCATCGCGGTATGTCCATGCGGATATTAGCTATCAAGTAAAAAAACATACTCGCTCTGTTAGAAGCGAGTTGTGTTAGGATTTTTTATTTAAGACTTAATTCGTATAATAGCAGAGTACTGGAAGTGGAATAAATGCGGTCGAGATGCGAGGATTGCGTAAAATTTGTGGCGTAAAGCTTACTGGCATATTCGCAATGGTAATGTAAGAAAGAGAGTTGGTCTGAAAGTAAGCGTTGGTGTTAAAATAAGAAAAGGCATACTACGTTGGTTCGGACATGTAGAAAGAATGCGGAGGAAAGAATAACGAAACAGATAACGAAAGTGGAACTACCATGACCAAATTGGTAGTTATTTTGTCAGAAGGTGATCTCAGGATCTAGCTAGTAACTAGCGAGCGTGCATGAATAGAGCTATGAATGTAAATGAAGCGAGTGAGGCCTTGCGTGAAGATATACATACATAATTTGTATAAAACCGGTAACAATTTCAGTTTACTTTGCAGGCCCTATTTGTTGTTCATCAAGCCCCTTGCGGGGTAGACAGAGAGTACCAAGCGCTACATAACACACTCACTCGGTTTTAAATTTTCATAGTATTGGCCTTTCTCGGTTGCTATATCATCCCACTTTCGCGTTGTATATCTGTTTCAAGATTCAATCCTCGGGCATTCTTTTTAATAGACATATGTATTATTGTCGATAGAGGATAGTCGCAAAGCTAACTCAAAGGCCATCAGGCGGCTTGAGAACACTGGCCTCCACCAATCCGTAGAGGAACTCTGTTCTGCACTCCTCGTAGGTGCTAAGGTAACTTACGGTTACTGCTGCATCTTGCGCCCGGCATTGGGATGGATGTGGGTTGTTGTAGTAATGGCGGGTTTGTAGTTGTGTTGAGTGTTCTCAAAAAATGATGTATTTCGACCAGCTTCTTAAAATTCAACTTTTATCGTTTTTAGGGTTCCGTACCCAAAGGGTAAAACGGAACCCTATTACTGAGGCTCCGCTGTCCGTCCGTCCGTCCGTCCGTCCGTCCGTCCGTCCGTCCGTCCGTCCGTCTGTCACCAGGCTGTATCTCATGAACCGTGATAGTTAGACAGTTGAAATTTTCACAGATGATGTATTTCTGTTGCCGCTATAACAACAAATACTAAAAAATAGAATAAAATAAATATTTAAGGGGGCTCCCATACAACAAACGTGATTTTTTTTGCTGTTTTTATAGATAATGGTACGGAACCCTTCGTGCGCGAGTCCGACTCGCACTTGGCCGATTTTTAGGTATGTTGTTTAGAGAGCAAAGGGCGACGTACAGTTGTTATGACAAATGAATGCTCGCAAAATAATTAATAATGCTAAAAACCGTTTAAAAGTAAACGTTAGTATTTAAGAAAAATATCTACTTATTTGCCTCATCTCACGCTTTAAAATTCTGGGACTTTGTAATTTCATATGGCAGTTAGTTTCGTTTCATCATACAATGACGGAAAGTAAACATGCATGCTCGTTGCTCCTTGTAAAGCAGCTACCGGAACCTTTGAACGCATGCAATAAAGGAGTATCGCTCCCGAGTTACCACCCCTGTACCTACTTCTGTAGAGCTTGCTGGAGACACAAGTCAACTTCTCTCTGGTTATGGAGACGAATTGTTCTTCATTTTTATTCTTAACCAGGAACAACTCAAATCAATATCATTGCACATTACGACTTTATAGTGTTACTGCTAAAAAATCTACTCGTACATAAATTTTTCATTAGCTTTTTAGTGTAAATAGTCCTGAGGAGCTCAGTTAAAGCAAATCTTTATAAAACTTAAGAGGTATTATTACCGCGAGATTCTACAATTCAGTACACTATTACAATCAATATTAAATGTGCATATAAAAATGTTAATCAATTTAAAAGTACAAAAGACGGTCCTATCGCAAACGGATCTTCCAGATAGATAACTTTGATGTACAGAAAATTATAACTACATAGGAGTAGGAAGTGCGTAACTACACTACAACTACTTACGCAGATAGGTACATGACTGCATGCTCAGAAATACACATAATAATATACAATAATTTATATATTACATATACGCCATTTATGCGTATTTACAATATATAAACATACATAAATGACATAATGAATTATATACGTTGACCTCAAAATATAAATTAATAGAGAGAAATAAGATATACTACTCTGTGTAAAAAGTATCGGGAATATGTCAATAAAAAGACCCGCGTAAAAGAGGTCGTTCTAATTTTTATACTGCATGTTGGTAGCACTGTACTGATTTAGCGCGCAAAATTTGAGCGGGATCTGTCATTTAATTTGTTTTAAACTACACTTTTTGTTGGTCATAGTTTTGAGTCCTCGGCGATTTTTACAATGGAAAATATTGTTGAACAAAGAGTGTGCCTTAAATTTTGTGTTTCAAATGATATTTCATGTGGTGAATCACTAAAAATGTTGCGAAATACCTACGGCGAATCGTGTATATCGAAAACAAGGGCTTATGAATGGTATAAGGCTTTTAAAGAAGGCCGAGAAGTAGTAGTAGACTTGCCTCGTTCTGGTAGACCTTCAACCGCTACGACCAGAGAAAACATCGACAGAATCAAGAAGCTAGTGCTCGAAAATCGACGTATGAGTCTGAGAGAGTTGGCTAGTGAGGTGAACATATCTTTTAAGTCCGTCCACAACATTCTCATTGACATTTTAGGCATGAAACGCGTCGCCGCTCGACTAGTTCCAAAAGAGCTCAATTTTGTTCAAAAAGCGCAGCGAAAGCATGTCGCTGAAGACATGGTTTCCCGAGCTTCTACGGATCCGACCTTTATGAAACGTATAATAACTGGCGACGAGACATGGGTTTATGAGTACGACATGCAAACAAGCCAACAGTCTTCAGAATGGCGTCTCGAAAACGAGCCGAAACCCAAAAAACCGCGGCAAAGTCGCTCCAAAATCAAGGTGATGCTGACAGTTTTTTTTGACTACCGTGGTGTGGTTCACTCCGAATTCCTTCCAGAGGGAGAAACAGTGAATAAAGAATATTATTTAGGCGTCATGAAGCGTTTGCGTGAGAGTATCCGCCGAAAACGTCCAGATTTGTGGCAACACAACTCATGGATGCTGCACCATGATAATGCACCATCACACACAGCCATTATAGTGAAAGAGTTTTTAGCGAAAAATTCAACAAAAGTTCTCGACCAAGCACCGTATTCACCTGATATGGCTCCGTCTGACTTTTTTTTATTTCCCAAGTTAAAATTACCACTTCGAGGAAAACGTTTTGAGTCGATAGAAGCCATAAAAGAAAATTCGCTGAATGAGCTAAAGGCCATACCGCAAATAGCCTATGAAAAATGTATGGAAGACTGGGTGAAGCGGTGGAGATGTTGTATTGCAAGCGATGGGGCCTACTTTGAAGGCGATAAAATAAATTTAGATGAATAATTTGTATTTTTTGTTTTATTGACAAATTCCCGATACTTAGTGTAGTTCAATAATAACAGGAGAAAGATAGAGAATATTCACTAGATAGCCCGGGCTTGGGTTTAAACGAAGGTAAACTTGTACATTTTAAAAATAGTCAATTATTTTCGTGCAGAAATTACTATAAAATTATCAGCTTTTTAGAATTTGAAGTGTTAAAATTTGACAAATGTTTTTCTTCGTCACATGTAGTAAAAATATATACATAACAAAAAGACACATATAATATATTTGCAACCATAGCGGGGTGAGTGCAAGGTGCAAAATTACTATTTCTGTCGGGTGGATGCACCGCGTTGCACTTGAGCCGTGGAATCCTTTCAGGCGTGAAAATGAATGTTATAAATAATCAAGCACACCGCGAATAATTATCATATGTGCCTGAAGGCCAGTGCGGTTTTGACTTGTGCCGTAGTAAAAAAATTTGAAAAAGGAAAAAAAAGTGATTAAAAGCTCGTCCCTCAGCCGTCAGCAAAGAAGGCGACAATGGATTGGATGAGATTGGTCGGTATCTTGGTGTTGTAGTAAAATTGTGTGATTGTGAAGTGATCGGTGGAAAATTTGAAGTTGATGTGTTATGTGATCCATAGTGATAATCTTTAGTGATCGCACTAGGTAGATCAATATTTTCCTGCTTGCACAATATAAGCATAAAATTGAAAAATATACCTCTAAAATCATAGTTATTTTCGTGAATGTAACGAAAAAACTAAAACAATACATAACAATATATATACCTGTGTAATTCCTATGATGTGGTGGCCTAATGGCATTTTATTCGCACGATGTAATAATCGGTATATTCGTCAAGTCCCAGGCTTACGTAGCTGACACCGCCAATCCGAATGTATTAGAAACCGGAATAACACTATGAAGAAGATATATGTATGATGTTAACCTTCGCGGGAATACCTCTGATAATGAAGAATATAATTCTTCATATAAAGAACAAGCACGAACAGATTTTTTCGTTGGTGTTAAATGCCATGACTAGCGCATTAGAAGAGGATCTCGATGTCAATTTAATGGCAGAGCAAATTATCCAACGAACTCAGTATTTCTCGAAATGTCTTTATTTTTCTCGAACTCCTTTGTTAGTTGTTAATCTAGAATTCTAAATCAATAAATTGTTCTAAACTAGCCTGGGTCGATACGCAATTGTGCAGTAAAGGGAGTATGTTTTAAAGTATGGTTCTTCTTCGGTTAGAAGGAGATCCATTTCCTAAGCAATTAATCGATAAGACTTTTTAGATCGTCAGGTTTGTGCACTGATTACGTGTAACTTTTTATACTACACGTGTTAATACCTCTGCGGTAACTTGGCAACATTTAGTTGCCAAATTTCATGGTGATACAATATTACCTTGTAATGGTACATTATCTACCGTCGAGTATAACTCAACGCTGATCGCTATAGGAACTGGGAGTTTTAACAACACAACGAGCGGTTATTAGGTTATTTAAAATTATAACCCAGGATTCGATCCGTCGTACATATGTTTGGTCTGACTATTGTACGCTTCTCTATCTATGTCTTCACGACATGTCTCTAGAGGAGAAGGTAGAGAGAACCGAGCGCCACATGACTCGGCCCTTTCATACCTCACAGGTTTCCATTATTATTAATATTTACACTTCTTTTCTTAAGGCACCTGACACTATTCTAACAATAAAGAAAAGCAATAATATTATGTTGGAACTTGTCACTGCCATTCTCATATGGTTTCTCATTTTTTCACCTATTTGTAATAAGGAAATAAATATAATAAGATGACAAAGACAATCAAATTGCTATGAAGGCATCACCCAAATTAGGAGTTAAATGGAGTCAAATGCATATTTAAAACTTATTATTTGAAAAATGCTTTATTATTGCATTTCATAAGTGCCAAACTAGTGAACTTTTAGTTTTTTAATGTTCTGTGTATTAAGTAAAATACGGAATTCCTGTAAGATCCATTCGGTTCCGCGTGTATTTTTTTCTGACTTTCTTGCTTTGATAATGAACGTAGGTAAGATAAATCTTAATTATTCTCATAGTCTAGTTTAATTTCATGCGAGTATAAGCTGCATTGCAGCGTAATATGTTATGTTTTTATCCTTCCCAATCTATTTTTTACGGAATAAACGAATTGACTTGAATTTGTCACAGATTATGTTTGTCATGTAAAGTTGAAATTTACGATAGTTTTTTTTATACAACGTTGGAAGGCATACAAGCATACGGGTCACCTGATGTAAAGCGGTTACCGTAGCCTATGAACGCTTGTAATGTATAAAGTATCTCTCGCGCGATGCCTTCTCTACTGCTAACACAGCTCCATAGGAGCTTACTGGTGACCTCACTCACACACAGTAACACAACAATCCTCTAGGGAGTTATTATTTGCCTGCGGTTTTTTGCGAGGTGGAGGTACTTCCCCAGACTGGAACTACTGGAACCGGACAGTGGCAATAGTATATGGTCTGAAAGAAGTAAATAGTAAAACTTATTTTGGATGTGCATTAATATATAAACTATTAATTCTACTGACTGATAGACGTAATATTTTGCATATTAAAAAAAAGAAAGAAAGAAAGAAATGTGTGGGAATCGAACTCACGAGTGTTGGTGCCTAAGTCGCGTCGTTCAAGACTGCGCCACCGAGCTCGTCATATTTCGATAGTATTTTGAATATCCTTGTCCTATAGTGTTTTCACAAAAATAATATGCCGTATATAAAAGGGCAGGTCAAAGACTAAAAATATGTATAACGTGTGGCTTTTGATCGCAGGAAATATTTTACACACTGAAAAAAAATGTCATATTCAAAAACATCTAAAGTTCTAAACCATTAATATCTATAAATAATTATCCTATACAGGCTAGACATTCTAGTAAATAAACAGCGCAGAAAACTATATCTATAGTAACAGATTGAAATTTGTCTATACAGAAGTCGCGAATATTCGTCTAAACTAATAAATCTATAACGTAAGTCATAGTACGGTGTACTAGGAACATTCGCAGTTTCTACATATTTAATCAATACTCAATGATTGTTTGTTTGTTACAGTTCGCTCTTCTGGTAGCTGTCGCCTCGTTTCAGGTGTCGGCAGACGGATCCAAGTAAGTTACTTTGAGGTTCAAAATACCATTAAAATAAAAATCGTTGCAAAAAAGTTTATGTTATATAAAAAACTATGTACAAACTATATTACAAATATTTTATTCACTTTTACTTATGCAATTTCTGTATCAATTTACCACGGGTAGGTACTGCTTTTGCCCGTTATGTCATGTAGAATCAGATTGACTAGCACAATATATATCAGTCACAGTAATTGTAGCAGATTTAGGCACATTTGAGTATTAAATAACTTTAAAACCGTGAACATGTGAGTGAAAAAAATCGGATCTCATAAAAATAGGAAGGACTATAGATGATACTCAAAATCACACGAAATTTTATATATTTATACCAGCTTGGTGCAACTAAGAGTACATCGAACGTTAACTGCTGCACTGTTATATAAAAAGCGTTGGAAATAAATTTGCAATGAAATATTATGCTTGATGTGCTCTTAATTGTTTTACTAGACTAGAGATATATGAAGATATTATTTGCATGTATAATAACTTAAATAAAATTTAGATATGTGAAGTTGTTATATGTGCAAGTACAATAACTTCACATTAACATTAGTATATGCCTATTTCACAGTAAATCCGTGATATACATTGTTCATTGATCTAGTATATGTGTTAAGTAATATTCCGTATGCGAAAGTACTTTCATTGTTGAAGTCAGAAGCTATGCGATGGAAATGTGTTGTCATTGTCAGTGTACCGGCAATTGCGATTTAATTCGTATGTTTCTCCGCTGAGCGCTAATTGCATAAGCATCGAAACCATACCTAGCCAGGCGCATAATGAGCGCCGTACTAGAAAGTGCAAGTCGATCCTAATTGATATACTGGATGTTTATAAAAACGTTTGATATTGTAAATCAAATTTGTAAGTACATTACGTTGTGACGGACAATGTATATGGCGATGTCGCGACGGCTTCGAGAGGGAAAGCCCGCTACCGCATCACGCGCCATGCCAATGACTCTAGGCGGAACACTGGCGATAAAAAAGCCGGCGAACATGCATGCGATTCGCTACCCACGACAGAATGCCATCACTCTAATTTTCTTTTGTTACAGGAAAAAGATCCGCATTCATCTTCCACAAAAGGTGAAGCATATACATCATCACAAGAAGATTTATATAACAAATCACCATGCGTCCTCTCAATACGCACCGGCCTACATACCTAGTGCTGAAGGTGCGGTGGCTGTTCCTACGAACGTGGCGCTACCATCGGTTGCAAATGTTTTGCCCTTGAATTCGGTTGAATTATTTGATGATACCCAACCCCATTTCCCGAGTATATCACCGGCGGCATCTAAGATATTACCATTATATCACGCACGAGGGTACTATGGACCGACACCTAATGAATGGGACGAACAAGAGTACGATGTAGCATCACAGCCGGAACCAACAGATAATTCTTATCCATCTTCGTCCTTTTCTTCGGCCTCGACAGGACCTACATCCGCTCCTAAACATCCTCCAAAACGTGTAAAAATCATAAAAGTTAATGAACAGCCACAGAAGAAAGTCACTCGAAAACCTAAACCCAAACGTGTACCAGTACGAGCGCGACCTCCAACAGAAGACGAACATCCAGTGTCAAAGTATCACGAACAATTTTATTCTGATTTGGACGGCTCAGGGACAATAAGGAAAGTAAAAAAACCGCAACGAGTTGAAAAAATTATCGACGGTGATACCGAACATATACATACATATAGCGAAGAGCATATTCATAAATTACTATTTGATGAAGAGTCTAAGCTTCCTGGAACAATTGGAGTTGATCCAGTAAGCAGCTCCTCGATTAACGCGGGTCAGCCTCTAATACCGTTGAAAAATTCTTTGATAGCGATTCCCTCGAATAATTTTCCGGGATTCGCAGCTTTTGGCTCGTTGGGAACTCCAACACAGTTTGAATACGCCTCTTACAATCCACGTGATGTCACCCATGACCACATATTTCATGACCATGGTGAAATTCCTGCAGATGTTGACCTTTCTAGGGAACCTATAGGATTTCCTCCAAAAGTTACGTACAATAGTCAAGGATTGCGTATCAGTGAAATTGGCAGTGGTGGTTACAAAAGATACAAAAACAAATATTCTAACAAATATACAAAGCCGACAAAACCCTACAATGATCTCTCGTATTATGAAAGTTTATATTCTCCCATAAATAGATTAAAAAAACAACTTAATCATAGTGCTGTCTCACATTTTGAATCTTCAGTGGAACCAAATTATGATTTGTATAGACCTATTCCAGCATTTAATTTTTTAGGTAAAAATCCAAAAAAAATTCGTAGTACATACTCTAAAGCGCAACAGTCTCACGATCATCGACAGCAATACTCCCATTCTCCATTTGCCGTATCATCTACTATCATTCATGATTATCATCCAAAGCCCACATTTCCGGGAGCGTTACCACCAACAGGATTTTCATCACTTAAAGACCCTATTGTGAATTTTAAGGACAGTTACTCCAACAATTATGACACATATGCCTCTTCATCTAATCTCTATGCATCTGAAGATAAGAATAATAACGTAGCCCTATCCGGTCACAATATTTCTGGGAATAAGAAATCTATATCAACGCAGAATATAAGTTTCGGTAGGCAAGAGCATTCCAGAATCGGGGATCATTTGGAGGATGATATATCTTCAGAAAATACTCATGATGAACCTCCAAGTGCATTTGAAGATGATCAAAGTTATGATAAAAACAAAGTATCTGATACTATTAGCCCAACTCCTTACACAATCAAAGACACTTCACCGGCGCATTTGTATTATACTGCAATGGCTATAAAAGCTTTATATAATGAACCAGCATCCATGCCAGAAGCTTCTAACGATAATCTACAATACGCAGAAGCGCCAATAGACTCCACTACAACATTATCTCCAATTATTGCTACTACAACAGCTTCCCCAGACGTATATTTTGAAATACAGGATACAAGACATGAACAAAATGAACCAACTAACTTCATTCCGGAAAATGAACACAGATCAAGGAAACGGCACCGACATACTTCCCCGAGTAGAGAAACTAATCTGAGATCCGTGGTTCAAGACTTACGTTCCGTTAAAGAATATGAAGGTGAAGACAGAAAGACTCTATCGAGCAAACTCCTTCATCACAATCGGCAAATACATGGACCTACTATAGACTCTGGTGTCAAGGGCAAACTTAGATATGGTGACAAAATTTGATATTTAACTAACTTAAATTAGTTGTACATAATTGTTTTAATTTTCCGAGATCTTAACTCCAATTTTGATAAGTTTGTTATTGAATATTTGAATGTGATGGATGATACTCGGGGATCTGTACTGCGGGTACGTATTTAATTTAATATACGCTGTATTAAGTAATATTGCAAGTTTGATACGGTTGTTAATACAATTTATTATAGAGCTGATAGTCGACGTATTCATGCATTTTATACGAATCCATAGGCGATGTGTTAGTATTAATATAATAAAAGATAAATTAAATTAAAAATAGATTATGGTTCTTATTTCAAAATATAAATGCTCATAAATTGATTGAAGTATACAACAGCATATTACTCCCTGGAAAAAACTAACTATAACTTCACGCCAAATCCCTTGCCAGAGAGATCCGACCGCCACGTGACTCTATCCTTACATACCTCTCTCGCTTCTATAACATTCATTACTCTTCGCATGCACGCTCGTCGGTTTCTAGGACTCCTGACATCACCTCTGATAGAACACGACCACTTTGGTCATGGTAGGTAAGTTTTGGCCTTCCTCGGCTCCTACATCCTTCCACTTTTGCATTGTATATTTCCATTATATATTTTATTATCTATATGTATTTCCCTAGAAAAAACTAGTTCATATTGACTTCATTCTTGGTCAGTTCACAAGTCAATATATTCGTAACAACAATGGTCCACAACAATACAGGTTTACAACGCTTATTCTACAAAAAAAAAAATAGTTTTACAGAGGGATTCAATCTATTTTCTATTAGGTGGATTTATGTTGACAAACTCTTCACAATTACAGGAAATGGCTAATATGTCTATATATTTAAGTTGAATTATCTTCATTTCTATAGAATTATAACATAGTAGAAAATTTAAAATCGCTAAAATAATGCTCATATATTTATTACACTTTTTATATTCTGTACCTAATTTATGAAGTTTTTACACTATCGTAGCGGGAATATTCCACTCAGTAGGCGGCGTGAGATGCAGGTAAGCTCGCTGACTGGCTATAAAAAGCTTCTAGATTATTTTTAATTTCAATTGGACGGGCTTCATTATATATTAAAAAAAACGCCTTTGAGATATTACTGAGCAGTAAGTAACTTCACGACGATGTAACTATAAAAAACGAGCTCGGTAGCTCAGTCGGGAATGACGCGACTTTGACACCGACGCTCGTGGGTTCGATTCCCACACAAAACAAATAAACTGTTCATAAACATGTCTGTTTATCTTAGACTGGGTGTTTTAAGAGAGGTAAGATGCCAAGAGATTTGGCGTAGAGATATATATCCCTTAAGAGAATCAGTTTATCAATCAATTAAAAAAAATGTAGTGTATATGGCCGATACATATATGTCACTTTTACGTTTTTAAAATACATATATGATCACAGTAAATATTTTAACAAATGTAATAATATTTGAATTAATAAGAAGAAGAAATTAGGAGTCAGTACCAGAAGCGTGACGCCGCGACCCCGCCAGTCCAATACTGGATTGCAATTATGGACCTAAACATAAACACAGACGAGCGGATTAGGGCGTCCCCTGGAGGCGATGCGCACCGATCCGCCCTCGTTGGTGCGGGTTTAAGTGCATACGGCGGTGGGGGCCGCCACCCACACAACGCCCAACCCGGCGGGTCGAGGCGAACTGAATGTCGTATATGCACATGGAATGTGAGACGTGGATTATAATATAAGATTAATGAGTTGATAATATAATGAACGAGAGATGCCTAGAAGCTTTGTATGTCACCAAGCGAAAGGGAAGCGACACCGAAGATCTGCCCGGTGGCATGATAGCCCTCTGGTCCGGGACCAGGACTATCATGCCAGCGCTGGCGTAGGTGTCGTGCTTTCATCTCGCTTGGCCGCTGGTGTGAAAGATTACGATTTAGTAGGCCCAAGACTTCTTTGGTTAAAATAAAACTGGGAATTCTGCGAATCTTTTTGGTTGCAGCATATGCTCCTGTGTTAATAGCCAGGAGCTTGAGAAGTTTTGGGAGACCATAAGGATTTGGTGCTGATGTGAATGAACGGATAATTGTGTGTGGAGATCTAAATGGATGGGTTGGGACCAAGCGTCGTAGTTATGAGGCTGTGCTTGGTCCATACGGAGATAAGAAAGTGAACGATGCGGGCGGAAATTAATTTAGACGTATGTACGGAACGAAACCTCATTGTGTCGAACACATTCTTCCAAAATACAAGGATATTAGCACGTACACATGAAGACGGAATGAAGAGAAAAATGCGATTGATCTGATTATGATAGATGGACATCTCTGAAAGTCGTTAACGTTCAAAGGCTCTACTCTTGGAAACGGACCTCTATCTGGGGATAAGCCGATTTGTGGGCCTTTTCAAGAGGCACTGGCGAGCGCGCATTTCTTTCGGAGATCGTAAAAGAATAAGAAGTGAAAAATTGGAAGATGAACGTGTAAGAGTACGTATGTACGTCTAGTCAGTGAAAGACTTGCGAACGCGAGTCTTTCCGTCTCAGACGTAGAAGAATATTGGAAAGTTCTGAAAGAAAGTATGGTGGAAAGTACGAAAGAAGCATGTGGATGGGCAAAGAGGCGTAGAACACTGAGAGGAAATGACTGGTAGGATGCGGAGGTTCAATCCTCCTTAAAAAAAAGAGGAAAGCGTGGCTGGATTAGGTATCATCTTTGCACCTGAGTGATAGTATTAAAGAGAAGAAGAAAGAAATATACCGTCGATGCAAGAATAAACCAAAGCTTTAGTGAATGAGAAACGTGAAAGACTACTTATGAATGAGGAAGAGAGACTGACGAGGAACTTCAATGCTAATACCAAACTCTTCTGGAGAGTTATAAAGAAGTCTCCGGGTGGTTCGTCGGCATCCAGAATGGACAAGAAAAAATGTAAAGCTGATGGCATTCTTACTAACACCTAGGAAGTGTTAGAACAGTGGAGCAAATATGTCCGGGACGCTGGCACTGTGAATGAGTCTGTGACTGATTCGGCAGTGCCAACGTACCATGAAGACATTAGCATGGCTATATCAAATATTACCAAATCATCGGCTACAGATAGCGCACAATCTTAACTGTATTTAGGAGAGTAAACTGTAGTGCCTGAATTTTATTAACGCCTCAATTTCCATTGCTCACGGCACATTTCGTGCATCGACTCAGGCGCTAACCTTTGGTCTCTATAGAGACGCTATCAGTGGGGAACACAAATGTCGCCTTTTTATACAAGGGCCGTGAACGCTCGTAAGAAGTATCGCTCGCACATTGTCACCATGCAGTTAACACAGCAACTCCTTAGGAGTTTACTGGTAATCTCACTCGTTGCAGGAACTCAACGGTCCTCCTGGGAGTTTCTATTTATCTGCGGTTTTGTGTGAGGTGAAATAACTTTCCCAGTTGGGCTGCTTTGATTGGCCTTACCTCTCTTAAAACACCCAAGACAAATGCATGTTCATGCACAAAATTCATATACGCAAATTCTATATTTATCTCGACATTGTAAAATATTCATATAAGAGTTGGCATTTGTTTCAAATTTATAATTTCAAATACAAATGTAGGATTTCTACAAATGAAGTTCGATCTTACTTTCTAACTTATCTACTGCACTTAGAAATTAATTATAATCATAACATTAAGTAAAAAATCGGCCAAGTGCGAGTCGAACTCGCGCACGAAGGGTTCCGTACCATTATCTATAAAAACGGCAAAAAAATCACGTTTGTTGTATGGGAGCCCCCCCTAAATATTTGTTTTATTTTAATTTAATTATTTATTCTTAAAGTGAATATATAACTAAATATTCTGTGAATATTTCAAGCGTCTACCTGTTGCCGTTATCAATATCGAGCAAAAATGAGCAAAAAAATCACGTTTGTTGTATGGGAGCCGCCTTAAATATTTATTTTATTCTATTTTTTAGTATTTGTTATTATAGCGGCAACAGAAATACATCATCTGTGAAAATTTCAACTGTCTAACTATCACGGTTCATGAGATACAGCCTGGTGACAGACGGACGGACGGACGGACGGACGGACAGCGGAGCCTCAGTAATAGGGTTCCGTTTCCCTAAAAAGATAAATTTGTATTTATTCTTTGTCTACTAATTCTAGTATTCTATTTAGTACTAATACATAAAGCGGAAGAGTATGTTTGTTGAACACGTTAATATTTGAAACTACCAGTCGGATTAAAAAAAATATTTTTGCATTTGATAGCCAAATTCACGATAAAGATTATAGGCAACATTATGGTGAGACCCTTACAAGTCAAGAAAAAGAAAGAAAGTAAAAGCGATCTCCACGGGATACCGGGATACGCGCGTACGAAGTCGCGGGGTGCAGCTAGTCTGTTATGTGTAGTTTAAGTCCCATTCTGTTATTGCTTAAATACGTTATATTTTTTTGCACATTAAGAAAGTCTTAGGTTACGTGAAACATAAGCGGTAACACCACGCAACAAACAGAGTACAAAGCTTGCTGACGGAAGCTTGCGTATCAAGTGAAGGGCGGGGTGGACGGACCTGCCATTACGTAACACTGTCCCTCGGTTACTATACATGCATTTAACGTAGGCTGTCTTACATAACCTAAATATTATTAACCGAAATCTGTTTTCCGCCTTATGTTTAGCATGATACACTAGAAGAGCCGAAAAACAAAATGACGCTCTTACAATATTCCAGAGGCTAGTGTAGACTTGTACGTAAAAGCAACTAAGTTTATACAAATGAAGGTAAAATTCATAATACTGATTATCACATATTTTTTATACTAAGACTGTGTCTACACATGATTTGAATTATATTATATTAAATATTATTAATTATAAACACAAATAATGTCAATGCCCATGACACCCAGCTCTTTTGTATTGTAAAAATTTTAAAAATTAAGAGTTCTGTTTTAAAATGTCTCAGAACTAGATAGTACATATTCTTAACAAATTGATTCTACAGAAGATATAACATGCCTAGAATTACGAATGAGGGAGAAATGGAAGTGACACCGCTTCCCGTCATTATGAATGGAACAGTTGTAAGTACGTAGTTAATGTCACTTGTGAGAGAAATTGCATATTTACGACTGTGTGCAGTTTCTGTTGGCAATGGTGTCCCGAGATATTTTTATAACTTTCGATATACAATATATAAATTAATTGATGTGCTGCTTCATCTTCGGGATCATTGTACAACTTGTGACTTAATGCAATTTGCGGGTTATATTTTAATGTTGATTAGTCCTAATATATAAATATAAATATTAATGATAGACAAGTTGATATTTGAGGTAGACTGTATTTTCATGAGGGAGTTATTTAAAGAATAACACCCACCACTCATTCTCACTACAGTATCTGCCTTGTAGCCAGGGACAGTGGTAATTACTCAAGTGATAATGTCTGGGATTTTTGAAACCACAGCGAATTTAATCGAGAGAAATTATTAGGTGTAAGTTTAAGCTACTGTATACTTAAAAGATAGCTAGTCTTAGATAGCTAGACGTTCGACTACCGTTCAATAATAATTTTAGATTAGCACATCACTAGGCTTACTAGAGAATTTGACCATAAAGTATATTTTGCCTTCAATCAGTAAAGCGAGAGTGATGACACTGGTGTTGTAAGAGCCCGTTGGTTAAATGGTTTAAAAACTAGGTAACAAAGTAATGAACCACTAATTACTTTTTAGTTGACACACAAGAATAGCAAATGACGTCTGTGTAGATGTGATACTACTCGTAGATACTTGACGAGCTCGGTGGCTCAGTCGTGAATGACGCGACTTTAAGAACAACGCTCGTGGGTTCGATTTCCATACAGAACAAACATTTGTGTGTATGAACATGTCGGTTTGTCTTGGTCTGGATGTTTTAAGATAGGTAGGGCACATCAAAGCAGCCCGTCTGGGAAAGTATCTCCACCTCACAGAGTACCGCATCCAAAAAACAACTCCCTGGAGGGTTGTTGTGTTCCTGTGTGTGAGTGAGGTCACCAGTAAGCTCCTAAGAAGTTGCTGTGATACTTAATATATTATAAGCGTTAATAGGCTACGGTAACTGCTTTACATCAGGTGGGCCGTATGCTTGTATGCCTTCCGGCGTTGTATAAAAAAAATACTGACTTTGTCATTCTTCAGAAAATATTAGCAAGCACTGCGACAATAGGCTTGAATGACGTTAACGAACATTAAAACATTTATGCGTAAAGCTAAACGTAATCAAGCAGACGCAAAAGTTCTTTGCATCAAGTTTAAATTTGCATTTATCTGCGACTCTAAAGCTCTAAAAAAGAAACTTTGAAAATCAGTTGACAACCAGAGGTGAAAAAGGGCAATATGTAGAACAAAAACATCATCTTACAGCATTACCAATGATATTTCTCCGCAATCAGTTATAATTCCTTTACTTTTAGAACTCCTAAGCGTTTATAGATTCATTCTAACACAATTCAAAGATTTAGTTACAATCTTAAATCATTTTAACGCCGACAGCTAACTTGCAGTTCTACGAGGAGAGCCAGGAGTTGTTTGTTGTTTCCTCGAAAGATACTTTCACAGATAGTTGGCCATGATTACGTAATGGTGTTATTATCTCATATGCGAGCTTGTGAAGCAGTTACATGACCTGCGATTACCCGAAATGTAAGACAATGACGTCAGATATGTATGCTCACTATATCCATGCAGATTTAACAGTCATATTTGCATGATGTTATTAAAAATGTGAGAATTCCAATTCCGCTATTATCGTATTTTTCATCGCCCATTACTATTTTAATGTGTAATATAACAAATCTGATGCCATTTAAAACTTCTTACTCATGAATTATCGATAGAGGGCATTTAATTTTGACAAACCCGGTGCTTTTTGTTACTACGTCGGGAGGCATACAAGCATACGGCCCACCTGATGTAAAGCAAGTACCGTAGCCTATTAACGATTGCGATATATTAAATATTACTCAGCAACTCCTTGGCAGCTTACTTGTGACCTCACTCACATGCAAGAACACAACAACCCTCTAGGGAGTTGTTATTTGGCTGCGGTTTTCTGTGAGGTGGATGTACTTCCCCAGACGGGCTGCTTTGATGCGCCCTACCTCTCTTAAAACATCCAGACCAAGACAAACAGACATGTTCATGCACACAAATGTTTGCCTTGTGTGGGAATCGAACCCACGAGCGTTGGTGTCAAAGTCGCGTCATTCACGACTGAGCCACCGAGCTCGTCAAAAGAGTGAAGTCATTAGCAATGCTACTTTAACGCTAAGACTTATGGGTTCAATTTTCAAACAGAACAAACATTTGTGTGCATGGACATGTCTGTTTGTCTTGGTTTGGGTGTTCTTAAGAGAGGTAGGGCTTGTATCATGCAGCCTGACTGGGGAAGTACCTTCAACACACAGAAAAAAGCGGCCAAATGACAAACTCCTGGGTGGGTTGTTAATTATCGCCGGTATTTCACTTACTTTCTCAGCAAATAATAATCCATATATAATTGACCTGAATCACATGTCACAAGGAAATTTCAATAAATATACTGAAACACACAACGCTATGATAATCAAAACTATAGGGTACATAACCCTAGATTAATAGATAATGATTTGATTTTGGAGCTTAAAGGAAATGCGTGGTACTAAACTATAATAATTAAAAAGAAAAGAAACATACAATAAAAGTTAAATAGTGCTTATATAATTATAACAAATCAACAATAACTTAAATAAATCTTATTTACAACAACTTGTACACTTGCACTTTGTACCTATTACTGGATAATGATTTATCCTCGATATTCAACACTATGACTTAGTTGGCTTCATCGTATTCTCTAGTTGAGTTTGTTTTACTTTCTTTTGTGATAAGGACCGCCGCCATGACCAGCGACTATGGCTTTAGTGTAACTGTCCCCACCCCCGTGGCTTCCTCCTCCATGACCGCCACCGCCAAAACTCGATAAACTAAATCCGCCATGACCTCCTCCATGGCCTCCTGAACTACCTCCAAAACCGACGCTATAACTATCTCCTCCATGGCCACCTCCGAAACCACCTCCATGTCCTCCAATATCCCCATGGCCTCCTCCAAAACCAGCTCCATGTCCACCTATATCGATATGACCACCCCCAAAACCACCTCCATGACCTCCTAGATCTCCATGGCCACCTCCAAAACCGCCTCCGTGCCCTCCGATATCTCCATGGCCACCTCCAAAACCGCCTCCGTGCCCTCCGATGTCTCCATGGCCACCCCCGAAACTGCCTCCATGTCCACCGATATCTCCATGACCGGCTCCAAAACCACCTCCATGTCCGCCTATATCTCCGTGACCACCGCTGAATCCTCCTCCGTGACCACCACCATAACCACCTCCTAGGCTTCCATGGCTATGACCTCCACCGATAGACAAGCCACCAGAAAAACTTCCGTGATCATCACCGCCATGTCCACCTCCAAGACCGCCTGATCCATGACTGTCATGCCCACCTAAGCTGTAGCTGTCATGACCCCCGGAAGAAAATCCACCTCCTCCTCCACCGCTATAACTGTCACTACCTCCAGATGAAAAGCCATGTCCTCCACTACCGTGGTGCGAATCGTGATCACCTCCAAATCCACCTCCAAAGCTTCCCCCGAAATCACCATGATCATGTCCGCCGCTACCACCACCATGGCCGCCTCCAAAACTGCCACCAAAATCGTGACCGTGATCATCTCCGCCATGACTGCCTCCAAAACTTCCACCTCCACCATATCCGCCATGTCCGCTATCACTTCCATGTCCTCCTATGTGAAAACCCCCTCCGTGTCCGCCGCCTAAGTCTAAGCTACCCCCTCCGTGGCCACCTCCATGTCCGCCTCCAAAGTCATGTCCACCATGGCCTCCTCCAATGTCATGTCCACCATGGCCTCCTCCAATGTCATGTCCACCATGGCCTCCTCCAATGTCATGTCCACCATGGCCTCCTCCAAAGTCGTGTCCACCATGGCCTCCTCCAAAATCATGTCCGCCATGACCTCCTCCAAAATCATGTCCGCCATGATCTCCTCCAATGTCATGACCGCCGTGGCCTCCTCCAAAGTCATGCCCGTGGCCTCCTCCTGAGCTACCGTGACCGCCTCCGAATCCACCACCCAAAGAAATATGCCCATGGCCGCCGCCGAAACCGCCTCCATGACCACCGAAGTCGTGTCCGCCTCCATGACCGCCACCGAATCCTCCGTGACCCTTCAAGTGATCAACGAATCCTCCATGTAAGTGGTCCGCGAAACTACCTCCGCCATGACCACCGCCGTGACCACCGCCGTGACCACCGCCGTGGCCGCCGCCATGTCCACCGCCATATCCTCCTCCGCCACCATGGCCGTGTTCATGATGTTCGTGCACAACCACCTCTTTAGATGAATGATGTTCTTCAGGTATATGAACTCGAATGTGAACACTGCAATAAAAAAAATGTGTAATTAGTTACAATCAAATAATGACGTGGGCCATTGTCACTGCAAAAATAACGACATCGCAAACACAAAGAATAAAAAATCAGGTAAATAATAGGTACAACAATACATCGCAAAGCCAACAGGTCGTCAACAAACGTGATACCAGTGAAAACAAAGTGTAAGGGTAGATCTGTCATTAAAACACAATGGCACCATTTTCACCATTTACCGCAATGAAGAGACTCGTGAGAATCGCTTATAAATAGAAATCTCAACCAAATTACTCTATCCACAGTTTTTGCGGTTCCGTCAGAGTACTCACAACATAGTAGCGCAACGTAACATTTGCGTTGCTAATAATTTGCTGTTTTATTATTTACAGTATGTAAACTATGCAAAATGGGATGAGATATCTATGATTATTTAAAGGAACATGAAAATACTAACTGTTCATGTCCAAAAGTCGCGAAGCAGACGCCAACGCTAGCCAGCAGAAAGCAGCTCAGCTGAAATGATAATTACAATAATTTAATACTGAATAGCCGTATTTTTTTATATCAAATGTCTTTGATAGACTAATATATGCGTGGAATCGAAAGTGGTCAGCCTATCGTGTACAAGATAGGATTACTTGTTCCGGATGACGTAAGTGGTAATGGGAACATTGAGAGTGCGTACAACAGTTTCGTTGCACTGGCGGACTTAATTCCCACTTCGTATGAATTCGTCTTTAAAGATATATATAAATTAAGTAACGATTTATTTTTTACATAATCTAATTTAAATATCTATTTTGGATCAGCACGTTTAAACAAATATTACATCATATATGATTAGATTACCACTTATTTTATACAAATCATATGACAGCACTTCGAAAAATTAAAAATGTCACATTTGATTCGGTTAATGGGCTTCATTTCATAATCAATTATTCGAAGATGACACCGATCTTATGCCTGCTCAACATGTTCATAAACGAATATTCTTGTATGTATAGTAAACTATATAAAACATGATAATTATTCACAGTTGAAAAGATTCAGCGTTAACGCAATATCAAGGAAGGATGTGAATTTTTGATTTCCGAATAACAATTCGCTTTCTAGCACAATGTAGACAAGCTACTCACAGCTAAGTAGGAAGCCATGTTGCGTGGGAGAGAACGCCACTGCTCCTTTACACCAGCGGTCGCTGATGATTCGAATGTTACTCTTGTGACGCTGTAAGCTCCGCGTC